>CM054945.1:11779639-11864639 GCA_029168755.2 Tillandsia fasciculata
TCCCGAATGACGAAAGGGACGCAGTTCGCCAGCCTCACGAACTCCCTCTGGTACCCATTACCGTTCTGGTCCCCTGTTTGATGTGGTTGAGATCGTCCTCTAGTTGCTTTTTGACGCTGTTGGTAAAGAAACCCCCGAACAGCTGCTGCTTAAAGGTGGTCCAACGACGGGAGGGCAGTACCCGTCGCGGAGTCGGGCATAACGTCTTCCCACCAATGCGGGCGTTTCCCCTCAGAAAATGGACGGCCAAGGGAACCCGCTCGTGGTCTTCCATCAGTAGGTCCTCAAACAATTTCTCCATTGTATCCACCCACTTCTCCACGACCCAGGGGTCCGTCGTCTCCCCCTCAAACGTCGGCGGGTCGTACTTCTTGAAGTCTGCTAAGTTGGCACACACGCGATCCCGCTCCCTCGGCGGAGCAGACCCCTCCCCCGTGGCAGTAGCGGCCGCGACGGTAGAAGGCCTCACCCCGGTCTCCATGGGGGTGTCCCTGGCTGATGTTCCCGGCGTCGATCCTGCTGCTGCCGCCGGAGGGGCTACCTCTGGCACCGTCTGATTGGTCAACGGTACCTCAGGCGCCGTGGCCCGGGTAGGGGCAGCCCCCGCCTCGGTCTCCATCGTCGGCGGTCCCGTCGCCGGCGCAGTTGGCCCCGGAAGGGGGCCCTGGGCGACCACCACCGTCGCAGCGGCCTGCTGTTGCTGGGTCAGTTGGCGCACATGATCCGTAAGGGCCGCCAACTGCCCCGCCATCTCCCGTAGCTGCTGCCTCAGGAGTTGGTTCTCCGCGGTCGCCGACACGCGCTGCGTCCGCCCCTGCGTCCTCGGCGGTAGATCTAGTTCTGGCCATGATCTGAACACATGCACAAACCAGTTACTTCTAGTTTAAACTAAATTAGCACCGCAAACGCTGGCCCTAAAAGGAAGAAAAACACTAATTTCCCCCTCCCCCCACGAGCACTCGCGTTCTACTTGTCTACCCCAAGTTCACTTTATTAATCAGTAGTTAGTGTATTGCGCCCCGTGGATGTTGGGCCCCGACTATTGTGGTTAAGTTTCTTTTCTCTGATACCATCTTAATCTGTCACGCCCCGGGGGTTCGAACGCGCGGAAGAGGAGCCACCGTCGCTCCTAATATAGCGATATATATATATATATTTTTTTCTAAACCAATACTCCCCGGCGCGTGCCCAGACCCGCCGCATATACAAATTTACTCTGCAAACGGGCAGAGTCTCCTTTGTATATGCACGGCGTCTCCACTACAAGGTGCGTTACAAAGTACATCACAAACAGTCTTTAACTACACTAGTTGGAGTCTCGAATACATACAACCAATCATCTCACATGATCTACTAGTTTCAACATCTAACATAGAGGCCGTCGGTTTGAAAGGATAAATAATCACAAGGTTTTGAAAGTGGCGCCCACTCGACGCCGTTGTTTTGGAAAAACTGTTGCAAAGCCACATAAATCCACAGAGTTTTGAAAACGGCACCCACCCGATGCCGAATTTTGTAAAACCAGTTCGAAACCACATAAATTCCATAAGGTTTTAAAAATCCGGTGCCCACACGACACCCACGTTTTAAAAGCGGTTTTCGCAAATGGTTTTCTTTATTTTTCATTGTTTAAAACGGCCAAGTAAAGAAAAGGCTAACAATCATTCGTATATATGAGAATAAAAGAAAGGACAACATCCACTTCGACCCCACGGGGGTGTCGCAATCCACAGCTAACTAACATGAGTAATAAAAGAAAGAGGGAAGGAAGAGTCACTGTGTCTGAAGTCGCTCAATATCAGAACAGCACCCTCGCGGCCTCACCGGTGCCCTAGCACTCGCCACTGGACGAACCTGTCACGAAGTGGGAAGTCAGTGACTAGAAATAGTATGATAAGCAAAAAGGGCTAAAACATAGCAAACCACAACAACCGGAGCAACCGTCCCCTCAAATACCGTCACCGATAATCACACCCTGTACCAAAACAAAACCGGACACCTTCCCCGACCACCGCACCGAGCCCCTACCCCAGTGTCCTCCGCCGAGCACCTGCCTCGGCCGCCGAGCACCTGCCTCGGCAACACCGCTCACACCCCCGACCTATGAGGGCCCCCTTTCCTAACGCCACCGTTGCGTGGGGTACACGGGTCAACGTACCACTTTTCCAGAAAAGCACACCCTCGCGGTGGCCAAACCGCCGGTGTGCGTGTAGCAAAACTAGAGCCTCACATCGATAGTAAGTAAAATAATACAACAGGGTTAGTAGCATAATCAGAAAGAGACTTACTATTCACCTTTGCCCCAACCATACTATTTCTATCATTAAATGCCTATTCCCAAAGTCCTCGGGAATGTACCCACCTCGTGCTTGTCGTCCTGTGCTCGACCCGTCCGTGCCCGTGCACCTATCGCCAACAACGTCCCGCACTCCTGTAGGAACAAGGGCATGTCAAGACTAAGGTATCTGAAACCCACCCCGACTCCAGACTAAACCCAGACGACGGACGCAACCCCGGACTCCGTGCGGCGGAGTTCCCTGCACGGCACCGCCCGTGCGGCGCGCACTCCGCCTGCGCACGGCCCCGCGCGACACCAGCCCGCGCGGGAGTCCCACCCGCTGGCGGCCCCACGCGGCCATGAGCCGCGCGGGCGCGCTACCCGCGGTGCGGGGCGACCCCGCGCGGTACCAGCCCGCGCGGGCGCCCCGCCTGTGGGCGGCCCCGCGCGGCCATGTGCCGCGCGGGTGCGCTGCCCGCGGTGCGGGGCGACCCCCGCGCGGCACCAGCCCGCGCGGGCGCCCCGCCTGTGGGCGGCCCTGCGCGGCCATGTGCCGCGCGGGCGCGCTGCCCGCGGTGCGGGGCGCCCCCCGCGCGGCACCATCCCGCGCGGGGCGCCCCTCCTGTGGGCGGCCCCACGCGGCCATGTGCCGTGCGGGCACGCTGCCCGCGGTGCGGGGCGCCCCCTCGCGCGGCACCAGCCCGCGCGGGCGCCCCGCCTGTGGGTTGCCCCGCGCGGCCATGTGCCGCGCGGGCGCGCTGCCTGCGGGGCGGGGCGACCCCGCGCGGCCATGTGCCGCGCGGGCGTGCTGCCCGCGGGTGCGGGGCGACCCCGCACGGCATGAGCCCGCGCGGGCGCCCCACCCGCGGGCGGCCTCGCGGCGGCGGTGCTAGCCTTGCCCATCGCGGCGGCGTTGTGGCGTCGTGGCGATCCCCGGTCACGAGACGACTCCAAACCGAAAGTAAAGAAACCCACGCAGTTCAAGAATGCCTCCAAAAACTCACCTTGGATCGCTAGAGGGAGAGGAAGGGGAGGATCGTCCACTTCCGCCCGATCAACCCGCAGAAAGGCAAGCTCCCTTCTTCTCCCAAGATCCCCACGTAGGAACTCCGCGCCGAAAGCTCGAAGCGAGAGCGAAAAAGGGTTGGGGTTCCTCTTTCTCTCCTCTAGTTTTCCCCTGATCGTGGCCGCCCTGTCGTATCGCAACGCAGGAAGGGAAAGGGGAAAAGAGAACGAAAAAAAAACCCTAAGTCCCAACGTGCCCTGACTTAACAGAAAAAAGATTAGGGTTATCGGTTACCTCAACAATCGTGCAGATCGCCAGCACGGATCCCGGAGCACCCACGAGGGGTCCGAACTTCAAAAATTAATTCTGGATGAACCGGGAGTTGGAATCCGAAACGATCGCGTCCTCGCGCTCCGTTTCACGGGCTCTACCGTCTAAAAATGTCCGTGAGCCCCAACGGACTGTCCGGAAAAACACCAAAATTAAACCCTCAGTCGGGCTGTCAAAAGAAAAGGGATAACGGGAAAAGTCAAAGAAAGGCCAGGTCTTACAGACTCCGAGCTGAGCCTTTTGGCTGTGGCTTCTTCCACCTGTACTCTATCTCCCACAGAGATTTGGTGATTTTTGGAGATCTCGTCATCGTCGATTTCTGCGATTCGGCGCACTGCGACGTCCTTCTTCCCGTGTTCTTTTCTGTCGCGTTTCGGTCCGTGGGCTCCCTTGGGCTACTCCAAGGGACTTTTTTGAGTGATTCTTATGGCATTGTCTTCATGATAGGTAGGGCTACATTTCTTGTATTTACCACTTCCTCCCGTTTCGAGTTTTTACTGGGTTTTTTGGAGCTTCTTTAAACCCCCTTTTTTCTGCGATAATTTTTGGACAGCGGGGGAGTATTTATGGATTTTCTCGGCCTACGAGTATCGGAATAAGGCATATAAATACTTGATTCGCATCTACACTTCGCGAAAAATGCAACGGTGATTTTTTTGAATTTTTCTGAGGACTGCACAGAGGTGAGATGTCCTGTTTTCTGTGCTGTTTTTGCAAAACAGCAAGTGCTGTTTTTGGTGCTGCTACCGTTTATGCTGAGTGCGATACTTTTTTGCAGTGGTTCACAGATTTGGGTGTCCTGCGGCGAGTTGGACAGCGAAGAGGCTATTACTGTTGTGGATTGCATGTTCCAGGTGGGTGGTTGTTGTATACCTCATTTTTGCGACTTGCTCACTAAAACTGTTAGAGGAACCCCTATTTTAGCATTTGTTAATATGTTACACTAATTGAAAGTCATGCATGCTTATGTGGATAATTGTTAGCTTATCATAGGAGATTATGTGTAATACCACAGGTTTTTGGTAACATTTTACCCTCCTGCTAATAAAGGTTAAGTTAAGGGAAAGTAAAATAACGGGTTTAATCGTGAAGTGCGGGTATTTTTCTGCAATAGAGCTCGGAAAACGGAGAACGGCGGTGCGATCGGATCCGGATTCCGATTTACGGAACCCCCAGAAAGGGGTGAAAAGGATCGCAATAGCCAGGGGGTGCATCGAAATCCGTGTAAGTGATTTTGTATGCTTTTCGAGAAAATTAAGGGATTATCTTTAAAGAATTATCCCGAAGGATTATCTGTGAGGAATTAATTAATTAATGAATTAATTAATTAGGGTTCAAAAATTCCGACGTGGATTTTGACGGTACGTACATACGAAAAGGGAAAATAAAAAAAATAAATTAATAACAAGATTTATTTATTCCCCGTATACCGAAAGGAAACCCTAGTCGTAAAAGATCGCCTCCTCGTACCCTTCCCCTTTGTGCGTGCCGAAAACCAAACGAAACCCTAGTTTGAAAAGAGAGAAAGGAGAAAAGAGAAAAGAAAAGAAATCCCTAACCGGGGAAAAAAGAAATAGAGAAGGAAGAAGCGGAGGAACCCGATCGCCCCGATCGACGTGCCGGAGACCGGAGAACGAGACATCACCGCCATCGGAGGGCGAATCCGGATTCTCACCACCGCAAAGAACGGAGATCGGGATCGCGTTGCCTCCTCCATCGGAAAAAGGTTAGGAAACGTTATTTCTCTCATTCGTCGGTTTAATCGTAGGTTTTCCGTGGGTGGTTTAATCGGTATATTGATCACGGGTTTTTGATTGATTTTGATCGGTGATTTGTTCGCGTTCTTGACCGGGTTTTAGCGATGGTTTTTAATCAGTCTTGATCAGAGGTTTGATCAGGTTCCCGATCGATGTTTTGTTTGGCCTCCGATCAATGGTTTTATCGTTAGAGTTGCCGCGGATTTGTTTGGGTTATGTTGGTGTTCCGTTGGAGCATAGGGGAAATAACGGGAGGTCGCCGCCGCCGTCGAATTTGACGGGAGGCCGCCGCCGCCGTTATCATGTTCGCGGGGTCATCGCCGGAGTCGCATGGGAGCGAAAATGGAGAAGAAACCGCGAAACGGGAGCGAAAACGGAGAAGGAAACGCGTGCAGGGGAGTACTGTTCATCCCCCGTACGGCTCCTCCAGCGCGGTCCACGGGGCCGGGCGTGCACCCGGTGCACGCCCTGCAGTCCCGGAAGCGCAGACCCGGCGCACGCAAACGTGCGCCGGGCTGCACACTGCGCGCGGTGCACGCTCTAGGCGTGCACCCGGCGCACGCACCGGCGGCCAGAGGGTGCAGACCCGGCGCATGCTTTCGTGCGCCGGCCCGGCCTGCGGGGCGGGGTGCACGCTCCAGCGTGCACCCGGTGCGCGCCGCAGCACTCTATGGCCGTGAACCCGGCGCGCGCCAGCGCCGTGCACGGCCCGGCCCGAAGCGCGCGGTGCACGCGTCCGTCGTGAGCCCGGTCTGCGCTGCCGCCTCCTCTGTGCGGTGAGCCTGGTCCACGCCTCGGCCTGTGCACCATCCGTCAGCCCGGAAGCCCGGTAGCTCCGTTTTCGTCCCGTTTTGAGTGTTTTTGACCACGATGATATTTTTAACGACGATGTAATTCTTCGGGACAGTTTTTGGTTCGACGGTTTTTTGTGGGACGACACGGTCCGCTTGGCACCGTGATTTTTGGTTTTTGCGTCGGTCTATTATTACAGGGGTCGGGACCACTGCTTTGCTTGTTTAGGGTAAAAGTATTAAAAGGTGTGTTTGATTATTTTATTAGGCCGCGTGAAGTTTGAATTCGCCTAGGAGGGACATGGACGCGATCGTTTATCTTCATTCAGGTGGGTACTTTTGGTTATTACCGGTGTAGTGTCGTTTCCCGAATGCGCGTCTTGATAAAGTAGATCTGTTGGTAATTGGACTAACCCCGCAGCATGTGAATCCCTTTTATTATGCTAATCAAAGTGGCTGAGGCCGCAATGCTATTCTTACACTCATATTGCTTACACGCACACCGGCAGTTTGGCCACTGCACAGGGTGTATTTTTCCGGAAAGATGGTAAGTTTACCCGTGTACCCCACGACTCGTGATGATGGGGACCCCTCAAGGAGAGGCGGCTGCTACTTGGGCAGTCGAGGGGTTGGAGGCACCAAGAAGATGAGTACGGTATTCTGGGGTTGGTGCCCAGCTTGTTTCGGTATTCTGGGGTTGGTGCCCAGCTTGTTTTGTGACAGGGATTGGCGATACATGAGGGGGAAGTAAATGCTCCGGTGTATCGGTTTGCCTTTTTAGTCATTGCATTTACTTTTTACATCTACTTTATCAGTCACTGACTACCCACACTGTGACAGGTCCGAGCAGGGGTGGGAACCGGGACGACGGTGAGGCTGGTTAGAGGACCATAGCCCTTAGGGCTATTAAACTTTACAGAGTATGGTTATCTTTTATTGTGTCTGGTTAGTCTAGCTATGATTACTTGTGCATGGTTTCTTGTGGATGTTGGACTGAGGATTTCATGTAGAATTATCTTCTCTTATCTATGAATATAAGATGTGTAATTGCGGCTCGTTTTAAAGTACAAATATGGTTTCAAAAGCCTTTTCAAACCAAGTGTCGTGTGGGCACTGATTTCAAAACCGTGGATTTATCCTTTCAAGCATAATGGCCGCCAAAAAGGATTTGCAAAAACGTTTTGTAAAACTGGGTGTCGAGTGGGCACCGATTTTAAAACCTCTGGGTTTATGCTATAGCCTGTATGTGATAACAGTGATTGTATGATTACCTGTATTCCCTCCTTGTTGTCTGTCATGGTTGGAATGGTTAAAGTATTTGTCGTGTTGGGAACGCCGTGCATATACAAAGGAGACTCCGCCCGTTTGGGGAGTGAATTTGTATATGCGGCGAGTCTGGTACGCACCGGAGGCAAGGTTCATTTAAATATATTAAGAAAAAAAAAGAACACGTTTTTCCGCTATTTTAGAACCTCCGGGGCGTGACAGATTATATGGTATCAGAGAAAATGACTTTTACCATGGTGATCAGTGACCAACATCCACAAAGTGTAATACCACAAGTAACTAACCAATTCGGTAACCAAGGTGTAGGTGTGTAAAGTACGAGCGTGAGCGCGGGGAAAAAGGGATAGAGTCCCAGTGTTTGTTGGTCAAGGTGCTAGACCAATTAAGTCTAGGACTAACTTGGTTTCTTTGTATGCACGGTTAATGGACCGAAGCCGCTCTTCAATCGATGGTGCAGAAGAGGATACGACGGTTCCGGCAACAGTTGAGAATCGGCTACTCCAGCAACGGATTACGTGACATAGCTTAGCACTTTCCCTTTTTGTTAGGAAGGACGAACCCCACACGGCTCCCCTTCACAAGGATGGTCTACATAGTGACACTATTCGGGTAATACCGACGGTGGGTTTACCCGCTTACCGAGAAGTGATCGACAGGACCACTATGGTGGGGCGGGAATTAGCCGTTCCACGCACCCGGCAGAAGGATCATGAGCCTACCGGAGGCCGAAAACGACCCCAGCCATAACCCGGGAATGACTTTCCCAACAGGAGCCGACCACCCCAGTATCCGAAGATGCCGCAGGGAATCTGAACCACATCAGACAAGGGAATCGATACGTCATGGAGTATCGACAAGAATATGTAGGGTTGGCCAATTGTGTTTCCTTTGTTATAAGGGATGAAGCTCACCAAGCCCGCCTCTTCGTAGACGGATTGCAGAGCAATATTTTGAAGTTGTGTAAGCGGTGGAACTTCACACCTTCCAGAAAGTGGTGGATAGGGCCACCATAGTGGAGCGCGGAATCGTGGTGACGCGCGCCCGACAAGAGGACTCGGAGTACAACAAGGACAAGAAACGACCCTAGCCCTTCTCCGGAGGGGGATTTTCTAGCGGGGACCGGCCATGCATCATCTACAGAGGAGCACCCCGGGGGTAATTATTCATTTCCGGAAGCACGACCTTTGCTTCTAATGTGACAAACTGGGACAGTTCCGCTTTAACTGCCCCGAACCCGGGAACAATTCTTCGGAGTCGCGACACGGATGAGAGGTCTTATGCGACGACACGACAAGGGACGCACTACCCGAGGGAAGTAGTAGCAGGAAAGACCCCTTACGAAGAGTAATGTTGGTCTTGACCCCAGGGGGACCCTTAGAAGTAAATACTTTGTACCTTCCTGCCCAATAAGGATGCGAAGACTTAGTTGTCTTTGGTGTTGGCCCTTTATTTATGGGTCAAATAGGTCCAACTTCCTGCCTTGAGACAATAGGCCCAGGGGACTCGTAAGTTGAGTTGGGTGAGCCCAATATGTTGAGTGGGCTGCGGTCCACAATAGACCTAACGGCGAGAGGCCAAACAATAGACCCAACGACCAGGTGGGTTGAGTCCGGTCGAGATCTGTGGCGCTGTGTATGTACGCTTTAAGTGAATCGGTTGCGTACCTCTAAAAGCTCGAGCTTTTGGGTTAATGGTTGGCGCCAACGATCCGACATTTGTGACTTAGTGGTGTCACTGATAAGAGAATTCGAGGGGATACTCGGAAGGGATGGGCTTACCGAGTAATAGGTGCTAGTCAATTGCGAGAAACCGAGCGTGCCGTCTTGGGGCACACCTGTTCTATTCGTACGGAAGAAGGACGGGAGTCTACGATTGTGCATCGACAATCGGGGAATAGATAAGGTCATAGTATAGAACAAATACCCCTCACCTTGGATTGATGACCTATTCGACCAACTACCAGGAGCGACGGCGTCTTCAAAGATTGATCTGCAGTCCGGCTATCGCCAGGTTAGAGTCCGGAGAAATGACATAACGAAAACAGTCCTTTGAACTCGGTATGGTCATTATGAGTTTATGGTTATACCGTTGGACTCATAGTCGCTCCAGCGGTGTTCATGAAAGTGACGAATAGGATCATGGAACCTTTCTTAGACCAGTTTGTAGTGGTCTTTATAAATGACATCCCGATCTACGCTTGCACAGACAAAGAGCACGAGGAACACTTGCGAGTGATCCTCCAGACCCTCCGGTACCAGAAATTGTATGCCAAACTCAAAAGGGGTGAGTTCTGGCTCCGCAAGGTAGACTTGTTGGGACACATAGTCTCAGTGTCGGGAATAGTGGAGGACCCGAGGAAGATAGAATCCATGACCGACTGGGCTCGGCCAACGACGGGGACAGAAATCCGAAGCTTTCTAGGACTGGCGGGGTACTACAGACGTTTCAAGGAAGACTTCTCAAAGATAGCCGCTCCCGTGAATCGACTAACCCGGAAAGGGGAGAAATTCGTCTGGTCAACCCAATACCAGAAGAGCTTCGAGGAACTTAAAGACAAACTCACACGGGCACCGGTACTCACGTTGTCGCAGCCCGGTGAGGACTACGAGATCTTTCGTGATGCATTCGAAGCGATCTTGGAAGCGTATTGATGCAACAAGGGAAAGTCGTAGCTTACGCATCAAGACAGCCCAAGGATTACGAGCAGAACTACCCTACACACGACTCGGAGCTCGCGGCAGTCGTGGTTGCCTGAAAGCTCTGGAGACATTTGTTGGTTTTTAAGGATCCACAAGGATCTAAATAGGTACTATCAAACACCTAGAGGGGGGTGAATAGGTGTAATATTTTAAAAACAAATCTCAGTGCAAAAATAAAAACCAATGCGGAAAATAAAAATCAACACACCGAGATTTACGTGGAAACTCCAATCCGGGAGAAAAATCACGGGACCAACACGCAATAACAATCCACTAAGAAAAGAAGAATAACAAGGTGATTACCGACTCCACGGACTCAAACCCCTCCTTCAACTTCTTCGGATCTTGCGCTCACCGACTGCACGTCCACTGCACACGTTCGAATCCACGAACGCCACTCGAATCCACGAGCACACGTTTCGAATCCACGAAACGCCTTCAACACACCGAATCTACGGTGCTACGTCGAATCCACGACGCAAACTCAGCCGATAAAGAATATAGGCTTCGATGGTGATCCTTTGCTTAGATAATCATTGAAGAACCGTAGAAAGAATTTCTAAGCAATGTTTAGATCAATTCGACAAGAGATAGATCTTGGAAGAACCGTCGAATTGACCTAAAAGAGGCTAAAGAGAAGAAAGATAAAAACCAGCCTCTAGGGTTGCTCTCGAGTGTTTTCGGTATTGGTCGGTATAGTCGAGAAACCCTAAGTATCTATTTATAACCCTTGGAAACGAATTAGAGTCGGTTTAGGAAACTTTTCCCGAGGCAACATTGTGTATCGGTACCAAATATTGTGTTCTGGTACTCAATGGTGCAAAACACAGATTTTTCTATTGTGTTCCGGTACGCGAGTCTGTGTTCCGGTACGCAATACAAATTTCAGAAAATTCTGTGTCGGGTTTGAGGAACTTCAAGTGTGGTTCCGGTACTCAATGTAAAAACTGATTTTTCCAAGATAAACTTTATCCAAAACAGACCAAGTACCGGAATCCAAACTTAAATTAAGTTGTAAGTTAAAACCAAGTTCCTAAAACCAAGTCTAAACCGGTTTTCATTAATTTCCTGTTTCCAATGATTATAAACGAACTTTAATCACCATGATCAATATTTAATCATACCTGAGAGTTGACTTGGGCTCATGTTGAATCTTCAATGAGTCTTCGAAGGCTGATTTGACAATTTGATCCCTTTAAGACTCCGACTCAACTCACTGACTTGACTCACGAAATATGCCAACACCAAAAGCCGTAACAATCTCCCCCTTTGGCAATTTCGTGACAAAACCCAAAAATACATAAAAACGCTCAAGTCACTCATCTTAAACCAAAAAATCGAAATTCAATGTTATCACCAAAACATTGATTTTCTTTGCGTGAAAGATCCAATAAATACAAAATTACATTTGAACCAAACAGTCCTAGAACATACTCTATGACTTAGGACTTGGAGTCTTAAAGTGATGTAATTCCTGCAAAACAAAACTCCAAACAAAATCAAATGTTAGTCGTTAGAAATTAAAATCCTACATTTGATTCGTCTTCCATTTGGTTCTTTTGTTTTGTGGCTCTTTCAATTTTTTCTTTATCTCCCCCTATCTTGAGCATCTCCAACATGTTCTCCATGTTCTCCCCCTGTCTTGAGCATCTATGTTCTCCCCCTTTGTGATTCAATCAATATTTTCTGTTCTCCCCCTTTTTGTCACAAATTGTCAAACAGTCAAAATAGACAAAAAGAAACATACTAGAGGATACGTTCCTAGTTACATGCCCATTAGAGTTCTTGTTCATCACAAAGTGAAAAGAAACTAAAAACAAAAAACAAGAAGGAAAAGAAATCACTCATCTTGATCTGAATCATCATCGTCCTCATGTGATGTAGGTCCATGAGATGTACTCGGTGCAGTTGCTCCAGTGACCACATCGTCGTGTTTGCACCCAAGGATTTCGAATATCTTCTTTAAACCATCCTCGATTTTCTTGAAGCCTTGCTCCATCCTTTTCTGCAAAGACTGAAGAGTTACCACTTCAGCTGGTTCAGGAGATTCTTGGCGAGGCGGTGCGCTCGTAGTTGCTTCACTTGCATAGCCCTTTGTGTGTCCAAATGTCTTCAAAGTGCTAACTGACTTGGCTAACGTGATTCCATCGATTGAGCCTAAGCCGTAGTCAAATTTGGTACAAGAAATGTCAACACCGTGGTCTTCCAGAATACGAGTAATCAAGATTGGATACGGTAGAAGGTCACGTTGCCTTGATCCCTCAATAACATGTACCATTTGCTGCCAAATTAAGAATGGAATGTTGATGTTGATTCCATTTGCACTTTCCGGGTGACCAAGGAAAAAGAGAAGTAGCAATCGATCCCATCGAATCCTTTTGGTCCCCATTGTGGGCAATAAGTTGTAGCAGACGATTAAGGACAAAATGTGATATTCTGGTTTTAGGTCCTTTGATTCAACATATGACCTATTTGTGTGTGTCCCTGACTTGCAAATTGAATCCACAACAGTGTCCCAATGGGTGTCATGCTGGAAATCACCATCTGTGTAGTAAAGACCAGAAGTATCAACAGCTAGCCCAAGGTTTGCCCCAATTACTGCTGGAGTAATGTCAAATTTGACGCCTCTAACTGTTGTTTCAATAGTGAAAGCCCCTGTGTCATGGTCCTTTTGGAGTATGTAAGCTCTCATATAAAATTCCCTGATGATCTCAACACAAAAACCCATCTTTGGTTGAACTCTGCCAAGTGGTCGAATATGACTTCGTTCCAAGAGCCTTGCAAAGTCTGGCACCTCACGACATAGCTCATTAAAATTCACGTGTCGCTCTCCAATGCATGTGCGGTTTGCAAATCTGGCACGGCGTTTTGCACTCACATGCGTTTCGCTTTCATCAACATTTGATCTCCGTTGAGAGCGCTCGCGTATTACCGGTCCACCGGTACTTCTACGCGGAGGAGAATCCGCACCCTTCTTTTTCCTTGGAGCCATAGGTGCTTTCCCCTTTCCTTGAACCGTTTCTTCTTCATATTCTGAGGAATTTTCAGAATCTGAGCTTGTCGTCCCTTCATCTCGTGATCGTTTAGTTGCCTTTTTCTTTCCAGAACCGCGACCACGTCCACTTCCAGTGGCCATCAAAATCACTAGTGCAAGTAGCCATGAAAATGCCATTTCCTACAAAGAACACAATGCACTATGATTTGATCGTATAGGAAGGTTTAAACATGTCTAAGAAACATTCTAAACATGTCACAATTGATGATTCATCATTCAAAATTCATTTACATCAAAAGCCCTAATTCTCAATTTTTCTATGTTAAGAACATATGAAAATGTTAGATTCAAGCAAATAAGCATGGAAACATGAATCTAAATGCATAGAGATGTATCAAATATGTTCTGAACATGAATTAAGGGTAGTTTATGCAAGAGATTTCATTTGAAGCAAAGATCTACTCAAAAATCTCTAAAAACAACATCAAAACCTAAAAACTAGGGTTTTGAAGTTAAAGAAAGCAAGATTAATGAAGAACCTTACAAATGAGAGCAACAAATCTCTTGATCTTGAAGAGAAAACCCTTAGAGAAGTTTTAGAGAGAGAGAGGGAGTGTTTTGAAGTGGGAGAGATGAAATAAAAACTCATGCATTCCGGAATATAAAGAAATCATGAAAAACAAAGATAAAACATTATAAACAGTTTTTCATGTTATATTCATCAAACACAAGT
The DNA here is from genome assembly GCA_029168755.2 of Tillandsia fasciculata. Lineage (NCBI taxonomy): Eukaryota > Viridiplantae > Streptophyta > Magnoliopsida > Poales > Bromeliaceae > Tillandsia > Tillandsia fasciculata. The sequence goes on from CM054945.1 coordinate 11,793,516, forward strand.
CATCAAAAATAATCTTGAGATCCAAACTCTATCAAGATATAACGGATTTACAAAGATGACTTACGGAGATTTCCAAATGACATCAATCTTGAATTCTACCCTTTCAAATTGAGATAAGCACTAAAATACCTAAGGGTGACTCTTTGAGCATCTTTTTAACTATCCCACCTTATACCAACCAGGAGATTGTTTAAAATAAGAACTTTGAATTTAAATCTCCGAATGCTTCAACTAAAGATTTTCTCATAAAATATTTTCCAAGCATCCAAAAACATGTGGTAGCTCTTTCCAACATATGGTGGTAGTTTTCACACTCCTTTCGGATGTAACTCTTTCCACATCTTTTGCAACTCATTTATTTACCCTTGTAAGAATGCAATCTCTTACGTGAAAGAATTAAATCCCAAATTTTAGTCTATCGGTTGTCTCACGTTTATCACAATGAATTCACACAACCGAGATAGATTAAGCATCTAAAGATCACACATGATTTCTAAAATTTGATGCTTATAACTATCAAAAACTCCTATAATGAAGTATCTTCAAGATTATGATTATGGAGTAAAGTTGATAATCCATATAAAATTAAATTGGAGTGAATGAACGTGAAACCCTTTTTATTCAATGCACTTGTTCAATAAAAACCTTTTGTTCAAAAACAAAACATAAAAACAAAGAGCATTGAAAACATGTAATGCAAAGATTAAGAAAGATATGAAGGGAAAACCAATCAAAGCATTACATACAGTCATAAGCTATTTAGAACTTAAGACAAGGAAAGATATCACCTTTCCGAATCCAAAATCGCTGGATTTTGGGTTGTCTTGATTCGTTGTGGCCGGGGGTTGTCCGCTTTGACTGTTGATCCACCTTAGGTCTTTGCCTCGCAATAATCCACTTGTATGATTCATGTTGTGGCTCGAACCTTTGGTGGGTTGAGTGAACTCCATTGACTTGATGTGTCTTTTGATTCCGTTGAGTCCGCTCCGTAGATGAAGTTGCCGAAGGACTCTTCTTTCTCTTTTTCGGGCAATTCTTCACCAAATGTCCTTCAAGTCCACATAGGTGACAAGTTTTTCCTTTCAATTTCATTGTGGAACTTGAAGCATGCACAGTTTGGTCCTTGTTAAAACCCAAACCAACCTTGCTTGTTTGACCTAATCCGGACATACAATTAAGTTTCTTGGAACCGGTGGAAAGACTTTGTATGTCGGATTTGAGTTCATGAACTTGCTTGGTCAAAGCTTGGTTGGTGACATGAATCTCCTCAAACTGCTTTTCAAGAAAACCAATCTTGTCCATATATGATTTAGCGTTTGTCTCCGATTGGTTTAACTTTTCTTGGAGGATTTTATTGTTATCCAATAAACGTCCTTGTTCCTCCTCGAGATCATGAAGTTTGATCTTTAAAGCTTGATTCTCGTCTTGAACTTCAAGTCGTTGCTTCCTCAACTTCTTGATATGCTTGGCCATCTTCTTCGATTCCGCAAGAAGTTGTTGGTATGCCTCAACGAGTTCTTCTTCGTCCGACTCCCCCTCACTTGATGACTCTCCTCCGGATGTTGATGTTTCATGCAAAATCAAAGGAATAGAGTCAGTGACTAAAGATGATAAGCACAAATTAGAAGAGGGAATTTGAGAGGCATGAAAAGCAACAATTTTTTCTTTTTCCTCTTCACTTGAGGTCGATTCATCGAAACTAGAATCGTCCCAAGTTTTTGCTTGCAAAGCCTTCTTTTTGTATGATTTCTTAGAAGGACAATCCGTTGAAATATGGCCGTAGCCTTTGCATCGATAACATCGGATTTTCCCTTCGAAATCATCTTTTTCTTTTTCTTTAGAAGGTTTTGCAACGCCTTTGAGTTTAGAGGATTTAGAACCCGATGATCCTTTAGATGGTTTCGTGGATGAAGATCCATCGGTTCGATTCTTCCAAAATTTCCGACGAAATTTCTTTGTGATCCGCGCCAATTGTTCTTCAAAATCGGCAAAAGAGATTTCATCATCGGAACTTGATTCGTCATCTTCTTCCTTTGTTGATTTGAACGCAATACCTGTAAGCTTAGAAGAAGACTTGGAAGAAATTTGATTAGTAGGAAAAGTCATCTCATAAGTTTGTAAAGCACCTACTAATTCCTCTACACTCATCTCATCCGGATGACTAACGGTTTCAATGGCGGTAACCTTTGCCCTAAACCGTTCCGGAAGAGTCCGAAGTATCTTTCTTACAATTTTCGACTCCGGGATCTTTTCTCCTAAATTAGCACATGTATTAATTACATCTTGAAGTCTAGTGTAATAATCTGTAAACAATTCATGCTCTTCCATATGAATAGAGTCAAATTGACTTGTAAGCATCTGGAGCTTTTGAATTTTTACAAGATTAGTACCCTCATGTGTAATTTTGAGAATATCCCAAATTTCCTTCGCGGTTTCACACGCAGAAATTCGTGTAAACTCAGTCGAGGAAAGAGAATTATATAAAGCGTTCATACCTTTCCCATTGTAAGAAGATCTTTCGATTTCCTCTTTGGACCATCTAGAGCGAGGTTTTGGGGTAGTAGAATTTCCTACTTCCTCAACCGGATGCACCCAACCGTATTCAACGGTTTGCCATACCCGCTCATCAATAGAGATGAGAAAAGCTCTCATCCGCACTTTCCAATATGCATAATTGGTCCCATCAAAAAGAGGAGGTCTAAAAATATTACCACTTTCACCCGACATGATAGATAAACCTAAAACCCGCTCTGATACCAATTGTTGGTTTTTAAGGATCCACAAGGATCTAAATAGGTACTATCAAACACCTAGAGGGGGGTGAATAGGTGTAATATTTAAAAAACAAATCTCAGTGCAAAATAAAAACCAATGCGGAAAATAAAAATCAACACACCGAGATTTACGTGGAAACTCCAATCCAGGAGAAAAACCACGGGACCAACACGCAATAACAATCCACTAAGAAAAGAAGAATAACAAGGTGATTACCGACTCCACGGACTCAAACCCCTCCTTCAACTTCTTCGGATCTTGCGCTCACCGACTGCACGTCCACTGCACACATTCGAATCCACGAACGCCACTCGAATCCACGAGCACACGTTTCGAATCCACGAAACGCCTTCAACACACCGAATCCACGGTGCTACGTCGAATCCACGACGGAAACTCAGCCGATAAAGAATATAGGCTTCGATGGTGATCCTTTGCTTAGATAATCATTGAAGAACCGTAGAAAGAATTTCTAAGCAATGTTTAGATCAATTCGACAAGAGATAGATCTTGGAAGAACCGTCGAATTGACCTAAAAGAGGCTAAAGAGAAGAAAGATAAAAACCAACCTCTAGGATTGCTCTCGAGTTGTAGTGTCCCTGTTTTCCCCTGTTTTGGGGTGTGGAACACCTGTTAGTGATGTGTTGCCTGGACTCATAGAGGATTTGGGAGCATGCCTAACCTTCGGCTGCCTTTACCGAATTTTAGAAGTGGAATTAGGCTAATCGGAGGCCGTATTTGGATTCAGCGCGGAAAAACGCTTGAAAACGGCTATTTACTTATTTAATTTGGAGTCCGGATGCCCAAAAACGGACCCCCGGAAGTTTTCTGCGCGAAATAGTGCATGGGAGGACCTGTGGACCGGTCAGGGACACGTGGCGGCCTCTGATTGGGCCGGCGCACGCCTCCCGGTCCACGGATTGGGCCGCCGGTGCACGGTGGACCGGCGGGCCACGTGGCGGCACGCGGTTGGGCCGGTGCAAGGCGCGCGGCGCACGGGAGGGTGCGCGGGCAGCGCGGTGCACGGTGGACCGGGGCGCGCCACGTGGCGGCCCCGGGTTGGCTGGCCCACGTGCGCGTGGCGCACGCAGCAGCGCGCGGGGCGGCCGTACGCGCACGCGGGGCGGTCGTTGACTGACCGCTCCCCGTGTCGGACGCGGCACCGCCCCACGTGGCGCCACGCCAGTGGCTGGCGCCGCACGCGGTTTGACCGGGGACGGGGGCACGTGGCGCTTCCCCGTTGGGCCGCACGACTGCCGCCTGTTCGGCGGACACGTGTCGGGCCCTGGGCCGGGTCGGACGGGCGGTCGGACGCGGCTGGATCCCGTGTGCGGGCCGGGTTGGGCTGGGCCGCACTGTGCGCGCCCGGAAATCCTTGGGCCGGGCCGCACTGTAGCCGCCCGAATGTGGGCCTGGGCACTGTTCACGCCCGGAAAATGGGACACAACGGTCATTTCCGAAAAGTTTTTTGGGCCTATATAAAGGCCTCCCCTCCCCTCTTTTCTGCCATTTTCCGAGTGATAGAGAGAGAACCAGAGAGAGGCCATTGAAGAGAAGTTGTTCCTCACTGATTTTTCTACCTCGTGGTGCGTTCCCAGATTTTCTGGAAGTTCGACAGCGGCGATCCGGATTTTACAGTGTGCCTCGGTTTTCCCCTTTTCGGCCCGTTATCGTCGCATTTCAGTCCGAGGAGTCCCCTGCGCAGTACAGAAGTCCGATTCCGACGATTTCTTCGCCAGTGTGTTCCTAAGAGGTAGGGCTTCGTTTTCCGTGTTGATGGTTTCTCCGGATTCCGATTTCTTGGCACGATTCCCGAGGTGATTTGACACCCCATTTTGCTGTTTGGATTTTTGGACAGCGGCAACTTCGTCGATTTGTTTCTCAGCGTAGGAATATCGGATCGAGGCGATTCAAGAGTCGATTTTGGGTGATTTTTCGCGAGGAACGCAACCGTGATTTTTCTGGGATTTTAGGAGCTCGGGACAGAGGTGAAAATTCCTCGTTTTGCGTGCTGATTTTTAAAACAGCAAATGTGTGTTGGAAACTGATATATTTACACCGTGTACACTTATGTGATGTTGTAGGACATTGTGGCAGCTGACAGTGTGTTTAGAGGACAGCGGGTATTTTCTGGGTACATTATACACGCTTTTCGAGGTGGGTGGTTGCGTATCCCTCTTTGTTGATTTGCACACTAGGAATAAAAGAGTTCCCAATTATACATGTGATAGTTATCTTGTGGTGTATGAACCTATTTATTTGACCCCTAAATTAATTTAGTAGCTTCTATGTGATAAATCTGGGACAAGGAAATTGGACAATTGCTATATCGTGAACCGCATGCAATTTAGTAACCCAACAATATTTTTAAAATAGTGTTAAAAGTATTCTTCACATGAAACTTAGTTCCTTTCTAAATGTTTTTAAAAGAGAACACTTGCATGCTCATTGGACAACTAGTTAAGCCATTATTTTATTGCAGCACGATATTATGGGATTTGACTTAGGAGAAAACATCTGTTATTGTTATTCTTCTCTATCGATGCATGATGCTCGAGTCTGATCGGGATTTTGGAGATAGTATTGCTTGGGACAGTTTGGACATGTCTTAGGGGATTGTGGGGCATAGTGGCAACCGCGGATGTTAGGCGGTTGACCAGATGTTTTTACTTTATCAGATTGGGGTCTATGGGTTCAGCGGTAGCCGCGGATTTTGGGCGGTTGACCGGGTGTTATTATCACACCAGATTGGGGATCGGGGTTGCATTAGTGGATGGAGTATTCCCACTTTGATCATGGTCATGATCCAGTCCTGCTATTATGAGACATCGGTTACAGAGATGATTGATACAGAGATACTTTACTCGTGTGGGTCGCTCCCCTCGAGTGCCACTCCGGAGTAGGCTTTTAGACCGTGACGGGTGCCGGTCAGTTGGTGAGTTGTGAGTGATGACAGAGCAGGCAGTGCCAGTATTTTCTGGCCCACTGATTGGGTTTTCTTTGGGCAGTCAGCTTTATAGTTGCATCTATACAGTCATCTTTTGGCACTGCATTTAGAGGCATAGTAGTGGTAGTTTCTTTTCAGCAGCCTTATTGCATACCACTGTTCTTTCCTTTTTGCCTCTTTATTCCTAGTGGGTGCGTCAGCATCGAGGTTTTTACCCACTAGGGGAGGCTACTGGTTTATCTAGTAGTTCTCACCCCCATTGTTGTTTCTTGTTCTTTCTTTCCCTTTGTTTTGCAGAGTCATCTGTGGGAGCTGCTGGGCCTTCAGCGGCAGATCGAGGTAAGAGGATTGCGGACTAGCTAGATCATCTACCCCGACTGTGAGAGTAGCTGGACTGTTATTGTACCCCTTTTGTATCTCGGACTACAGTAGTTTACTTTTGGGTCTGGCTGTGGCCAGCTGGTTGTATTATTTTTGGTGAGCTGGGAGTTTATTGTACTTTATTTCAGCTTGTATCATATTTTCAGTCTGAGATTACTGTTAGTTTTATTAGTTCAGCTCTGTTTATGCTCTTCTATTGTATATTATCTATCTGAGCAGGTTACCAGCGCTTCGTGTACATGGAAAATTCTGTGTACACGGCGGATCTGTTGGCGGGCCCGGGTTCTGGTTACCCCCGGGACGTGACAGATTAAGTTGGTATCAGAGCTTAGGGATAGGTCAGTTGGGACTTAGGAAACCCTAGGCTTTTGGCAGACCCTAGGATGATAGGGCGCGAGAGGCGTGACACTTCGCGAAAGTCGTTGATTTATTTATTGGACTCTTCCAGTGAGTGAAGAGGGATCGACATACCCAATTTCTGGTGGACAGTTATGTTGGCTGCAGACAACATAAAGCCGCAGAAATAGGGAGATGTCTTTGACTTTCGCTAGATTGGGTCGTGTGGGGTTATGTTACTGATTTGTGATTTCTTGTGGCAGGATGCCTCCCCGACGTCGGATGCTCACTCAGGGTGTCCCGTTACCCCCTGATGAGCCAGAGCAGCCTACACCCCCCGAGCTTACTGAGTTGAGGGCCTTGGTGGCCCAATTGGCGGAGGGTCAGCGCCGCCAGGGGCAGAGGATCGATCAGCTGCTTGCCCAGAGAGAGGCACCACCCCCAGCTGTTCCTGAGGCCTTCGTGCCTCCTGTTGCACCTTTTGTGCCGTCAGCGCCATCTTCGAGTAGCGGGGCTCCTGGAGCTATTCAGCCTTTGACTGCGGAGGAGGAGCAGGATTTTGCTGACAAACTCTCCCAGTTTGTTAAGCGGGGACCACCTAGATTCTCAGGGCGGGATGCTCAGCCCCGGGCTGTTGGGATATGGCTTTCTGCGATGGAGAAGCTTTTTCGGGACTTCTTCATCGACCCGAAGTATCGAGTGCACATGGCGGTGCACTGTTTGGACGGAGATGCTGATTTTTGGTGGCAGCGAGTTGAGCCACTGGAGTTCCGGATCACTCGGCAGTTACCTTGGGAGGAGTTCAAACGGATGGTGTTGGACACCTATTTTTCTACCAGCGTGAAGAAGAAGTTGGAGGACGATTTGAAGAATCTGCAGCAGGGCGATCGACCGGCCCATGCCTATTTTCAGGAGTTCAGGGAGTTGCTGAACTGTGTGCCCTACGTCGCTCGTGACGGTCCGCACCAGGTTGAGTTGTTCGAGGGAGGCCTTCGTCCAGAGGTTTACCCACTTGTGCATGCTCAGAGATTTCAGACCCTGGAGGCAGCCGCAGAGCATGCACAGTGGGTGGAGAGAGGTGATCAGGAGATGGCCAGGCGGAGGGCCGCGGTCGCGCAGGGTTCCGACAGGAAGCGACCAGCCCAGGATGAAGGGGGACAGGCCAGTACTTGGAGGCCGCCCCGACCGCCACCGCCTCAGTCCCAGGGCCGTGGGCGTTCGGAGCGGCGAGGGCCTGGCGGATCCCAGAGGCCCCAGCAGCAGCAGCAGCAGCAGCAGAGATCGCAGTCGTCGCAGCGCGGATCGCAGCGGCAGCCACAGCGACAGCGACAGTCTCAGCAGCAGCAGTTCCGACAGTCACGGGCCCCCAGCAGTTGCATTTTCTGTGGAGGTCCACACTTCCCCGGCACCTGCGACCAGCGGTGGGGTCGTTGCTACGGATGTGGACAGCCAGGGCACATTCGAGCTGCGTGCCCCTTTTCGACCTCAGCCGCCCCTTCGTCAGCATCTGCCCCAGCATCATCGCAGCAGCGGTCGACGGCTCAGCGGCCTTATGCTCCAGCGAGCAGGCCATCTTCTTCCCATTCCACCGATTATCGCCCTCCAGCTCAGAGTGGGCGGGTGTATGCTGCACAGGTAGAGGATTCTTCAGCAGCGGACCATGTGGTAGCAGGTATCACTTTACTTTCTGGCATTAGGACTCGCACCTTATTTGATACTGGAGCATCGCATTCTTTCATTAGTAGATCTTTTGCATCATTACATGGGTTAGAGGTAGGACTTTTGCCACGTGCACGAGAGGTACAGATTCCCGATCACACTTTGCTCGTGGAGGAGTGTTGTTGGTCCTGCCCGATGCAGATCGAGTCCTGGATTATGCCAGCAGACCTGTTGGTCTTGAGACAGCTGCAGGATTTTGATGTGATTCTCGGGATGGACTGGCTGGCTCGGTATTTTGCGACTATTGACTGTGCCGAGAGGACTGTCACTTTTAGAGAGCCAGACCAGGAGGTGTTGGTGTACCGGGGATGTCAGAGCGCTTTCTTTGCCTCTATGGTTTCGACTTCCCGAGCGAGGCGGATGATTCATCGAGGATGTGTAGCCTTTTTGGCTAGTGTTGTTGAGGGGCCTACGGCGGCACCGGGACTCGGGGATATCCCTATTGTCCGCGAGTTTCCGGATGTTTTTCCACCTGAGCTGACTAGTATGCCGCCAGACAGAGAGATTGAGTTTGTAATTGACGTAGTCCCAGGAACTGCGCCAATCTCTAAGGCTCCTTATCGGATGGCACCGGCTGAGCTGAGAGAGCTTAAAGCACAGTTGCAAGACTTGATGGATAAGGGTTTCATTAGACCCAGTGTGTCGCCCTGGGGAGCCCCGGTGCTATTCGTGAAGAAGAAAGATGGGTCACTTAGACTGTGTGTGGACTATAGGGAGCTGAATAAAGTGACCATCAAGAACAAGTACCCTCTGCCGCGCATCGACGATCTCTTTGATCAGCTGCAAGGGTCTTGTGTCTTTTCCAAGATTGATCTACAGTCTGGTTACCACCAATTAAAGGTGAAGGCCGAGGATATTCCTAAGACTGCTTTCAGATCACGGTACGGGCATTATGAGTTTACAGTTATGCCATTTGGATTGACTAATGCCCCTGCCGCCTTTATGGACTTGATGAACAGGATATTTCGGCCATTCCTGGATCGATTTGTGGTGGTGTTCATAGATGATATCCTGGTTTACTCCCGGAGCGAGGCCGAGCATGAGGAGCACTTGAGGACTGTGCTACAACTTCTGCGGGAGAAGAAGTTGTATGCCAAGCTGGTGAAGTGCGAGTTTTGGCTTCGGGAGGTAGCTTTCTTGGGCCATGTGATTTCCGCCGCCGGTGTAGCTGTAGACCCGGCGAAGATTGAGGCAGTTCGTGATTGGCCCCGACCGACGACTGTATCAGAGGTGCGCAGCTTCATGGGATTAGCTGGTTATTATCGTCGGTTTGTGGAAGGCTTTGCGAAGCTTTCCACACCCCTCACTCGGTTGACGCGAAAAGGGGTTAAGTTTATCTGGAGTGAGGACTGCCAGAAGAGCTTCGAGGAGCTGAAGGACAGACTGATGACTGCTCCTATCCTTTCCCTCCCTGTTATGGGGAAAGGATATGTGATCTACAGTGACGCATCGCACAGTGGACTGGGTTGCGTGTTGATGCAGGATGGGAGGGTAATTGCTTATGCATCGAGACAGCTCAAGGATTACGAGAAGAATTACCCTACCCACGACTTAGAGCTCGCTGCCGTAGTGTTTGCACTGAAGCTTTGGCGCCATTACCTGTATGGGGAGCATTGTGAGATCTACACCGACCACAAGAGCTTAAAGTATCTGTTCACACAGAAGGAGCTTAATTTGAGGCAGCGCAGGTGGTTAGAGCTACTAAAGGATTATGATGTGGATATCCTTTACCACCCAGGCAAGGCTAACGTGGTCGCTGATGCATTGAGCCGAAGAGCAGTACAGAGTTTGTCTATGTTGATCACAGACCAGGCGCCCCTATTGGAGGAGATGAGACGGCTCGAGATAGAGGTTGTGTCCCCTGGGGTCTCTGCTAGACTGACGTCATTAGTCGTGCAGCCCACTCTGCTGGACAGGATCAGGGAGAAACAGAGTGAGGACCCCCACTTGACCAGGATTCGAGATCAGCTTCCGAGTGATCAGTCAGGGGATTTTACAGTGGATGCTGCGGGAGTACTGAGGTACAGGGACCGAGCATGTGTGCCAGTGGATGCTGAGATCAGAGAGCAGATATTGAGAGAGGCCCATTATACACCTTATACCCTTCATCCTGGGGGGACTAAGATGTATAAGGACCTCAAGGCACATTTTTGGTGGAATGGCATGAAGAGGGATGTCGGGAGATTTGTGGCCCAGTGTTTAACTTGTCAGCAGGTAAAAGCCGAGCATCGGGTGCCAGCTGGCAAGTTACAAAGTCTTCCAATCCCTGAGTGGAAATGGGACCACATTACGATGGATTTCGTGGTCGGATTGCCGAGGGCACAGGGCGGAGCAGATGCTATCTGGGTAGTTGTGGATCGACTTACTAAGTCAGCGCACTTTTTGCCTATGCAGACTACTTGGCCACTCGATCGACTAGCCCAGCTATACCTTGATGAGATTGTGAGATTGCATGGAGTACCCGCCTCCATTGTGTCAGATAGAGATCCGAGGTTTGCCTCACGATTTTGGGGGAGTTTGCAGACCGCGATGGGGACTCAGCTCAGATTCAGTACAGCTTTTCATCCCCAGACTGATGGGCAGTCAGAGCGGACTATACAGATCTTGGAGGACATGCTGAGGGCTTGCGTCTTGGATTTCGGCGGGGGTTGGATTCGGCACTTATCCTTGGTTGAGTTTGCGTACAACAACAGCTTTCAAGCGAGCATACAGATGGCTCCGTTTGAAGCGTTGTATGGACGCAAGTGCCGATCACCACTTTATTGGAGTGACGTAGGCGAGAGACGGACCTTGGGGCCAGATATACTGCTAGAGGCAGAGGAGAAGGTCCGGGTGATTCGACAGCATCTTCAGACCGCTCAGAGCCGACAGAGGAGTTATGCTGATGTTCGGCGACGAGACTTAGAGTTTCAGGTTGGAGATCATGTATTTCTGAAAGTCTCGCCGTCCAAGGGGATCAGGAGGTTTGGCATTCGCGGGAAACTCAGCCCCCGATACATTGGACCATTCGAGGTGTTGGAGCGTATCGGGCCTGTTGCTTATCGACTTGCACTTCCCCCGAGACTGGCTGGTGTCCACGATGTTTTCCATGTTTCCACACTGAGGAGGTACGTCTTCGACCCGTCGCACGTCATCGACTTTGCACCCCTCGAGATCAACGAGGACTTGAGATATGAGGAGCGCCCAGTACGGATTCTTGATCGGGAGGTGAAAGAATTGCGCAATCGGACCATCCCCTATGTGAAGATCCTTTGGAGCCATCATGATGAGCGCGAGGCGACGTGGGAGCTAGAGTCAGAGATGATGGACGCCTACCCCTACCTGTTCGAGGCTCTGGATTGAGGTATAATTTTCGTTTCGAGGACGAAACTTTTGTTAGGGGGGGAGGATGTAGTGTCCCAGTTTTCCCCTGTGTTTTTCCCCTGTTTTGGGGTGTGGAACACCTGTTAGTGATGTGTTGCCTGGACTCATAGAGGATTTGGGAGCATGCCTGACCTTCGGCTGCCTTTACCGAATTTTAGAAGTGGAATTAGGCTAATCGGAGGCCGTATTTGGATTCAGCGCGGAAAAACGCTTGAAAACGGCTATTTACTTATTTAATTTGGAGTCCGGATGCCCAAAAACGGACCCCCGGAAGTTTTCTGCGCGAAATAGTGCATGGGAGGACCTGTGGACCGGTCAGGGACACGTGGCGGCCTCTGATTGGGCCGGCGCACGCCTCCCGGTCCACGGATTGGGCCGCCGGTGCACGGTGGACCGGCGGGCCACGTGGCGGCACGCGGTTGGGCCGGTGCAAGGCGCGCGGCGCACGGGAGGGTGCGCGGGCAGCGCGGTGCACGGTGGACCGGGGCGCGCCACGTGGCGGCCCCGGGTTGGCTGGCCCACGTGCGCGTGGCGCACGCAGCAGCGCGCGGGGCGGCCGTACGCGCACGCGGGGCGGTCGTTGACTGACCGCTCCCCGTGTCGGACGCGGCACCGCCCCACGTGGCGCCACGCCAGTGGCTGGCGCCGCACGCGGTTTGACCGGGGGACGGGGGCACGTGGCGCTTCCCCGTTGGGCCGCACGGCTGCCGCCTGTTCGGCGGACACGTGTCGGGCCCTGGGCCGGGTCGGACGGGCGGTCGGACGCGGCTGGATCCCGTGTGCGGGCCGGGTTGGGCTGGGCCGCACTGTGCGCGCCCGGAAATCCTTGGGCCGGGCCGCACTGTAGCCGCCCGAATGTGGGCCTGGGCACTGTTCACGCCCGGAAAATGGGACACAACGGTCATTTCCGGAAAAGATTTTTTGGGCCTATATAAAGGCCTCCCCTCCCCTCTTTTCTGCCATTTTCCGAGTGATAGAGAGAGAACCAGAGAGAGGCCATTGAAGAGAAGTTGTTCCTCACTGATTTTTCTACCTCGTGGTGCGTTCCCAGATTTTCTGGAAGTTCGACAGCGGCGATCCGGATTTTACAGTGTGCCTCGGTTTTCCCCTTTTCAGCCCGTTATCGTCGCATTTCAGTCCGAGGAGTCCCCTGCGCAGTACAGAAGTCCGATTCCGACGATTTCTTCGCCAGTGTGTTCCTAAGAGGTAGGGCTTCGTTTTCCGTGTTGATGGTTTCTCCGGATTCCGATTTCTTGGCACGATTCCCGAGGTGATTTGACACCCCATTTTGCTGTTTGGATTTTTGGACAGCGGCAACTTCGTCGATTTGTTTCTCAGCGTAGGAATATCGGATCGAGGCGATTCAAGAGTCGATTTTGGGTGATTTTTCGCGAGGAACGCAACCGTGATTTTTCTGGGATTTTAGGAGCTCGGGACAGAGGTGAAAATTCCTCGTTTTGCGTGCTGATTTTTAAAACAGCAAATGTGTGTTGGAAACTGATATATTTACACCGTGTACACTTATGTGATGTTGTAGGACATTGTGGCAGCTGACAGTGTGTTTAGAGGACAGCGGGTATTTTCTGGGTACATTGTACACGCTTTTCGAGGTGGGTGGTTGCGTATCCCTCTTTGTTGATTTGCACACTAGGAATAAAAGAGTTCCCAATTATACATGTGATAGTTATCTTGTGGTGTATGAACCTATTGTATTTGACCCCTAAATTAATTTAGTAGCTTCGATGTGATAAATCTGGGACAAGGAAATTGGACAATTGCTATATCGTGAACCGCATGCAATTTAGTAACCCAACAATATTTTTAAAATAGTGTTAAAAGTATTCTCCACATGAAACTTAGTTCCTTTCTAAATGTTTTTAAAAGAGAACACTTGCATGCTCATTGGACAACTAGTTAAGCCACTATTTTATTGCAGCACGATATTATGGGATTTGACTTAGGAGAAAACATCTGTTATTGTTACTCTTCTCTATCGATGCATGATGCTCGAGTCTGATCGGGATTTTGGAGATAGTATTGCTTGGGACAGTTTGGACATGTATTAGGGGATTGTGGGGTATAGTGGCAACCGCGGATGTTAGGCGGTTGACCAGATGTTTTTACTTTATCAGATCGGGGTCTATGGGTTCAGCGGTAGCCGCGGATTTTGGGCGGTTGACCGGGTGTTATTATCACACCAGATTGGGGATCGGGGTTGCATTAGTGGATGGAGTATTCCCACTTTGATCATGGTCATGATCCAGTCCTGCTATTATGAGACATCGGTTACAGAGATGATTGATACAGAGATACTTTACTCGTGTGGGTCGCTCCCCTCGAGTGCCACTCCGGAGTAGGCTTTTAGACCGTGACGGGTGCCGGTCAGTTGGTGAGTTGTGAGTGATGACAGAGCAGGCAGTGCCAGCATTTTCTGGCCCACTGATTGGGTTTTCTTTGGGCAGTCAGCTTTATAGTTGCATCTATACAGTCATCTTTTGGCACTGCATTTAGAGGCATAGTAGTGGTAGTTTCTTTTCAGTAGCCTTATTGCATACCACTGTTCTTTCCTTTTTGCCTCTTTATTCCTAGTGGGTGCGTCAGCATCAGAGGTTTTACCCACTAGGGGAGGCTACTGGTTTATCTAGTAGTTCTCACCCCCATTGTTGTTTCTTGTTCTTTCTTTCCCTTTGTGTTGCAGAGTCATCTGTGCGAGCTGCTGGGCCTTCAGCGGCAGATCGAGGTAAGAGGATTGCGGACTAGCTAGATCATCTACCCCGACTGTGAGAGTAGCTGGACTGTTATTGTACCCCTTTTGTATCTCAGACTACAGTAGTTTACTTTTGGGTCTGGCTGTGGCCAGCTGGTTGTATTATTTTGGTGAGCTGGGAGTTTGTTGTACTTTACTTCAGCTTGTATCATATTTTCAGTCTGAGATTACTGTTAGTTTTATTAGTTCAGCTCTGTTTATGCTCTTCTATTGTATATTATCTATCTGAGCAGGTTACCAGCGCTTCGTGTACATGGAAAATTCTGTGTACACGGCGGATCTGTTGGCGGGCCCGGGTTCCGGTTACCCCCGGGACGTGACACGAGTGTTTTCGGTATTGGTCGGTATAGTCGAGAAACCCTAAGTATCTATTTATAACCCTTGGAAACGAATTAGAGTCGGTTTAGGAAACTTTTCCCGAGGCAACATTGTGTAGCGGTACCAAATATTGTGTTCCGGTACTCAATGGTGCAAAACACAGATTTTTCTATTGTGTTCCGGTACGCGAGTCTGTGTTCCGGTACGCAATACAAATTTCAGAAAATTCTGTGTCGGGTTTGAGGAACTTCAAGTGTGGTTCCGGTACTCAATGTAAAAACTGATTTTTCCAAGATAAACTTTATCCAAAACAGACCAAGTACCGGAATCCAAACTTAAATTAAGTTGTAAGTTAAAACCAAGTTCCTAAAACCAAGTCTAAACCGGTTTTCATTAATTTCCTGTTTCCAATGATTATAAACGAACTTTAATCACCATGATCTATATTTAATCATACCTGAGAGTTAACTTGAGCTCATGTTGAATCTTCAATGAGTCTTCGAAGGCTGATTTGACAATTTGATCTCTTTAAGACTCCGACTCAACTCACTGACTTGACTCACGAAATATGCCAATACCAAAAAGCCGTAACAACATTATCTCTAAGGGGCGCACTGTAATGTGTTTTCTGATCACCAGAGCATCAATGACCTGTTTACGCAGAAGGAACTGAACTTACGGCAAAGGCAATGGCTGGAACTACGAAAGGACTACGATTTGTCCACCCACTACCACCCCGGGAAGGCAAATGTGGTGGCCGACACCTTGAGCCGGAAGGAACAGACGGGGGGAAACGGCATTGAGCACCCTTACCCAACAAGATCGTCTAATTGCAGAATTCTCGCAATTGAGACTGGAGGTAGTGCCAGCAGGTGCAGTTGGGAAACATCTGTCCTTGGTGTTGAAGCCTACGCTGAACGAAAGGATCATGGAAGGCCAAACAACAGACACGCAACTACAACTGGTGCGGGACAGAATATCCCCGGAGCAAAGTGGGGATTTTACAATTGGCATGGATAATGCAATAAGGTTCCGGGGACAAGTTGGCGTGCCCGACGTGCCAGAATTGAGAAAAGAAATTCTGACGGAAGCGCATAATGCACCCTATATTGCGCATCCCGGGGGTACAAAAATGTACGAAGACCTGAGGCAGACCTTTTGGTGGCCCAAATTGAAGAGTTATGTGGCGCAATTCGTGGCGCGATGTTCGGTGTGCCAACAGGTGAAAGCGGAACATCAGCGACCGGCGGGAAAACCACAACCATTGCCCATACCGGAGTGGAAATGGGAATGGATTACTATGGACTTCGTAACCGATTTTCAGCGATCGCAACAAGGACATGACGCGATATGGGTCATTGTGGACTGTCTGACGAAATCGGCACACTTCCTACCGATTCACACGACGTGGAACAGAGATCGGCTGGCGCAGACCTATATCGACGAGGTAGTGAGACTGCATGGAATACCGTCACCGATAACTTCTGATAGGGACACGTGCTTCGTGTCGAACTTCTGGCAGAGTCTGCAGCAGGCACTGGGGACCAAGCTGCAGTTTAGCACGGCATTCCACCCGCAGACGGACGGGCAATCGGAACGAGTGCTCCAGATTCTCGAAGATATGCTTCGAGCCGGTGTGCTAGATCTGGGTGAGGGATGGTCACGCTACCTACCCCTCATGGAATTTGCCTACAATAATAGCTATCAAGCTAGTATTCAGATGGCCCCGTACGAATCCTTGTACGAACGCATATGTCGATCGCCTATTTGCTTGGACGACTTGGGGGAGCGGAAGTTGTTGGGGCCAAACCTCGTAGAGGAAACGGAAGCAAAGGTGCGCCTTATCAGGCAGCGGTTGTTGACTGCCCAGAGCCGGCAGAAAGGTTACGCGGACCAAAGGCGACGGGAATTGGAATATGAGGTAGGGGACCATGTGTTGCTACGTGTGTCACCGTCAAAGGGGACAAGACAGTTCGGCATACGAGGAAAGCTGAGCCCACGGTATGTGGGATCGTTCGAGATCTTGGAGCGCATGGGCCCGGTGGCATACCGGTGGGCCTTACCGCCAAATCTTGAACAGGTGCATAATGTGTTTCACAACTCGATGCTCCGGAAGTACCTCCCCGACCCGTCGCACGTCCTCAATGCTCCGGCCGTCGAACTGCTGAAGGATTTGAGCTTCGAGGAAACGCCGATACGGATCTTGGCAAGAGAAGGAAGGGAACTTCGTAACCGGACGATTCCCTACGTAAAGGTGCAATGGAATAACCACGAGGAGCGCGAGGCGCCGTGGGAACTTGAGACGAAAATGAGGAGTGTTATCCTGAGTTATTTAGCGTGGGTTGAGGTTAAGTTTCGGGGACGAAACTTCTTTTAAGGGTTGAGTGGTGTAATATCACGAATTTTTTGTAACGTTTTACCCTCCTGCTAATAAAGGTTAAGTTAAGAAAAAGTAAAATAACGGGTTTACTTAAGTTGATAATCGTGAGGTGCGGGTATTTTTCTGCGATAGAGCTCGGAAAAAGGAGAACGGCGGTGCGATCGGATCCGGATTCCGACTTACTGAACCCCCAGAAAGGGGTGAAAAGGATCGCAATAGTCAGGGGGTGCATCGAAATCTGTGTAAGTGATTTTGCACGCTTTCCGAGGAAAATAAGGGATTATCTTTAAAGAATTATCCCGAAGGATTATCTGTGAGGAATTAATTAATTAATGAATTAATTAATTAGGGTTCAAAAATATCCAATGTGGATTTTGACGGTACGTACGTACGAAAAGGGAAATAAAAGAAATAAATTAATAACAAGATTTATTTATTCCCCGTATACCGAAAGGAAACCCTAGTCGTAAAAGATCGCCTCCTCAAACCCTTCCCTCTTGTGTGTACCGAAGACAAAAAAATAAAGCCCTAGTTCGGAGAGGAGAAAAGAAAAGAGAATTCTAACCGGAGGAGAAAAGAAGGAAAGAAGGAGAAAGCGGAGGGACCCGATCGCCTCGATTGACGTGCCAGAGACCGGAGAACGAGACGCCATCATCTACGGGGAGTGGATCCGGATCCCTAACGCCGCGAGGGACAAGATCGATTCTTTAATCCCGATAGATCGAGGTTAGTGATCATTATTTCTCTTCCGTCGGTCCGATCGTAGGTTTTTCGTGTCCTTTGGTGATCGTTTTAATCGGTACATTAATCACGGGTTTTTGTTTTTGGTTTTGATCAATGTTTTGTTCGTGTTCTTGACCGGGTTTAATCGATGGTTTTTAATCGGTCTTTTGATCGAGTTTCCGATCGATGTTTCGATCGGAGGTTTGATCGTTAGATTTACCGCGGATTTGTTTGGGGTTTTTGCAGGCGTTTCGTCGGAGCATGGGGGAAGTTAACGAGAGGCCGCCGTCGCCGTTGTTAAACGGGAGGTCACCGCCGCCGTTATCATGTTCGCGGGGTCGTCGCCGTAGTCGCACGGGAGCGAAAACGGAGAAGAAACCGCGAAACGGGAGCGAAAACGGAGAAGAAACCGCGAACGGGGAGTTCCCTCAGCCGCGGTCCACAGGCCCGGGCGTGCACCCGGCGCACGCCCCGCAGCGCAGACGCGCAGACCCGGCGCACGAATCCGTGCGCCGGCCTGGCCCGCTCAAGCGCGGTGCACGCTACAGCGTGCACCCGGTGCGCGCCGCATCCCCCTGCGACTGTGAGCCCGGTGCGCGCCTCCCCCGTGCACCGGCCCGGCCCAAACTCCCCTGGTGCACGCCTCCTGGGTGAGCCGGGTTTGCGCCACCTCCTCTACTGTGCGGTGAGCCTGGTCCACGCCTCAGCCGTGCACCAGCCCCCAACGGAAGAGCCCGGTAGCTCCTTTTTAGGCCCGTTTCGTCCCCTTTTTAGTGTTTTTGACCACGGCGATATTCTTAACACCGATGTAGTTCTTCGGGACAGTTTTTGGTTCGACGGTCTTTTTGTTGGACGACACGGTCCGCTTGGCACAGTGATTTTGGGTTTTTCGTCGGTCTATTGTTACAGTGGTCGGGACCACTGTTTTGCCTACTTAAGGTAAAAGTGTTAAAAGGTGTTTTTGATTATTTTTATTAGGCCACGTGAAGTTCGGATTCGCCTAGGAGGAACATGGGAGCGGTCGTTTATCTTCATTCAGGTGGGTACTTTTGGTTAATACCGGTGTAGAGTCGTTCCCGAATATTCGTTTTGATAAAGTAGATCTGTTTGGTAATTTGACAACCCCGTAGCATGTGAATCCCTTTTATTATGTTAATCAAAGCAGCTGCGGTCGCAAGATCATCATACTATCCTGACTAAAGCGGCTGAGGTCGCAACGCTATTCTTACGCTCATATTGCTTACACGCACACCGGCAGTTTGACCACTACACAGGGTGTATTTTTCCGGAAAGATGGTAAGTTTACCCGTGTACCCCACGACTCGTGATGATGGGGACCCCTCAAGGAGAGGCGGCTGCTACTTTGGCAGTCGAGGGGTTGGAGGCACAAAGAAGATGAGTATGGTATTCTGGGGTTGGTGCCCAGCTTGTTTCGGTATTCTCGGGTTGGTGCCCAGCTTGTTTTGTGACAGGAATTTAGTGATACATGAGGGGGGAAGTAAATGCTCCGGTGTATCGGTTTGCCTTTTCAGTCATTGCATTTACTTTTTACATCTACTTTATCAGTCACTGACTACCCACACTATGACAGGTCCGAGCAGGGGTGGGAACCGAGACGACGGTGAGGCAACGGTTAGAGGACCATAGCCCTTGGGGGCTATTAAACTTTACAGAGTATGGTTATCTTTTATTGTGTCTGGTTAGTCTAGCTATGATTACTTGTGCATGGTTTCTTGTGGATGTTGGACTGAGGATTTCATGTAGAATTATCTTCTCTTATATGTGAATGTAAGATGTGTAATTGCGGCTCGTTTTAAAGTACAAATATGGTTTCAAAAGCCTTTTCAAACCAAGTGTCGTGTGGGCACTGATTTCAAAACTGTGGATTTATCCTTTCAAGCATAATGGCCGCCAAAAAGAATTTGCGAAACCGTTTTGTAAAACTGGGTGTCGAGTGGGCACCGATTTTAAAACCTCTGGGTTTATGCTATAGCCTGTATGTGATAACAGTGATTGTATGATTACCTGTATTCCCTCCTCGTTGTCTGTCATAGTTGGAATGGTTAAAGTATTTGTCGTGTTGGGAACGTCGTGCATATACAAAGGAGACTCCGCCCGTTAGGGGAGTGAATTTGTATATGCGGCGAGTCTGGTACGCACCGGAGGCAAGGTTCATTTAAATATATTAAGAAAAAAAAAGAACATGTTTTTTCGCTATTTTAGAACCTCTGGGGCGTGACACTACTAATTTAAAACTTTCATTCAGTAAACAAATTGTTTAAGCAGATATGAAAGCATACAAGAGTGAACCATAATACAACTTTATTACATTTTACATCTCTCAACTTGCAACTAAATAATATTACAAATTTTATTACATCTTTTCCTCATAATACATAGTTCACTCAAAATATAAAAAGAAGGGTACCTCTGCTAGACCCTCTAGGTCTCTAAGCTGCTGGGCTCTTGCCCCTGTCGTCTATCTCGACCGCTGTATCCGTACCTGGAAAAATGGTCACCCGCGGGTGTGAGAACTACTTAAAGTTCCCAGTGGGTTCAACCACCGAGAAAGAATGTCCTACACCACTTGGTCCAATGGAAGCAATAATAATAGACTGCTAAGAAAACTATAAACCTCAATATAAAATGCTAACATGCATATAATAAGTCTCTACATTATCTGTGTATACTCATCGACCCAACACTAATCTGTTCCATCAACTCGGCCACTATGCCGCTGTATATAGGGTTAAACTAACCCGGCCACCTAGGCCACTCTATTACCTCTTTATTCTTTTCACATTCTTGTGTTTTAATTTCAAGCTACTCGCCCCCTTGGAAAACCTCGCCCCAACGGGCCCCAGTCCGGCAGTCATGCTACCATAAGACGAGATAGTCCAAGGTTATCGATAGCTTTTCTTTTTCTCTTTTCTTTTCTCATTGCCTCAAATGAGTTTAAAGCACCTTGGCACTCATTTTTCCTCGAGAGTGAAATCTGCTCAACCCTCTCGACTAGAATGAGTTTAAAGCACCTCGGCACTCATTCACTAGGGAGTGAAATCTGCTCAACCCTCCCTTTGGCAACTTGCCCATTTTCTTTAATTCACTTGGGAGTGACATATGCTCAACCCTCCCAATTAGCCATTTAGACTTTCCTTTACCGGGTCCGAGGGTTCCAAAAGACGAATGCCTACAACCCCAATCAAACAAGAACAGGTTGTAGCACCGCCTCCCGTAGTGCTCGGCCCAATGTATTTTATTTTTTCTTTTTACCTTTCTTTAACCATTCTCTTTCTTTAAACATTTTCTTTACACTTTGGTTTCAGATGAGTTTAAAGCACCTTGGCACTCATCTACCCGGGAGTGACATATGCTCAACCCTCCCGTTAGCATTTATGCCTTAATGCTTTTCTTTTACTTTTCTCTTAAGCAATTTGCTTGTCTTGCTTATTAAGCCACTTTTAGCTTTCTCTTAAGCTTTATCTCTTTTATCCTAAGTTCTTTACTCTAGGATAGTTTGGGTGTCTCTAACACCAATTTAGATTTGAACTTCTTGTTCATTTACATTTACACTTTGTTTTGCCACTTGGCAATTTCTTTAGTTCCTTAGCCCCTTGTTAAACTTTTCTTTACTTGTTCTCAATTCACAACCCTATGTTTCAATTACCCTTAAAGTTACACTATGTCACAAGGACACTAGTCACTTTCAATTTTATCTAACTTAGAGTTTATTAACTCTATTTCCCATTTTCCCTTTCCTTTATTTAACTCAGATTGAAGTTAAGATAATTTGCCCATTTGCCCAAACGTCTTATGACTTTCTAGGGTTATATTTGTTTGATTCTTTAATCTTGGAATTACATCCCCTTTTTCCTGACTCCTCACTGAATCCTAGAGTTATACTGTAAAGTACCGGATTTTCGGCACATAAATAAATGTAAATAAAGGTGGGATGAAATCCTGTTGTTATGAAAGTTAGGGAAGTAAAGAATATTTGGAAGCGAGTTTGGCTCAAATCGGGGTAAAATATGGAGATCTAAAAAATTTATTTGAGAAAGGGGGCCCAGATTTTTAGTGAAAAATTCACAGTGTCAGAAAATTTCGAGAAAATTACGGGAGCCCCGTAAATATGTTTTAAGATCACAGAAAAAGTTTCGCGTTGATCGGATGCCTGATAGTGAGAACGGGCTCCGCCAACAGTGTCGAAAAATTCTGAGAAAATTACAGGAGCTGTGTAATTATGTTTTAAGGTGACAGTAAAAATTTCGTGTTGATCGGATACCCGGATTGCGAGAACGAGGTCCGCCAATAATTCTGGATACAGCGGGGCTTTTGGTGACTCAGAAATGGCCCAAACTGAAAATTTAAAATTTTCTGTGGTAAATTAAGCTGAAACGAGGCCGCCTGTCAAATTTGGATGGAAACGGACGAAAAATGGATAGAAACAGGGACAAAAACGAATTTCTGAGGCGACGGCGGCGCGGGAATCAAGGTGGTAGGGGGTTCTGGTGGCAGGCGGGTCAAAGGGGGGCCGCCACATGGCGGGCCCCCATTGGGCCCGTACGGGCGCAAGGACACGCGCCCGCAGGGGCGCGCGGGGGCGCGCGCCCGCATGGCGCAGGGGCGCGCGGTGCGTGCGCCCCTGTGAAGGGTGGCCGCCAGGTGGCGGGCCCCCATTGGGGGGGCCCGTGGACCGGGTCTACAAGACCCTCCCCTTCCTTCCTTTTTTCTTTTCTTCTTCTTCCTTCTTCCCCGCAGACCCTCCCTCATCTCCTTCCATTTTTTCTCCAACCGAGCTTCGAGAGAGGGAGAGAGAGAGAGAGATAGAGAGAGAAGAAAAAAAAAATGAGGGGTTTTCGTGGAGCGCGAGCGCGCCGTGATCTTCGTGGAGCGTGTGAGGCGTTCCCAAAAGCCGATGGGCGGCGCGACTGTACATGGTAACGTTATTTTCACGGTATTTTTGGCACAATTCTTATGCCTTCTTTGGGTTTAGATTTGACCCCATTACCGTATTGCGTGTTAGGGACCGAGTTATACTGCGCCGTTTTGCTGCGCGGACTGCCGGGGGCAGTTTTGGCTCGCCTCGTTTTGCGTGCCAGTTGTGGAAGAAATACACCGTTTTGCGTGCGGATTTGAAAAATATGCGCAGTTTTGGACGCAAACTTAGAAAATATACACCGTTTTGCGTGCAACGTTGAAAAAGAAAAGTGCACCGTTTTGCGTGCCAAACCGAGGTATGTGCTCCGTTTCGCGTGCAACTTGTGTTATCGCGCACCGTTTTACGTGCGAAGTCTAATAATATACATCATTTTTCGTGCATGGTTAGGAAAACGTGCATCGTTTTGCGTGCAATCCTACAGTAGAGCGTGCACCGTTCTGCGTGCAGATTTGGGGTACGTGCACCGTTTTGCGTGCCGATCGTGTTGTCGCGCACCGTTTTGCGTGCCGAACCTAATATTATGCATCATTTTTCGTGTAGGGTTAGAAAAATGTGCACCGTTTTGCGTGCAACCCTACAGTCAAACGTGCACTGTTTTACGTGCAGATTCGAGGTACGTGCACCATTTTGCGTGCCGATCGCGTTGTCGCGCACCGTTTTGCGTGCCGAACTTAATATTATACATTATTTTTTGTACAGGGTTAGAAAAATGTGCACCGTTTTGCGTGCAACCCTACAGTCAGACGTGCACCGTTTTACGTGCAGATTTGAGGTACGTGTATCGTTTTGCGTGCCGATCGCGTTGTCGCGCACCGTTTTGCGTGCCGAACCTAATATTATGCATCATTTTTCGTGCAGGGTTAGAAAAATGTGCACTGTTTTGCGTGCAACCCTACAGTCAGACGTGCACCGTTTTATGTGCAGATTCGAGGTACGTGCACCGTTTTACGTGCAGGTTGTGTAGTCGCGCACCATTTTGCGTGCAGGATAAAATGGCGCGCGTCGTTTTGCGTGAGGATTTGTAACGACGTGCACCGTTTTGCGTGCAGGCCTGTAGGACGTGCACCATTTTGCGTGCAGACTCGAGGGAGGTGCACCGTTTTGCGTGCAAGCTCGAGGGAACAAGTGGAATCGCGCGGAGACCAATTGCAAGTGTCTACAAGCAATTGGGTACACCACAAGGTCGGGGATTCTGCCGAAATTGGGTGACCTCTCCCCTTGCTCCTTTGCTTTTTGATCTAGAAGCATGATAGTAGCCTGTTAGAGGCGTTAGGTAATTATGATTAAGATTGCATGTTTAGAGGAATACAGATGAAAAGTGCAACTGTTGGTTGCCAAAGACAGATGATAAATGTGCATGTGCAGAGATATTTAGAGAAAAAGTGACATTTATGATTTATCCAAATAGGGGATAAACTGGTATGTGTAGATGGACACAGATGAAAAATGCAACTGTTGGTTGCCAAAAATGAGATAATTAATTTGCATGTGTAAAAAGAATTAGGGGAAAAATACGACTCTTGACTTATCTAAATTGATGATAATTGCATGCATAGATAATAAATACATATTTTTATGATGGATATGAAAATAATTGCATGCGTAGAAATGAGTAATTACCTGATGACTGTGATCATGTTAGGGTACAACCCTAGGAATCATGTGACATAAGGGAACAGAACTTGTTGGTAGTAAGACTAGGAGAAAACCTAGTTTAGGGGTTTGACGAGTGACATCAACTTAGGAGTTATCCTAGGGAGGATGAGTGGCATGGTCTTAGGTGATAACCTAAGGACACTGGATAGAGTGATCAACATAGAGTCAGAGAACTCTAGGATGTATATGACATGGAACTTAGGTAAAGGAAACCTAAGGAGAACTAGTGTTCAACATAGAGTCAGGGAACTCTAGGACAAGTATGACATGGAACTTAGGTAAAGGGAACCTAAGGTGAACTAGTGATCAACATAGAGTCAAGGAACTCTAGGATGAGTATGACATGGAACTTAGGTACAGGGGACCTAAGGTGATTTAGAGGAGTTTAAACTCACAGACAGGTAATTAGAGTCAGTGTAACTCTAAGTTAAAAGTGGAACAGAAAAATAGAGTTAAGTTAACTCTAGGATTCAGTGAGGAATCAGGAAAGTGGGATAAGATCCCAAGGTTAAAGAATTAAACAAATATAACCCTAGAAAGTCATAGGGTGTCTGGGCAAATGGACAATAACTTTAACTTCAATTTGAGTTAAATAAATGAAAGAGAAATGTTTAAGAGTCCAGGAGACTCTCTAGTTATCCTTATGGCGAGACCTAGGATAAGAGGTAAATTGTTGTAAAAAGGCAAAGTTTAAAAGCAAGCTAAAAGTGGCTAAAAAGCATAAAGAGAAAGTAAATGGCGCCTTCGAATTTGAGACTCGTCAAGTGGAGCAGGACTCCCTGGGCAGTGACCCGTCGGACGAGGTACTTTCGAAAGGCTTAAAGTGAAAGCAAAGAGCTAAATGCTCAAGGAAAGAGAAAGAGATTTGCCAGTGGCAAAGAGGGAGCTATAAGCTCGAATAAGAAAGAAAAGCAAGTGTTCAAAGGCAAAGAGGCTAAGAACTAAAGTAAAAAGAGAAAGAAAAGAAAAGAAAAGAAAAAAAAAAGATAAAACGAGCGTACCTTCGGGGGTGAAACGTAGATCTTGTCGGAGCAGGACTCCCTGGGCAGTGACCCGTATGACAAGTTCCCCGTTGGGCGGGGTAACACTTGCGGGTGTTATCGGCAACCTTAGAAATCTTATCTTATGGTAGCAGGACTACCGGGCTGGGGCCCGTTGGATAAGAATTTCTGAGGGTTAACTTGAACTAAAGCACCAGAATTTAAAGAATAAAGAAAAATAGAGTGGCCAAGGTGGCCGGGTTAGTTTGACCCTGTATACAGCGGCATAGTGGCCGAGTTGGTGCTTAGCAGCCTAGTGTGGCTAGACAGAGTAGTGCTGAGTCGATGAGTGTACACAGATAGTGTAGTGTATAGTAGCCTAGTATGGCTAGACAGAGTAGTGCTGGGTCGATGAGTATACACAGATAGTGTATGATATATATATTGCATGCCGTATTTTGATATTGAGGATTTAGTTTCCTAGCACTATTATTATTGCTTCCATTGGACCAAGTGGTGTAGGACACTTTTTCTCGGTGGTTGAACCCACTGGGAACTCAGTCGTAGTTCTCACACCCCTTGGGTGACTCCCCCCACAGGTTCGGGAATGGATGCAGCGGTCGAGACGGATCAGATGCAGACAGCGAGGCATACGACAGGGGCAAGGGCCCAGCAGCATAGAGACCTAGAGGGTCTAGCAGAGGTATCCCATTTATATATTTCTTGAGTGAACCTTGTATGGTGAGGAATTATGTAAAGAAAATGTAATAATTTTATTTGCAAGTTCAGAAATGTAAAGTGTAATAAGTTTAATTTATGGTTCACTCTTGTATGCTTTCATTTCCGCATTAACTATTTGTTATTGAATGAAAGTTTTAAATTTATAGTGATTTTTAGTACTCTGATATTGAGCTTCCGCATACACTTGTTGTGTTATTATGGATGTTACCGTTCCTTTCGGGTAGAAAAAGGTCTTACCCGATTGGCGGGTCTGTTGGCGTGCCCGAACCGTACAAATTGGCGGACTCGGGGCGTGACAGATTAGAGTGGTATCAGAGCCTAGGAATAGTCCTAGGTGGTTAGCAACCTTAGGGAGACCCTAGGGATTAGCACGAGAGAGTGTGTGGATTATTGGGCGAAAGTATTTGATTGGTTATTGTTGTTCCCAAAAAGGATGTTGGGACTGATCGAGGGCGACGAGCTTTCATTCTTCGGATATTACGTTGGCGGCCGACAACGTAATGTTGGAGATGAAAAGGAGTACCCTCTTATACTTTCGCATGATTGGGTCGACGAGCCTTTCTGTTGGTATATAGACTGCGCGATGCTCAAATGGCTAAGTTTGGGCTGGTTGTTTCGTTGTGGTGTGCATATTAGCGATGACACCACATAGGGAGACGCACCTGTTTTGACTCGAGTCACGAGAGGGCTCGGGTCAAACGAGGTACACGAGCTGCGATAGCAGGTGACCGCACTTGTTGGAGTGGTCCAGCAGCAGGTCAGACTTCTTGCCGTCGGCGGAAATTCCCCGCCGACAGGAAGACAGGTTTCGACGCCTAAGAGTGGCGTCAGCGTGACAGTTGGAGCAGATAGATAGGCTCCAGTGGCTGATAACGCAGCAGGCTGAGGCTGCATAAATGACGCATGATTATACGGCGTCGCCGCATGTTGGGGCGACAGTAGAGAGGGTGGCAGTGGCCACCGAGCTTTTGTCAGGGCACCCCACACCTTCAGCAGGGGGTGTTATAAGCTTGTGTCAGCTAGTTTGCGGGCAAAGTGTGGTTAGCAAGGTCCAGTGAGAGACCGACTCACGAAGAAAATGGTGATCGCTATGTTGCGAGAACCAAGTAAGTATGTCCTAAGGGTTAGGGCAAGAAAGATTTATGGGCCTAGTGGCGAAAGTTCGCCCTGATGACGGTAGTGATCGTGTGGTATATCATTGTGGCTAAATTGCCGCATGGTGGGGCTGGTAAGACCCAGGACAGGTTTCGAGATTCGGAAACCTCGCAAGTGAGCGGGAGTTTTATGGGTCCGGTCTGATGGATCGGTGTAACGGCAAGGATTGCCACCGTAGGATTTACGTGATGATCACCAGAGTTGGTGAACAGTTGTCGTGGTACCTCAACCCAGTTGGGAGAGGTGTACAGGAGTCATGCGCGTGTTTAAGCAAGTTGCTTAACATTCAGATATTTGCGAGTTAGCGTGGGGGCGTGGGACGCCCAACTGTTTGGTGCTCATGGAGCACAGGTATCGTTTAGCCAGAGAGAGCTGCTTAGGTGGCACATTAGCCTTTGCCCTGTGTGGCCAGAGTGGATACAGAGTTCGGGTCGTGGATTGACGACTAGTTAGTTGGTTTTGCTCAGTGAGCATAGTGGTCGCGTGGCGACGATTAGCGGGTTCGCTTGGGGACGATCCGTGCCTGGACCATTGTTTGTGGACTGTGGGCCTGTAGCCCAGTGGGCAGGCGCAGTCAACTGTGAGAGACAGCGGCCCGAGACCTGATGGCGGGGCATGATAGAGATTTGGTCGGGGCGGTAGTCCGAGCGATGACCCGGGAGCGTGAAATGCCACGTATGAGCTTTGAGGCTGTTAGTACACTGAGAGTGTGATATGACCAAGTCGTAGGGCTAGTGATGATCGAGATACTGTATCTCCTGGTGGGAGTGTTGGGGTAGTAATCCTAAGTGTGGATCTACCCGTATGACGATTGGGTCTGTGTGCTAGTGAGAGCCATTGTACAGTGTTGGATTAGTTGGGCTATAGGCCCCTATTGGACCGTGGTCTGTGGACCTATTAGTAGTCCGAAATAGACGGGTTAGCTATAACTCGTGGACTTAGAGCGCTAGTAGCGTGTGGGAGATAGTTGAGAACTCGTGGATTGGCCTTTGCCCTCCACATTAGGCGGCAGAGCGACAAGGAAACACGGTAAATGTAATTGGTTGCAGATGCAGCCTGTTATGGAAAAACGATTGCGAAATTCTAGAAAATTTCGCAAGTAAAGACTGGGCCATTCGTGGCAATTGAAAGAGCAAGTGCTCAACTGTGTCTTTCACCTACTTAGTGAAAGTGGTCAGACACCAAGTCTGAGATTTTTCCTGGATTGAGATAGGGATTCAAGAATGAGTTGCTCGTGTAGTCTCGGCGAGCAGACAATTTGATGCCGGTCACGATATACAGTGAGCCCAGTAGTGAGGGCAAGATTTCCCCCTCTCGATCAGATTTGAGTCTGAGATGTGATTCAAGTTTCGAGGACGAAACTTATTTTAAGGGGGGTAGAATGTAAAGTACCGGATTTTCGGCACATAAATAAATGTAAATAAAGGTGGGATGAAATCCTGTTGTTATGAAAGTTAGGGAAGTAAAGAATATTTGGAAGCGAGTTTGGCCCAAATCGGGGTAAAATATGGAGATCTAAAAAATTTATTTGAGAAAGGGGGCCCAGATTTTTAGTGAAAAATTCACAGTGTCAGAAAATTCCGAGAAAATTACGGGAGCCCGTAAATATGTTTTAAGATCACAGAAAAAGTTTCGCGTTGATCGGATGCCTGATAGTGAGAACGGGCTCCGCCAACAGTGTCGAAAAATTCTGAGAAAATTACAGGAGCTGTGTAATTATGTTTTAAGGTCACAGTAAAAATTTCGTGTTGATCGGATACCCGGATTGCGAGAACGGGGTCCGCCAATAATTCTGGATACAGCGGGGCTTTTGGTGACTCAGAAATGGCCCAAACTGAAAATTTAAAATTTTCTGTGGTAAATTAAGCTGAAACGAGGCCGCCGGTCAAATTTGGACGGAAACGGACGAAAAATGGATAGAAACCGGGACAAAAACGAATTTCTGAGGCGACGGCGGCGCGGGAATCAAGGTGGTAGGGGGTTCTGGTGGCAGGCGGGTCAAAGGGGGGCCGCCACATGGCGGGCCCCCATTGGGCCCGTACGGGCGCAAGGACACGCGCCGGCAGGGGCGCGCGGTGCGTGCGCCCCTGTGAAGGGTGGCCGCCAGGTGGCGGGCCCCCATTGGGGGGCCCGTGGACCGGGTCTACAAGACCCTTCCCTTCCTTCCTTTTTTCTTTTCTTCTTCTTCCTTCTTCCCCGCAGACCCTCCCTCATCTCCTTCCATTTTTTCTCCAACCGAGCTTCGAGAGAGGGAGAGAGAGAGAGAGAGAGATAGAGAGAGAAGAAAAAAAAAATGAGGGGTTTTCGTGGAGCGCGAGCGCGCCGTGATCCTCGTGGAGCGCGCGAGGCGTTCCCAAAAGCCGATGGGCGGCGCGACTGTACAAGGTAACGTTATTTTCACGGTATTTTTGGCACAATGCTTATGCCTTCTTTGGGTTTAGATTTGACCCCATTACCGTATTGCGTGTTAGGGACCGAGTTATACTGCGCCATTTTGCTGCGCGGACTGCCGGGGGCAGTTTTGGCGCGCCTCATTTTGCGTGCCAGTTGTGGAAGAAATACACCGTTTTGCATGCGGATTCGAAAAATATGCGCAGTTTTGGACGCAAACTCAGAAAATATACACCATTTTGCGTGCAACGTTGAGAAAGAAAAGTGCACCGTTTTGCGTGCCAAACCGAGGTATGTGCTCCGTTTCGCGTGCAACTTGTGTTATCGCGCACCGTTTTACGTGCGAAGTCTATTAATATACATCATTTTTTGTGCAGGGTTAGAAAAACGTGCATCGTTTTGCGTGCAATCCTACAGTAGAGCGTGCACCGTTCTGCGTGCAGATTTGAGGTACGTGCACCGTTTTGCGTGCCGATCGCATTGTCGTGCACCGTTTTGCGTGCCGAACCTAATATTATGCATCGTTTTTTGTGCAGGGTTAGAAAAATATGCACCGTTTTGCGTGCAACCCTACAGTCAAACGTGCACTGTTTTACATGCAGATTCGAGGTACGTGCACCGTTATGCATGCCGATCGCGTTGTCGCGCACCGTTTTGCGTGCCGAACCTAATATTATGCATCGTTTTTCGTGCAGGGTTAGAAAAATATGCACCGTTTTGCGTGCAATCCTACAGTCAGACGTGCACTGTTTTACGTGCAGATTCGAGGTACGTGCACCGTTTTGCGTGCCGATCGCGTTGTCGCGCACCGTTTTGCGTGCCGAACTTAATATTATGCATCATTTTTTGTGCAGGGTTAGAAAAATATGCACCATTTTGCGTGCAACCCTACAGTCAGACGTGCACCGTTTTACGTGCAGATTTGAGGTACGTGTATCGTTTTGCGTGTCGATCGCGTTGTCGCGCACCGTTTTGTGTGCCGAACCTAATATTATGCATCGTTTTTCGTGCAGGGTTAGAAAAATGTGCACTGTTTTGCGTGCAACCCTACAGTCAGACGTGCACCGTTTTATGTGCAGATTCGAGGTACGTGCACCGTTTTACGTGCAGGTTGTGTAGTCGCGCACCATTTTGCGTGCAGGATAAAATGGCACGCGTCGTTTTGCATGAGGATTTGTAACGACGTGCACCGTTTTGCGTGCAGGCCTGTAGGACGTTCACCATTTTGCGTGTAGACTCGAGGAAGGTGCACCGTTTTGCGTGCAAGCTCGAGGGAACAAGTGGAATCGCGCGGAGACCAATTGCAAGTGTCTACAAGCAATTGGGTACACCACAAGGTCGGGGATTCTGCCGAAATTGGGTGACCTCTCCCCTTGCTCCTTTGCTTTTTGATCTAGAAGCATGATAGTAGCTTATTAGAGGCGTTAGGTAATTATGATTAAGATTGCATATTTAGAGGAATACAGATGAAAAGTGCAACTGTTGGTTGCCAAAGACAGATGATAAATGTGCATGTGCAGAGATATTTAGAGAAAAAGTGACATTTATGATTTATCCAAATAGGGGATAAACTGGTATGTGTAGATGGACACAGATGAAAAATGCAACTGTTGGTTGCCAAAAATGAGATAATTAATTTGCATGTGTAAAAAGAATTAGGGGAAAAATGCGACTCTTGACTTATCTAAATTGATGATAATTGCATGCATAGATAATAAATACATATTTTTATGATGGATATGAAAATAATTGCATGCGTAGAAATGAGTAATTACCTGATGACTGTGATCATGTTAGGGTACAACCCTAGGAATCATGTGACATAAGGGAACAGTACTTGCTGGTAGTAAGACTAGGAGAAAACCTAGTATAGGGGTTTGACGAGTGACATCAACTTAGGAGTTATCCTAGGGAGGATGAGGGGCATGGTCTTAGGTGACAACCTAAGGACACTGGATAGAGTGATCAACATAGAGTCAGAGAACTCTAGGATGTATATGACATGAAACTTAGGTAAAGGAAACCTAAGGAGAACTAGTGTTCAACATAGAGTCAGGGAACTCTAGGACAAGTATGACATGGAACTTAGGTAAAGGGAACCTAAGGTGAACTAGTGATCAACATAGAGTCAAGGAACTCAAGGATGAGTATGACATGGAACTTAGGTACAGGGGACCTAAGGTGATTTAGAGGAGTTTAAACTCACAGACAGGTAATTAGAGTCAGTGTAACTCTAAGTTAAAAGTGGAACAGAAAAATAGAGTTAAGTTAACTCTAGGATTCAGTGAGGAATCAGGAAAGTGGGATAAGATCCCAAGGTTAAAGAATTAAACAAATATAACCCTAGAAAGTCATAGGGTGTCTGGGCAAATGGACAATAACTTTAACTTCAATTTGAGTTAAATAAATGAAGGTGAAATGTTAAGAGTCCAGGTGACTCTCTAGTTATCCTTATGGTGAGACCTAGGATAAGAGGTAAATTGTTGTAAAAAGGCAAAGTTTAAAAGCAAGCTAAAAGTGGCTAAAAAGTATAAAGAGAAAGTAAATGGCGCCTTCGAATTTGAGACTCGTCAAGTGGACCAGGACTCCCTGGGCAGTGACCCGTCGGACGAGGTACTTTCGAAAGGCTTAAAGTGAAAGCAAAGAGCTAAATGCTCAAGGGAAAGAGAAAGAGATTTGCCAGTGGCAAAGAGGGAGCTATAAGCTCGAATATGAAAGAAAAGCAAGTGTTCAAAGGCAAAGAGGCTAAGAACTAAAGTAAAAAGAGAAAGAAAAGAAAAGAAAAGAAAAAGAAAAAGATAAAACGAGCGTACCTTCGGGGTGAAACGTAGATCTTGTCGGAGCAGGACTCCCTGGGCAGTGACCCGTATGACAAGTTCCCCGTTGGGCGGGGTAGCACTTGCGGGTGCTATCGGCAACCTTAGAAATCTTATCTTATGGTAGCAGGACTACCGGGCTGGGGCCCGTTGGATAAAAATTTCTGAGGGTTAACTTGAACTAAAGCACCAGAATTTAAAGAATAAAGAAAAATAGAGTGGCCAAGGTGGCCGAGTTAGTTTGACCCTGTATACAGCGGCATAGTGGCCGAGTTGGTGCTTAGTAGCCTAGTATGGCTAGACAGAGTAGTGCTGAGTCGATGAGTGTACACAGATAGTGTAGTGACCTATTATATAGTAGCCTAGTATGGCTAGACAGAGTAGTGCTGGGTCGATGAGTATACACAGATAGTGTAGTGATATATATATTGCATGACCGTATTTTGATATTGAGGATTTTAGATTCCTAGCACACTATTGTCATTGCTTCCATTGGACCAAGTGGTGTAGGACACTTTTTCTCGGTGGTTGAACCCACTGGGAACTCAGTTGTAGTTCTCACACCCCTTGGGTGACTCCCCCCACAGGTTCAGGTGTGGATGCAGCGGTCGAGACGGATCAGATGCAGACAGCGAGGCATACGACATGGGCAAGGGCCCAGCAGCATAGAGACCTAGAGGGTCTAGCAGAGGTATCCCATTTATATATTTCTTGAGTGAACCTTGTATGGTGAGGAATTCATGTAAAGGAAATGTAATAATTTTATTTGCAAGTTCAGAAATGTAAAGTGTAATAAGTTTAATTTATGGTTCACTCTTGTATGCTTTCATTTCCGCGTTAACTATTTGTTACTGAATGAAAGTTTTAAATTTGTAGTGATTTTTAGTACTCTGATATTGAGCTTCCGCATACACTTGTTGTGTTATTATGGATGTTACCGTTCCTTTCGGATAGAAAAAGGTCTTACCTGATTGGCGGGTCTGTTGGCGTGCCCGAACCGTACAAATTGGCGGACTCGGGGCGTTACATATACTAACTTTATTTTCCTGTTCCCTGTTTAACTTAGAGTTGCCCTAACTCTATTTCATCACTAGAGTTTAACTCCACTAGTTCACCTTAGGTTCCTTTACCTAAGTTCCATATCCTGTCTAACCTAGAGTTCCCTGACTCTATGTTGAATACTCTATTCTCAACCTTAGGTTATTCCCTAATATAATGTCACTCGTCCATCTAGGTTTAACTCCTAGGTCATCATGCCACTCGTTAAATCTAAATCTAGGTTTTCTCCTAGGTCTCACTACCATCATGCATTTCTTTTCCCTTATGCTTTCTCATTGTTCCTAGGGTTACACCCTAACATGATCATAATAATAAATGATTGTTTATTACTTTCATGCATGCAATTATTTTCATCTCATTCATAAAATACTATTTACTTCTACGCATGCATATATCATAATTCCCTAACGCCTCTAGCATGCTACTATCATGCTTCTAGATTGAAAAGCAAAGGAGCAAGAGGAGAGTTCACCCAGTTTCGGCAGAATCTCCCACCTTGTGGTGTACCCAATTGCTTGTAGACACTTGCAATTGGTCTCCGCACGGTTGCTCCTTTTTTTCTCGAGCTTGCACGCAAAATGATGCACGCTCACTGAACCTGCATGCAAAACGGTGCACATCGTTAGAGACTGCACGCAAAACGGTGCACGTTCATCCAGGTTGCACGCAAAACGGTGCACATACCTTGGGTTTGCATGCAAAACGGTGCACGCCTTTCTTCAAGGTTGCACGCAAAACGGTACATATTTTTCTAACCCTGCACGAAAAACGATGCATAACATTAGAGACTGCACGCAAAACGATGCACGACAACTCAACCTGCACGCAAAACGGAGCACGTACCTCAGATTTGCATGCAAAACGGTGCACGTTCTTTCTTCAATGTTGCACGCAAAACGGTGCATGTTTTTCGATTCTGCACACAAAACGGTGGATGTTCGTCGAGTCCGCACGCAAAACGGTGCACGTTCTTTTTCAATGTTGCACGCAAAATGATGCATGTTTTTCGATTCTGCACGCAAAACGGTGCATATTCGTCGAGTCCGCACGCAAAACGATGCGCGCCAAAACGCCCGGCGATACTTCGCGCAGTAAAATGGCATAGTAAAACTCGATCCCTAGCACGCACATGGGCATGGGGTCAAATCCAAAATCCAAAAGGAAATCTCAAAACTGTGCCAAAAATACCGCAAAATAACATACGGGACCTACCTCGACAACGTCGCGCCGTCCAACGCGTGCACACGCGTCCATTCGGCTCCTTGGAACACCTTGCGCGCTCCACGGGGTCCACGACGCGCTCGCGCGCCCTCGAAAACCCCCCACGAATCACCCTCTCCCTCCCCTTAGCCTCTCAGTGCGAGCAAAAAGGAGAAAAGGAGAAGAAATGGGGCCATTCGGGCCCATATAGGCCGAAATCCCACTTTCAGGCGCATCTTTCGGGCGCCCGAAACGGGTTTTCGGGCTGCTACAGTAACCAGCCCCGCGGTCCACACGTCCACGCCGCGCCAGTGAGGCGCCATGTCACTCACGTTTAGCCAACCGGGTAGCGACACGTGTTCGTGGACCCGTGCATCGCAACCACGGAACAGCGGCGGCCAATCAGCGGCCGCCACGTGGACCGCACCCACGCCTGTGGCAGCAGCGACGCGTCGCGTCGCGCATCACGTCGCGCTGACCCGCAAATGGGAGGCCGACACGTGGCCTGCCCCTGCTCACGTCGCGCCAGTGCCCGCTCGCCTGACGCCCTCGGCCGCTGTGGCCAATGGGGCACCGCCACATGGCGCGCCCCCACCTACCCCGCGCGCCTCGAGCCGCGCACCCCCGCGCGTTGCCCGCGCGAGCCGTGCCTCGAGATTCACGCCATTGCCTCGGGATCCGTGCCACTGCCTCAGGATCCGTGCCAATTGCCTCGGGATCCGTGACAACTGCATCGGGATCCGTGTCACCTCGGGATTCGGGCGCGCTACAATAACTTTCGGGCGCTCGCCCGAACCCGAACCGGGCTGCTACAGTGACTAGCCTGCCAACGCCGAATTGGGTTTGCTACAGTACCCAAAACCCGGCCCGCTACAGTACTTTCCGGGCGCCCGAATCTCACTTTCGGGCGCCCGAAAGTTGGCCCACTTCCGGACTTCGCCCGTTTTCGTCCGTTTTCGCCTGTTTCTCGCCCGTTTTCGCTCAAATTTGACAGGCAGCCATGGTTTAACTTGATTTACCTCAGGTACATTTAATTTTTAGTTTGGACCATCTCTGGGTCCCCAAAAGCCTTGTTGTATGCAAAATCATTGGCGGACCCCGTTCTCGCTATCTGGGTATCCGATCAACGCGAAACTTTTACTGTGGCCCTAAAACATAATTACCGAGCTCCCAGAATTTTTTCAGAATTTTCTGACACTATGAATTTTCTGCTAAAAATCTGGGCCCACTTTCTCATATAAAATTCTAGATTCCTTATTTTTATCACGATTTGGGCCCAATTCACTTCCAAATCATTCTTTACTTCTCTAAGCTCAATAAAAATAGTATTTCCTACCATTTTTATTTATATTTGCTCATATACCAAAGATCTGGTACACTACACCATCAGATCCTACAACTGTGCCATCACTCTCTCAGCTCTACAGATGATATCCAATGAGGTGCTATCGAGGTTGGCGCGGTTTCCAGAACCATGTCAACCGCAATCTCAATCTCCCTATTCGGGGGCATAATCATCGGCTCGAGTGGACTCACACCCGGGATCTCGCGGGCAATAGGAATATCCTTTAGTCCCGGTGCCGCCGTAGGCACCTCTCACACTGTCGCTATAACCTGTGTGCTCTAACTATCTCTATAGCAAACCTCCTTCTATCTGCCTCGCAGAAGGCCATAGTCATCTCTCTCCGCACTTAACCATCCGCTCAAGCTCAACTGCTGCGACAGGATGCACACGGGTCAAAACCCAGCGTCGGGGAGACACCGCTCACCACGACAGAACCACAAAACAGCACACCACAAGCACTCGACCCAATCCAGCGAAAGTCTAGAGCATGTCATCCCTTCCACAGCGTCATGTTGTCTGTAGCCAACATAACCACTTAGGAGAATAAACATGCCAATCACTCATCCCGTCCCTTGGGAGAGGTATAAAACTCAATCAGGACTCTCGCTATAAGTCACGACCCTCACGAAGTCATCCTAGGGTCAAACCATAAGCCTAGGGTTTCTAAGTCCACCATGACCTACAACCTAGGCTCTGATACCACCCTAATTTGTCACGCCCCGGGGTCGAAACTGCGACCCGGGCCCACCAACAGATCCGCCGCCTATGCAAAACCCCGCATAGGCAAAGCGTCTAACCTGCAAGAAAAGGTACTACAACTAACAGATATCAGAGCTATAAAATAAAATTACTGTAAAACTAAAGCCATCCATCTGTACAACTGGAAATGATGATACAATATCCATCTCCTAAGTGATAATCATACAATATCCTCAAATACAAAAGCCCAGAACTCAACAGGGAGGTAACCTAAAGTAATAAATCAGTGTACAGGCTCTCAGTACAAGTCATATCCTCACTACAATAATCTCTCAAAAGCAAAAGTAAGATAATCTACTGACTGTACTACAAATCTCCTATGAGGAGAAAACAGCTACTCTCCAAAGACAGGTAGGGATCTAGCTCGCGACTCCCTCGCCTCGAACAGCAACCGCAGAATCAGCAACACCCGCTATGACTCTGCAAAACAAAGGAGAGAAAAGAAAAAAGGAGGGGGAGAACCCCCAATGGATGTGAGAACTACATCAACACGTAGTTCTCAGTGGGTACCGTCACCAAGCCCGATGGTCTGCCCACTAAGTCTACTAGAGGCATAAGATGACCATGCAGTAAAGACTGAACAAGAAAGCTAGAGACACTCAACAGCTACCATGCCTCTATCTAAATGCTCAAAAGGAAAAAACCAACGAAAGGTATGCAACCACTCGCACACGAGGTGCTCAATCGACCCAATCGAGCTGACTGCCAAATCTGGTCCAGTCAAGCCTGTGCCTCCCTAGTGTAACAACATAGGGTGTCCAATTAGACTAACTCGCTGTCGAATAGTGGCACCTGCAGGCTATAGTCAAAATCCACGCTCTCTCTCAGAACGTATAGACTCAAGATCCTCAACATCTCGCACAACGGTCGAAATACTCACAACGACCTCGGGACCACCGTCAACCCCAAACGGTTTCCAACCACACTAGCACTGGTCTAAACACAGCTACTAGACTCCACTCGGCCCCCAGGCATGAGTGCAACAATAAAAGTGCCAGCCTATAATAAACCCAATCAATGGACCAGTAAGAACTGGTACTGCCTGCTGTGCCTGCTGTATCGGGTATGCTGGCCAACGCATAGCACCGATGAGAAGGAGTCTCAAGGGCTCAAAGCCTGCCTGTCGCACACTCCGGAGTGGCACTCGAGGGGAGCGACCCACACGAGTAAAGTATCTCAATAACTAGTAACATAAGTATCATAAAACAGCAGGACTGGATCACGACTCTGATCAAAGTGAGAAAAATCCATCCACTAAAGGGAAACCCGATTCCTAATCTGATGCAACAGCAAACAATAAGTGGGAAACTCTATACACTAGAGAAACCTGATACCCAATCTGATGCATAAGCAACCTCCGGTCAACCGCCCAATGTCCGCGGTTGCCGCAATACCCCACAAACCACAACCTGGTGCAACAACCCACACCCGGCCAACCTCCCAATATCCGCAGTCGCCGTAAACCCTGCCTAGCACAATCCGGTACAACCTGTCCCCGACACCAAGATCCCAGCTACACTATCCCAAATCCTTGCTCGAATCCGAGCAACATGAACCATATGACTGACAAAAAAAGAGAAAAGAAGCAAAGATGGTTTATCCTAAGTTAAGTCCCAATATGAAAGTGTAGCAGTAAAAGATGGCCTATCTAGATGTCCATACAAGCATGCATTTGTCCTCAAGAAAGATAAAAGGGAGTATAACCGATAGTAGCTTCACATAAATATAAACTCATGCCAAAATCATCTATGGACTACACCTGCCCAAAATCCATGATCCATAATCCATAAAAACTCCTCAGAGTAAAACTCACATAGATATAATATTCTGTCCCCTCGAATGATCAATCCTCGTAAAATACTATGTGCTAACAAGGCATGCTAAAAACCCGCTACTACAAAATGTCAAACCCACATGAATAGGCCAATGATTAAATAACATGTACAATAATTAGGTAAGCATTAATCCACAAGATCTAGGCCACTTTCCATGCTTACATCTCAATACTATTAGTTGTACATTTAACCATGCATGCATTCTAATATATAGAATTAGAGAACCGTCCACCGGTTCTGGGACAAAGCAACCCACCTAAAACGCTTTCCGCAGGCAAAGCCGAAGTCGGTGAAGTACGTAGTCACACGCTATCCAAAATCTGCCAAAAACATTACCAACAATCAATACCCTCGGTATTCAGTCGCACAAGCCTCTGTTCCAACCAACAACATTACCAACAATCAATAACCAACACCACAACACTCCCCAAAAACAGCACATGCTGTTTTTTACAAACCAGCAGAGAAGAGGGGGATTTTCACCGGTACACAGTCCTCCAAAAATCCCAAAAAAATCACCACTGCGATCATCGCGACGAGTAGATCCAAAACGAGTATTTATACACCTCATTCCGATACCTATAGGCCAAGAAACAATTAGAACAACACTGGAAGCCCACTTCCTCAAGAACACAAGTCTACTGCAAAGCAGTCCCAGAGATGCCTAATTATCACCTTCGAAGAGCCGTCAGAAAAATCCAATAAAAATACGGGTGTGTTCCTCTCGAAGCGTAGATATCAATTGAGTCCTTAAACGCCTCATTCCGATGCTTGTAGACCGAGAAAATCCAACAATACTACACCGCTGTCCCAAATCTCACAGCAGTACAAGGGGTCAAAGTTTGCCTCGGGAACCTCACCAAAAACTCAAAATGAGATGAAGTGATCAACATGAAAATCGAAGGTGTACCTCTCGTGAACGCTCTGCCACAATAGTCAGCTCAAAATACCATCGGGGTGATCCAGGGTGTCTCACGCACTGAAATGCGACGGTAAAAGCCAAAAATGAAGGAACGTCGAAGTGCGCCGCGTCGCAGAAAATGTCGATGCCGCGGCCTCCAAAAATTCCGGGAATCCATCACGAGATGCCCCACAAAAGGATGAACAATCTTTCTTAAGGCCTCACAGAGGGATGAGCTTGGGAAGAAGGCCAAAACGGGCTGCAAAGAAGGCTTTATATAGTCAAAACCCAACAATTCATTAATACCGAATGGGTCCTCTGTTTCGGGCGCCCGAAAAGATTCGGGCGCGCACAGTACCGCACAGTGCGCCCGAATCCTGGCCGTCCATCAGCGCCCGAATCAACCAGATGCTGCCACGCCACCCTAAAACAGCAAACAGCAAACACTGCCATCCAGGCTGCGCCACGTCGCCCGCGCCCGAACAGCAAACAGCGGCGCCGGCCACCCCGGCCGCGCCGCGTGGCACCCCCACGCCTGCCCCACGCACGTCGCCCGGCTGACCCGCGCGTATGGCCACCTGCCCACCGGTACGGCCACCAGCTCCGCTCCTCGGGTGGACCGCGTGCACTACACCGCTCCAACCACCAGCTGCCACATGTCCCCCCCCCGGTCCATGCAGCAGGCCGCGCGTCCCATGGACCGCGCGCGCATGCGCCCGCCACTCCCGGGCCGCCACGCGTCCTGCCCCGGTGCAAGCCGGCCCCGTGGACCGAGCGGCCCACGCCTCTGCCCGTCGCCGCGCTCCGCCGCTGCCCGCGCCGACGGCGCTGCCCCCCGGCCGCCGGAACAGTAACCTTGCCTCGAAAATCGTGTTTTGGCATCCGGGCTCCGAAAAATACAAGTAAATAATTCATTTTGATCGTTTTTGCGTGCCGAATCCAAATCCGCTGTCCGTTTTGCCAAATTCTATTTCTAAAAATTGCCGAAGGCATCCGAAAAGGTGTTTTTAATCCAAATTTTCGCACTGAGTCCAATTTTGATATCCGTTTCACGCAAAACCACTCCTAAACATTCGACGGGGTCATTCGATTACCCACGTGATCCATTTAACACCCGAAGTCCATCACTTGTGTCCAAATTGTGCATAAACACCACCGACACACCACATAGGCCTCCATAAGCTGCCAATCAACCAGTAATCTCATCGCGGGGATCCGGGTCCTCACAGTATTTGTAGGGCCCCAGAACCCCATATAGCTTTTTTTCGTGAATCCGCTTGTGAAACACCTATCATTGGTGCGTCTGGCCCATAGTGCATCAAAGGAGTGCCACAGATGGACCCAGTGAGGTATCTAGAGTTGGTTTGGCTTTCGGCTGCTTTTGCCAAATTTTAGAAAGGGTTTTGGGCCAAACAGAGGTTGGATTTGGATTCAGCGCGGAAAAAACGCTTGAAAATGGCTATTTGCTTGTATTTTTCTGAGTCCGGATGCTCAAAAGGGCTCCCGGAAGTTTTCAGTAGATTCGGGTGCATGGGGGAGGCCATAGACCGGCTGGGTGCCACGTGGTGGCCTGTTATTGGCCAGTTTACTGAGCGCGGTCTACAGAGCAGCGCCGAGTGGCGCATGGACCAGGCGCGGAGACACGTGGCGCCCCAGGAGTGGCCGGCGCCCGGGTGCATAGACCGGGCGCGGGGACACGCAACATGTGACAGGCGGGCTCACGCGGCGCGGTCCACGGAGGTGCACGCCGGCGCCTCAGGAAGTGTGCGCGTGTTGGGGGCAGGCGGCGCGGCCGGCGAGGCGCACGAGGGCGCGGTCGGCAGGTCGTGCGGGCGGGCCACGTGGCGCCCAGCCATTGGCTAGCGCCACCCACCCGCGTTGACGGGGGAGCGCCACGTGGTGATGTCCGAAGAGCCTTGCACTTGCTGTTCTCTGTTTGGGACACGTGTCAAGCGCAGGTGATTTCGGGCGCTGGTTGGACGGCTGGCTTCGTGCGACTATTGGATTCGGGCGCCCGAAAAGTTGCGCCCGAATCCAATAGTAAGCACTTTTGGGCTTAAGCCTATAAATAGGCCCCTTGGGCCTTCTTTTCTGAGCTTTTTAGGCTGTTTCACAGGGAAGGGCCTAAGAGAAATTCTTCCTTGTTCAGTTGTGCATCTTGTGGAGAGGTTCCAGATTTTTTGGAGGACGCTACTTCGACGTCTACTGCGATTCGGCACACTGCGACGCACCTTCCTTATTTGCCCTTTTCGTCGCGTTTCGGTCCGAGGACTCCCCTGGGCTACCCCAAAGGAATTTTTGGGTGATTCTTGCGCCCACGTTTTCAAGACAGGTAGGGCTACGATTTACGTATTTCAACTTCTCCGTATTTTGAGGTTTTCTTGGACTTTTCAGACCATTTCCGTGACCCCTTTTTCTATGATGGAATTTGGACAGCACCGGGGTTTTTGTGGGTTTTCTTAGCAATCGAGAGTCAGAATGGGGAGTGCAAATACTCGATTTATATCTACGCATCGCAAGGAACATCATCGTATTTTTCCTGAATTTTTCTAAGGTTGCTTCGAAGGTGAAAATTATACTTTTTCTGGACAGAGTACTGCTAACTTTTCATCATTGGAAGTTTCGCGTGTACCGCGATGATTAATTTGTATCTTGGCCTACAGATGTCGGAACGGGACGAGTAAGTACTCGTTTTTCATCTACTCGTCGCGAGGATCGCAACGGTGATTTTTCCAGATTTTTCTGAGGACTATACTGAGGTGAATTTCCTCGTTTTCCGTGCTGTTTGGAAAAACAGCAAATGCTGTTTTTTTTGGATGTTGTTATTTATGCCGTGTGTGATCTATGTTGCTGCAGTTCTCGCATTTTGGAGGTTTACGGTGATTGAGGATTTTGGTAGCGAGGGATCTCGTATTGTTGTAGTTCACGCTTTTCGAGGTGGGTGATTGTTATGGACCTCATCTTTGATTTACTCACTAGGAATACTAGAATGATCCCCATTGTTGAA
This sequence comes from Tillandsia fasciculata, assembly GCA_029168755.2. Taxonomy (NCBI): domain Eukaryota; kingdom Viridiplantae; phylum Streptophyta; class Magnoliopsida; order Poales; family Bromeliaceae; genus Tillandsia; species Tillandsia fasciculata. Next base: position 11,836,009 of record CM054945.1, read on the forward strand.
TGCCGATTAGTATATCGTGGTTATTATGCATGCTTGTATAATCAGACTTGTGATATGTTAGTACGTAGTATACTTATGAGATCTTTATTATCTGGGAATAGCATGCTCTAAGTAATGTATGATCAATGATATTTATCTTTCTTTTATCAGCATGAGGACACTTGCATGCTTGTATGGACATCTAGTTAGGCCACCTTTTTCTGCTACACTATCATTGGAATTTGACTTAGGAGAAACTATGTTGGCACCTTTTCTCCTTTTATTGAGGTACATGTGGTATTGCTCGGGTTGAGCAGGGTTGTAGGATAGTGTAGCCGGGTATATTGAGTGGATTTGTCATACTAGATTGTGGGTTGTGGGGTATTGCGGCGACCGTGGACATTGAGCGGTTGACCAGATGTTTACTTGTGCATCAGATTGGGGATTGGCTTTCTCTAGTGGATGGAGTTTCTCACTTGTTGTTGTATTATTGCATTAGACTGGGGGATCGGATTATCTTTAGTGGAGGGGTTTTCCCACTTCTATCATTGTCGTGATCCAGTCCTGCTATAGTGAGATATTGAGACATGGTTATTGTATTTGTGAGACATGGTTACTTTACTCGTGTGGGTCGCTCCTCTCGAGTGCCACTCCGGAGTAGGCGATTGACACTTTGGCAAGTGAGTGCCAAACATTGAGTAACGGCCAGTGAGTGCCAGAAATTGTGTATCGGTCAGTGAGTACCGATTTGTGAGTAGATACTTGAGATAGTTTGAGCAGGCAGTACCAATGGTTACTGGTCCTTTGATTGGGTCTATTCAGGCAGATAGTTTTACTGATGCATGCATTCAGTTTCTCTTTTCGATACTGCATTTAGAGGCATAGTAGTGGTAGCTTTCCTTTATCGGCAGTTTTATAGCTTACCACCTTTCTCCTTTTCTTTTTGCCTCTGGTAGACCTAGTGGGTGTGTCGGAGTTTGAGACTTTACCCACTAGGGAGGCTACTGTTTTTATAGTAGTTCCCACCCCCATCGTCTTTTTCTTTGTTTCTCCCTTTGTTTTGCAAAGTCCTCTGCGGGAGTTGCTGGGCCGTCAGCAGCGGATCGAGGTAAGAGGATAGCGGACTAGATATAGTGTCCACCCGACAGTTGCTAGCTGGACTTTTGATGTACCCCTATCTTCTCAGATAGTTTTATTGTACTTTATTTTGGGTCTGGCTTTAGCCAGCTGTTTGTATATTTGTGGTGAGCTGGGAGAGATACTTGTATTTATTTGCAGTTGTTCTTTACTTTATTTTCAGCTTTAGTCTGAGATGTAGTAGTTTTAGTTCAGCTCTGATTTTATGCTTTTTATTATTATCTTTTATATCTGAGCAGGTTATCGACGCTTCGTGTACGCGGGAAATACCGTGTGCACGGCGGATCTGTAGACGGGCCCGGGTTCTGGTTTACACCCGGGGCGTGACAGTATCTACCTAGCCGTGCATGTATAGGGAAGACTTTGTCGGAATGGACATAGAATTTTCTGTGCACGTGGCGATTTGTTCACATCCTGGAATTCCTGTTTGAAACTCTGATTTAAAAAAAAAAAAAAATAGATCGCTTTTTTTTTAAAACTCGAGGCATGACAGCGGGGGAGGCAGAGGAGTCCCCCAATAGTTCTCTTGTTGATGGCCGATGTTCTGCCCCATCGGCCTCACTCTTGTCTGGTATGGGGCCACTTGCGGCTACACTGCCCCCAGCGGCCGCGCCGCTTGATAGATAGCCACCGGCGGTGCAACTCCTTGCATATGCATTGTCGGCATTGCCGGCACCATCGTAACCGATTGCGTCGGCAATTGCTGGGGTAGTGTGAAGGCATACCCTCCATTGTATGGCTCTTCATGGGCCAACGTTTGCCCAATTCGAGCCACCTTCTTATTCGAGGTCGCTACTACGGCCAACATCGAGTCCACCCGAGCGCCTTGCGCCTGGCAGTTTCTTTCGAGGGACGCTTGTGTCCTCTCAATGGTTTCTAACATTCGGGCCATTTGCCCAAATAACTAAGCTAGGGTCGGCTCCTGAGGTGCCGACCTTCCGCTGGTCTTAGGGATCTCTGGTAGCGTCGGTGGCGGGCCATCCACGTGTCCGACGTTACTGGATTGGTGGTTCCCTGTATGTCTGGGAAAGACCCTGCTTTTGAGGTTCAAGTTGTTGTCCTCTGACATATTTACGATAGGAGAAGGTGAGAGTTACTTGAGGGTCCCACCGGGCGTGCTAAGAAGGTTGTTGGGCCGAAATATCGCCGGTGCCGATCGGCCTGTGGGGATGACCCTCTGATGTGAATGCGCCGCGTGCCAATGGATCAAGCGATTGACCGAGGAGGGATCTGCTCGGTCGGGTTCTTCTCAATCAACTCTCGAACGAGTTCTGTCTAGATTAGCCGAACTAGGGTTGTGAGGAAAATAGAGTTCGGTCTAGAGTAGCCGAACTAAGATGAGGAGATAGAGATTTGACACGGCTAAGAAGCTGATTATAGGATTTGTATTGATTGGAAAGGGATTACAAGGGTAACAGATAGCCAATTACAAGTAAGCATACTCCTAAGAAATACGGTAAAGTTATCTACGAAAGCAGTAAATGCAGGTATGAAAAAGCAGGGATGGTCCTAGTTTACGAGGTTGTAAGACCTATTTTTCTTCGATGGTTCCCTTATTTATACATTTACGAACCATGTGTATAACCGCAGATTTTAGAAATCGGCGTGATCTAAAAGGAATCATAGTAAATTCCTCAATTATTTTATTTTGAGTCGATTCTCCTTAATAGGATAGTAGTCGTTTTCCGTCTAGGTTCATCCCCTAATCAACGTGTCGAAGCGTGATCTTCGGCACTTTATGTCACGCCCCGGGTGTAAACCAGAACCCGGGCCCGTCCACAGATCCGCCGTATACACGGAATTTCCCATGTATACGAAGTGCTAGTAACCTGCTCAGATAAAGATGATATAATAAAAGAGCATAAACAGAGCTAAACTACAACTAATACATCTCAGATAAAGCAGAAAGTAAAGTGCAGAAGTAAACTCTCAATAATACATATGTCTCTCCCAGCTCACTAATACAATACAACCAGCTGGCCGAAGCCAGACCCAAAAGAAATGAAAAGTAGAGTATCTGAGAGTATCGGGTACATCTAGTAACTGCACTGGTGCCTGGGTAGACCGCTATCTAGTCCGCGATCCTCTTACCTCGATCCGCTGCGTAGGGTCCTGCAACTCCCGCAGACGACTCTGCAAAACAAAGGGAAAGAGCAAAAGAACAGCAGTGGGGAGTGAGAACTACTATAGAACAGTAGCCTCCTCCTAGTGGGTAAGCCTCAACTCAAATGTGCCCACTAGGACTATAAGAGGCGAAAAGATGAACAAAGGTGGTAAGCTGTAAATAAAACTGCTGATGATGAATAGAGCTACCACTACATGCCTCTAATGAGCTAACCGATAGTATAGCTATATGTATGCATCAGAACGTAAATGCCTGCCTGTCTAAACCCAATCGATACACCAGTAAGCACTGGTACTGCCTGCTCTGCCTGCCAAATCGGGTATGCCAGCCTACGCATAACACCGATAGGGAAAGAGAGTCTCGAAGACTCGAAGCCTGTAAAAACGCACACTCCGGAGTGGCACTCGAGGGGAGCGACCCACACGAGTATAATGCCTGGGTAACAAGTACCAAATCAGCAGGACTGGATCATGACTCTGGTCAAGGTGGAAAACCCATCCACTAAAAGAAATCCAAATCCTCTATCCCAATCTGATGCAATAACCACTGTCCGGACAACCGCCAAAGATCCGCGGTTGCCGCAATGCCCTGCCCTCACAGCCTGCCTGTCCCAAAGCCCACAACTGTCTGACTACACTATCCCAGCCCCTGCTCGAACCCGAGCGCACTATCCCCCAAATGTAGATAAAAGGAGAGAATATAAAAGCATGGTTTCTCCTAAGTCAGTTCCAGCATGATAGTGTAGCAGAAAAAGGTGGCCTAACTAAATGTCCATTCAAGCATGCAAAGTCCTTTATTTAAAAACAGGGTTTAAGTATTATGATCTTTCACAATATAGAGGTATGCCACTAATTAAACTTCCATTTGCCAAGTTATCCCATATTCATTTATCACATAAGCATAAGAGGTCCCAAAGTGTACAAGCAATATAGTCCATTCTAGCAAAACTTCCCCCCCCCTCGTGAGGTTTAGGTGACATACTATTATAAGAATTATCCATTAATTAATACTTAGTCCATTTTAAGATGCAGCCCTAACAGTAAGTCCAATTCTCAATCAACATGCCATTTTCACTTTTACCGGTTCATTTAGCAATGTAATAGCGAGCAACTCAAATAGGCCTAGTGGGGACATCACAAGTAGGAGGTAAACAACGGTACCCACCTCGAGCGCTAAATCCGGTCCTCGAAGGCTAAGTCCGCGCCCGATCCGAAAATCCCGTAACACTGCACCATAAGTCCCACAGAAAGCACACATATTAACTATCCCCATTTATTCCAAAATCTGTCCCTAAAGTGTCCGCTGAACATTTTAGCAATTTTTACCTGCGAAACGTGCCCACAAAATTTCCAGAAAAATACACTGCGATCTACGCGACGATCCGGTCGAAACAAGTACCTGCACGTTCCCACACGATTTTCCTATGCTGAGAACCAAAATCGACAAGGAAACCACCCCGAACAATGCATTCATCCAAAACTGCGATATAAAATTCTGTAAAAAGGAGTTTCTCACCTTCAGGGAAATTCCACAAAAATCCAAGAAAATTCAGGGAGCTTCCTCGCGATGCGTAGATGCAAATCCCCTTTTGAATCGCCCTGATCCGACGTCCGAGCGCAAAGTTATCGCCAAAACAAGGCAGTGCTGTCCCAAAACTCCGCGACGGAAAAAGGGTCAAAATGAGGCCACAGAAACTCCAACAAAACCTCGGAATCTGAAGAAGCTCACAAAATAGAAAATGAAGCCCTACCTGTTAAGAATCCAACGGCGCAAAAATCGCGAAATTAGGATGTCGGGGTGAGCCGGGGGAGCTTGAACACCGAAATGCGACGAATCTGGTTGCCGTAGGACGATCGTCGCGCCGCGCCGGAAAAATCACCAACCTTGGGATCCGAGCCTCCTAAATTCTTGAGATTGCCACAGGAGATGTAGAATTGGGAGAGGAACAACTTCTTAGAAGGGACCTCGGAGTGAAACTGAACAGGAGAAGAGAATTTCGGCCCTCAAATGACCTATATACAGCCAAAAACTACCTTGCAACGGGCCGCCAAAACTCCGTGGACCGCACACTGTAGACCCGCCAATTGGCGCCCGCCACGTGGCCCCGCGCCGGGCTCATGCACCCGGCCGCGCTGCTCCATGGACCAGCTGCTGCGGACCGGCCAATGTGGGCCCGCCACGTGGCGCTCCGGCGGTCCACAACTCCCCCCATGCACCAGAAAACACCAGAAACTTCCGGGAGTCCGTTTTTGGGCATCCGGACTCAGAATTCAACAAGTAAATAGCCATTTTCAAGCGTTTTTCCGCGCTGAATCCAAATACACCCTCCGTTTGGCCTAGAAATTTTTCTAAAATTCGGCAAATGCCGCCGAAGGCCAAACTAACAATAATTACCACCACGGACCCATCTGTGCCGTCCTTTTGACTCACTGTGGATCAGACACCATCAATAGGTGTTTCACACATTGGATTCATGGGAAAAACAGTGCATGGAAACCTGGATCATCACATCCTCCCCCACTAATAAAAGTTTCGTCCTCGAAACAAAAGTCATACCTCAAGCCGGGGCCTCGAACAAGTGGGGGTGGGCATCCCTCAATGCTGACTCCAACTCCCAAGTAGCCTCGCGCTCGCTCTGGTTGCTCCACAGGACCTTCACATAAGGAATAGTCCGGCTGCGCAGCTCTCTAACCTCACGATCCAAAATCCGCAATGGCCGCTCGACATAGCTCAAGTCCTCAGCGATCTCCAGTGGGGCGAAATCAATAATGTGCGACGGGTCATGAACATATCTCCTCAGGGTGGATACATGAAACACATCGTGAACACCAGCCAATCTGGGAGGAAGTGCAAGCCGATAGGCAACTGGCCCTATGCGCTCCAATACCTCAAAAGGTCCAATATAACGAGGGCTCAGTTTTCCACGAATCCCAAATCTCCGAATCCCCTTCGAAGGCGAGACTTTCAAAAAGACATGATCGCCCACCTGAAACTCCAAGTCTCGTCGTCGGGTATCAGCATAACTCTTCTGTCGGCTCTGAGCGGTCTCAAGATGTCGTCGAATCAGTCTGACCTTCTCCTCTGCCTCCAATAGTAGATCAGGACCCAAGGTCTTCTTCTCGCCCACATCACTCCAATATAGGGGTGACCGACACTTGCGCCCATACAACGCTTCAAACGGAGCCATTTGGATGCTCGCTTGATAGCTGTTGTTGTACGCAAACTCAACCAATCCCAGATGTCGGTGCCACCCGCCCCCAAAATCCAGAACGCATGCTCGCAGCATATCCTCAAGAGTCTGAATGGTGCGCTCTGACTGTCCGTCCGTCTGTGGGTGAAAAGCTGTGCTGAACCGAAGCTGTGTCCCCAGGGCCGTCTGTAAACTCCTCCAGAAGTGTGAGACAAACCTCGAGTCCCTATCCGATACAATGGAAATGGGTATCCCGTGCAATCTGACCACCTCAGCCAAGTACATCTGTGCCAGTCGATCCAATGGCCAAGTCATCTGAACTGGTAAAAAGTGAGCGGATTTGGTGAGTCTGTCCACGACCACCCAGATCGCATCCGCTCCAGTCTGAGCTCTCGGCAATCCAGTGACAAAATCCATCGTGATATGATCCCACTTCCATTCAGGGATTGGGAGACTCTGCAACTTGCCAGCAGGTACACGATGTTCGGCCTTCACTTGCTGACAAGTTAAGCAGTGCGCCACAAATCTGCCAATATCTCTTTTCATGCCGCTCCACCAGAACTGTGCCTTGAGGTCCTTATACATCTTAGTCCCACCAGGATGGATGGTATAAGGTGTATAATGAGCCTCCCGCAAGATCTGCTCCCGAATCTCTGAGTCCATAGGCACGCAAGCTCGGTCCCTGTACCGTAGTACTCCCGAAGCATCAACTGAGAAATCCCCTGTCTCGCCAGCCTGAATCTGCTCTCGAATCCTCATCAGATGGGGGTCCTCACTCTGTTTCTCCCGAATCCTGTCCAACAGAGTGGGCTGCACGACCAAGGACAACAGTCTAGCAGAAACCCCAGGGGACACCACCTCAAGCTCTAACCGCCTCATCTGCTCCAGTAATGGCGCCTGATCGGTGATCATCAAAGATAAGCTCTGCACTGCTCTCCTGCTCAGGGCATCAGCGACCACGTTTGCCTTGCCGGGATGGTAGAGTATGTCCACATCGTAGTCCTTTAACAGCTCCAACCATCTGCGCTGCCTCAGATTGAGCTCCTTCTGTGTAAATAGATACTTCAAGCTCTTGTGGTCGGTGTAAATCTCGCAGTGCTCTCCATACAGATAGTGACGCCACAACTTCAGTGCGAAGATCACAGCAGCTAGCTCCAAGTCATGGGTAGGGTAATTCTTTTCATAATCCTTGAGTTGCCGCGAAGCATAAGCGATTACCTTATCCTCCTGCATCAGCACGCAACCAAGCCCACTGTGCGATGCATCACTGTAGATCACGTATCCTTTCCCCATAACAGAGAGGGAAAGGATAGGAGCTGACATCAATCTGCTCTTCAGTTCCTCGAAGCTCCTCTGGCAATCCTCACTCCAGATGAACTTAACTCCTTTGCGCGTCAAACGCGTGAGGGGTGCGGAAAGTTTCGCAAAACCTTCCACAAACCGACGGTAATATCCAGCCAAGCCCATAAAACTGCGAATCTCTGCTACCGTCGTCGGTCGGGGCCAATCCCGGACTGCCTCAATCTTCGCTGGGTCTACCGCCACTCCTGCAGCTGAGATCACGTGGCCCAAAAAGGCAACCTCTCGAAGCCAAAACTCGCACTTAGATAACTTGACATACAACTTCTTCTCCCTCAAAAGTTGTAGCACAATCCTCAGGTGCTCCTCGTGCTCCACATCGCTCCGAGAATAAATCAGGATGTCATCGATGAACACTACCACAAACCGGTCAAGATAAGGTCGGAAGATCCTGTTCATCATATCCATAAATGCGGCAGGGGCATTAGTCAATCCAAAAGGCATGACAGTGAACTCATAATGCCCGTACCGAGTCCTGAAGCTGTCTTTGAAACGTCCTCGGCCTTCACCTTCAGTTGGTGGTAACCAGACTGTAAGTCGATCTTAGAGAAGACACAAGACCCTTGCAGCTGATCAAATAGGTCATCGATGCGCGGCAAAGGGTACTTGTTCTTGATGGTCACTTTATTCAGCTCTCGGTAATCCACACAAAGTCGAAGTGAACCATCCTTCTTCTTTACGAACAGCACCGGTGCTCCCCAAGGCGATACACTCGGCCTCACGAAACCCTTGTCCAATAAGTCCTGAAGTTGCGCCTTCAACTCACGCAGCTCCGCCGGTGCCATTCTGTAAGGGGCCTTGGAGATTGGCGCAGTTCCTGGGACTACGTCAATCAAAAACTCGACCTCCCTATCCGGCGGCATACTAGTCAGTTCTGGTGGAAAAACATCCGGGAACTCGTGGACAATAGGGATATCTGTGATGATCCAGAACCTCCGCAACATTAATAATGACTGTAGAAGGCTTGTACTGTGCATCGGAGCTTGTAGAAACGAAATTGGATATTTAAAATTGACTCTGCGCGAAAATCGGAGCAAATGGGATTTTCCGGGAGCTTTTTGCAAAATTTCGGATGAGAATTTGGCGAAACGGACGGCGAAATCGGACTCAGCGCGCGAAAACGGTCAAAATGGTATATTCGCTTTATTTTTCGGCACTTTGGTACTGTTCACCGGAACAGTAACCGCCGGCCGGAATTACTGTTCCGGCCGGCGGCGGCCGACGGCGAGCGGCGGCGGGCGGCGGCGCACGGCGGCGGGCAGCGGCGCAGCGGCAGGGCAGCGGCGGAGCGCGGAGGAGAGCGGCGCGGGCAGGCGCGGGCAGCGCGGGCAGGCGCGGGCAGGCGCGGGCAGGGGGCTCGGTGCGCGGTCCATGGGCCAGGCGTGCACCGGGTGCACCGAATTCTTCCCTTGCCACGTGGCAGCTCCCGATTGGCTGGCCGGCTTCTAGAAGCTTCTGGATGGGTGACACGTGGCAGCATCCTATTGGCCGACATTTTCCGGAAAACCCGGAGCGCGGAGCAACCACGTGCACCACGTGGACACGTGGCAGCCTCCCATTGGCCCTTGCACCGGCTGTTTCCTGTTTGGGAAACACGTGGCGCTTCCTGGTTGGTCCGTTTCGGTGTTTCGTGTTTGGATCAGATCCCGTGTGGGAATATTCCCTTTTGGCCCACTATATATAGAAGTCCCCACCCCCTCTCTTTGCACCTTGGATTCCGAGCCTTAGAGAGAGAATCAGAAAAAGTGTTCAATATAAAAGTTGTTCCTCTCTCTCTCTTCTTTCTCTCTCTACAATCTCAGAATTTCTGGAGTTACAGATAGTGAGATATCTGCGACGCGGCGCACTGCGACGATTTTCTTTTAGGCCCATTTCCCGTCGCAGTTCCGTCGAAAATTCACTGCGGGCTAACCGGGTGGAATTTTTGGACGATTTTTGCGGCAGCGCGACCGTAAGAGGTAGGGCTTCGATTTCCGTGTTGATTATTTTGCTCCGTTTCGTACTTTTGGCACAGTTTTCAAGTCCTCTTTGACCCCCCTTTTTGCTGTGGTAATTTTTGGACAGCACCGACTTCTCCGATTTTTATCTTGACGTAGGAGCGTCAGATCGAGGCGTTTTAAGAGTCGATTTTGATCAACTTTTCGCGAGGAACGCAACCGTGATTTTTCTGGGATTTTAGGAGCTCATTTTAGAGGTGAAAAATTCCTCTTTTCCCGTGCTGTCTGAAAAACAGCAAATATTGTACTTTTTGGGATTTGTATTTATACCGGGAGCGTTGATTTGCAGGATTTGAGGACTGTGGACAACCAGGAGACTACCTGGGGTGTTGTTTGAGCTACTCGAGGTGGGCGGTTGTTGCTTACCTCATTTTTGACAAGCTCACTGGGATTACTAGAAATCCCCTAAAATATGACAATTAACGAGAACAATTGGGACAAAGTAACATGATAATTGATGAGAACCATTGGGACAACTAACAGGACTACTAACAGGACTACTAACAGGACTACTAACAGGACAACTAACAGGACAATTAATGAGAACCATTGGGACAAATTAATATGACAAATGACAAGGACCGCTGGGACAAACTCCCCTAAAAATTAATATAACCCCACAAATGATATGATGACTTATATTGGGACACTGTGATTGAGACAAAGGCTATGATCTCGCATGCAAATGACTTTTATTCAGTAAATCAATTGTTTTAAACCTTTGACACTATTTTACAACTTTTAAAAATAAAGACAATTGCATGCATGCCCGGACATCAGGTAAGGCCACTATTCATTGCTACACTATCATATTGGGATTTGTACATGTTTCATTGTTGTCCTTTGCATTCATATGTTGTTGCTCAAGTGTGAGCAGGGGTTTGGGATAGTGTAGCCAAGGTTGTGCTAGATTGTGGACTTGTGGGGTATTGCGGTGACCGCGGACAGTAGGCGGTTGACCAGATGTTTATCCTTGCATCAGATTGGGGTTGAGTTTGGTTTATTTATTGCATCAGTTGGGGATTGGGTTCCTGTAGTGGATGGAGTTTCCCACTTTGATCATAGTCATGATCCAGTCCTGCTATATTGAGACATGTGCTACAGAGATACTTGTGATACTGATGACAGAGATATTTTACTCGTGTGGGTCGCTCCCCTCGAGTGCCACTCCGGAGTAGGCTTAGGACCGAGCCGTGTGCCGGTCGATTGGATATTATGGGATCGTGCCGTGTGCCGATCAGATACTGGTTCTTGAGCAGGCAATACCGATCGTGTATCGGTTGCTAGATTGGGTTTATTGGTCAGATACTATTTCTGATGCATGCATACAGTTTTGACAGCATAATAGTGATAGTTTTCCTGTTTCAGCATCTTTTGTATCTACCACTTTCCCTTTTCCCTTTTGCCTCTAGTAGTCCTAGTGGGTGCGTCAGAGTTGAGGTTTTTACCCACTAGGGGAGGCTGCTGGTTTATCTGGTAGTTCTCACCCCCATTATTGTTTTCTGTTTCTTTCTTCTCCTTTATTTTGCAGAGTCATCTGCGGGAGCTGCTAGGCCATCGGCAGCTGATCGAGGTAAGGGGATCGCTGAATAGATCTCCTGGGAGACTGAGAGCTGTAGATAGACGTTGTACCCCCACTCAGACTGTGAGATTCTCCTTTTATTTTGGGTCTGGCTTCCGCCAGCTGGTTGTATTATTTTAGTGAGCTGGGAGATTATTGTACATATTACAGTGGTATTTGTAGTTCCAGTCTGAGATACTATGTGGTTCTTCTATTTCAGCTCTGTATTATGCTCTTTTATTGTACATTTAATATTTGAGCAGGTTACCAGCGCTTCGTGTACGCGGGAAATCCCATGTGCACGGCGGATCTGTAGACGGGCCCGGGTCCTGATTTGCACCCGGGGCGTGACAGATTAAGTTGGTATCAGAGCTTAGGGATAGTTCAGTTGGGACTTAGGAAACCCTAGGCTTTTGGCAGACCCTAGGATAATAGGGCATGAGAGACGTGGCATTTTGCGAAAGTCGTCGATTTATTTTGTTTGACTCTTCCAGTGAGAGAAGAGGGATCGACATAGCCTATTTCTGGTGGACAGTTATGTTGGCTGCAGACAACATAAAGTCACAGGAATAGGGGAATGTCTTTGACTTTCGCCAATTGGGTCGTGTGGGGTCCCGATACTGAGTGTGGTTTCTTGTGGTAGGATGCCTCCGCGACGTAGGATGTTGACGCGTTCTCAGCCTGATTCCCCTGAATCCGATCAGGAGGAGTCCGGGCAGGGCCAGCAGAGTGAGGTGCAAGAGCTGCAGGCCCAGATGGCCCAGATGTCAGAGGCTGTTCGGCGTCAGGAGGAGGCTATGGGACGGCTGACGCAAATGTTAGAGCAGAGGGCTCAGCCTGTTGTAGCACCTTCAGAGAATTCTCCCGTACCTTCTTCCCCTGCTGTGAATCCTCCAGTTGTACCGGTGACCCCGGCATCCCCTGTTACTCGGGGTACTGGTGGACAGCCGACTGGGCTGACAGGATCTCTGACCCCGGCAGAGCAGCGGGGAGTGGTGGACCTGTTGATGAAGTTCCGCCAGTTTGACCCACCCCATTTTTCGGGGCAAAGTACTGAGCCGTGGGAGGCAGAGTCGTGGATCACGGCGATGGAGCGACGTTTTGAGACGTTGTTTATCGAGGATCGATATCAGGTAATTTTGGCAACGAACTTTTTGGAACACAACGCCGAAGCTTGGTGGCGGCGTGTTCGACCGGCTGGTCCGCCTGGGGCTCAGCTCCTGACCTGGGCGGAATTCCGCAATCTCCTTCTTGGGGCTTTCTTCCCGGAAAGCGTCCGGCAGAGGTTGGAGGAACAGTTGAGAAACCTCCGACAAGGAGATCGGCCAGTACACGAGTACATTGCCAATTTCAATCAATTGTTGGCATGTGTACCGAACGTGGCCAGGGACGAGGCGCACCGGATCTACATGTTCGAGCGAGGATTGCGCCGGGACCTTTTTCAATTGGTTCGCTCGCGTAGGTTGCAGACCTTGGAGGCCTCGATGGAGCAGGCACTCTACGTTGAGTGCGGGGAGGTAGTGATGGGGGAGGTAGCTCCAGCTCCCGTAGTGATCCCGGGGGCGAAGCGACCGGCACCGGAGGTTGGGGGACAATCTAGTTCGTGGAGGCCGCCACGACCGCCGCAGCCACAGTTCCCCGGCCAAGGACGGTCCGAGCGACGAGGGCCTGGTGGATCCCAGAAGCCCCAGCAGCGGCAGCAGCAGCAAAGATCACAGTCGTCGCAGCGTGGGTCGCAGCGGCAGCATCAGCGACAGCGGCAGTCTCAACAGCAACCCCGACAACCACGAACCCCCGGTAATTGTATTTTCTGTGGAGGCCAGCATTTTCCCAGCACCTGCGACCAGCGGTGGGGTCGCTGTTATGGATGTGGACAGTCCGGGCACATTCGAGCTTCGTGCCCCTTTTCGGCCCCCACCACCCCTTCTTCAGCATCTGCTCCATCTTCATCGCAGCAGCGGTCGACGGCTCAGCGGCCCTATGCTCCAGCAAGCAGACCATCTTCTTCCCATCCCACGGATTATCGCCCTCCAGCTCAGAGTGGGCGAGTGTATGCTGCGCAAGTAGAGGACGCTTCGGCAGCAGATCATGTGGTGGCAGGTATCACCTTACTTTCTGGCATTAGGACTCGTACTTTATTTGATACAGGAGCATCACATTCTTTCATTAGTAAATCATTTGCATCATTACATGGGTTAGAGGTAGGACTTTTGCCACGTGCGCTAGAGGTTCAGATTCCTAATCACACCTTGCACGTGGAGGAGTGTTGTTGGTCCTGCCCGATGCAAATCGAGTCCTGGATTATGCCAGTAGACCTGTTGGTCTTGAGACAGCTGAAGGACTTCGATGTGATCCTCGGAATGGACTGGCTGGCTCGGTACTTTGCGACTATTGACTGTGCCGCAAGGACTGTCACTTTTAGAGAGCCAGGCCAGGAGATGTTGGTATACCGGGGATGTCAGAGTGCTTTCTTTGCCTCTATGATTTCGACTTCCCGAGCGAGGCAGATGATCCATCGAGGGTGTGTAGCCTTTTTGGCTAGTGTTGTTGAGGGGCCTACGGCGGCGCCGGAACTCAAGGATATCCCAATTGCCCGCGAGTTTCCGGATGTTTTTCCACCTGAGCTGACTAGCATGCCGCCAGATAGGGAGATTGAGTTTGTGATTGACGTAGTTCCAGGAACTGCGCCAATCTCAAAGGCTCCTTACCGGATGGCACCGGCTGAGTTGCGAGAGCTTAAGGCGCAACTCCAAGATTTAATGGATAAGGGCTTTATTAGGCCGAGTGTATCGCCTTGGGGAGCGCCGGTGCTATTCGTGAAGAAGAAAGATGGGTCACTTCGACTTTGTGTGGATTATAGGGAATTAAACAAAGTGACCATCAAGAACAAGTACCCTTTGCCGCGCATCGATGATCTTTTTGATCAGCTGCAAGGGTCTTGTGTCTTCTCTAAGATAGATCTGCAATCCGGTTACCACCAGTTGAAGGTGAAGGCCGAGGATATTCCGAAAACGGCATTCAGATCACGGTACGGGCATTATGAGTTTACAGTTATGCCTTTTGGGCTAACTAATGCCCCTGCCGCATTCATGGATTTAATGAACCGGATCTTCCGACCATACTTGGATCGATTCGTAGTAGTGTTCATTGATGATATCTTGATCTACTCCCGAAGTGATGCTGAGCATGAGGAGCACTTAAGGATGTGCTGCAACTTCTGCGAGAGAAGAAGTTGTATGCCAAGCTGGCAAAGTGCGAGTTTTGGCTTCGGGAGGTAGTCTTCTTGGGCCATGTGATTTCCGCCGCAGGTGTGGCGGTAGACCCGGCGAAAATTGAGGCAGTCCGAGATTGGCCCCGACCGACGACCGTTTCGGAGGTGCGTAGCTTTATGGGTTTAGCTGGGTATTATCGTCGGTTTGTGGAAGGCTTTGCGAAGCTTTCCACACCCCTCACTCGCTTGACGCGTAAAGGAGTGAAGTTTATCTGGAGTGAGGATTGTCAGAAAAGCTTTGAGGAGCTAAAGACTAGATTGATGACCGCTCCTATCCTTTCCCTCCCTGTTATGGGAAAAGGATATGTGATCTACAGCGACGCATCACACAGTGGACTTGGTTGTGTGTTGATGCAAGAAGGGAGGGTAATTGCTTATGCATCAAGGCAACTCAAAGATTACGAGAAGAATTACCCTACCCATGACTTGGAGCTCGCTGCTGTAGTGTTTGCACTGAAACTTTGGCGTCATTACCTATATGGAGAGCACTGTGAAATCTACACCGACCACAAGAGCCTAAAATACCTGTTCACGCAAAAGGAGCTAAATTTAAGGCAGCGTAGGTGGTTAGAGCTATTAAAGGATTATGATGTAGATATTCTCTACCACCCAGGCAAAGCTAATGTGGTCGCTGATGCCTTGAGTAGGAGAGCGGTGCAAAGTTTGTCTATGTTGATCACAGACCAGGCACCGCTATTAGAGGAGATGAGACGGCTCGAGTAGAGGTTGTGTCCCCTGGGGTCTCTGCTAGACTGACATCTTTAGTCGTGCAGCCCACTCTGCTAGACAGGATCAAGGAGAAACAGAGTGAGGACCCCCACTTGACCAGGATTAGAGATCAAATTCCGAGTAATCAGTCTGGGGACTTTACGGTAGATGCCTCGGGAGTACTAAGGTACAGGAACCGAGCATGTGTGCCAGCGGATGCGGAGATCCGAGAGCAGATATTGCGAGAGGCCCATTATACACCTTATACCCTACATCCTGGTGGGACTAAGATGTATAAGGACCTCAAGGCACATTTCTGGTGGAAAGGCATGAAAAGGGATGTCGGGAGATTTGTGGCTCAGTGTTTAACTTGTCAGCAGGTGAAAGCTGAGCATCGAGTGCCAGCTGGCAAGTTACAGAGTCTCCCAATTCCCCAGTGGAAATGGGACCACATTACGATGGATTTCGTGGTCGGACTTCCGAGGGCACAGGGAGGAGCAGACGCTATCTGGGTAGTCGTGGATCGACTTACCAAGTCGGCGCACTTTCTGCCCATGCAGACTACGTGGCCACTTGAGCGACTAGCCCAGTTATATCTGGATGAGATAGTGAGATTACATGGAGTACCAGCCTCCATTGTATCAGATAGAGACCCGAGGTTTGTTTCGCATTTCTGGAAAAGTTTGCAAACAGCCTTGGGGACTGAACTCAGGTTCAGTACAGCTTTCCATCCGCAGACTGATGGGCAGTCAGAGCGGACGATACAAATCCTGGAGGACATGCTGAGGGCTTGCGTCTTGGATTTCGGCGGAGGGTGGATTCGACACTTATCTTTGGCTGAGTTCGCGTACAACAATAGCTTTCAAGCGAGCATTCAGATGGCTCCGTTTGAAGCATTGTATGGACGCAAGTGTCGATCACCGCTTTATTGGAGTGACGTGGGCGAGAGGCGGACCTTGGGACCAGATGTCTTGATAGAGGCAGAAGAGAAGGTCCGAGTGATTCGACAGCATCTTCAGACCGCCCAGAGCCGACAAAGGAGTTATGCCGATGTTCGGCGACGAGACTTAGAGTTTCAGGTTGGTGATCATGTATTCCTGAAAGTCTCGCCGTCCAAAGGAATCAGGAGATTCGGCATTCGTGGGAAACTTAGCCCCCGATATATTGGACCCTTTGAGGTATTGGAGCGTATCGGGCCAGTTGCCTACCGACTTGCACTTCCTCCGAGGCTTGCTGGTGTCCATAATGTATTTCATGTCTCTACTTTGAGGAAGTATGTCTTCGACCCATCGCACGTCATCGACTTCACACCGCTCGAGATCAGCGAGGATTTGAGGTATGAGGAGCGCCCACTGCGAATTCTGGATCGAGAGGTGAAAGAATTGCGCAATCGGGCCATTCCCTATGTAAAGATCCAATGGAGCAATCATGACGAGCGCGAGGCTACATGGGAGCTCGAGTCGGAGATGAGGGATGCTCACCCCTACTTATTTGAGACTTCGGACTGAGGATTATGTTTAGTCTCGTTTCGAGGACGAAACTCTTTTTAGTGGGGGAGGATGTGATGATCCAGAACCTCCGCAACATTAATAATGACTGTAGAAGCTTGTACAGTGCATCGGAGCTTGTAGAATCGAAATTGGATATTTAAAATAGACTCTGCGCGAAAATCGGAGCAAATGGGATTTTCCGGGAGCTTTTTGCAAAATTTCGGATGAGAATTTGGCGAAACGGACGGCGGAATCGGACTCAGCGCGCGAAAACGGTCAAAATGGTATATTCGCTTTATTTTTCGGCACTTTGGTACTGTTCACCGGAACAGTAACCGCCGGCCGGAATTACTGTTCCGGCCGGCGGCGGCCGACGGCGAGCGGCGGCGGGCGGCGGCGCACGGCGGCGGGCAGCGGCGCAGCGGCAGGGCAGCGGCGGAGCGCGGAGGAGAGCGGCGCGGGCAGGCGCGGGCAGCGCGGGCAGGCGCGGGCAGGCGCGGGCAGGGGGCTCGGTGCGCGGGCCATGGGCCAGGCGTGCACCGGGTGCACCGAATTCTTCCCTTGCCACGTGGCAGCTCCCGATTGGCTGGCCGGCTTCTAGAAGCTTCTGGATGGGTGACACGTGGCAGCATCCTATTGGCCGACATTTTCCGGAAAACCCGGAGCGCGGAGCAACCACGTGCACCACGTGGACACGTGGCAGCCTCCATTGGCCCTTGCACGGCTGTTTCCTGTTTGGGACACGTGGCGCTTCCTGGTTGGCCCGTTTCGGTGTTTCGTGTTCGGATCAGATCCCGTGTGGGAATATTCCCTTTTGGCCCACTATATATAGAAGTCCCCACCCCCTCTCTTTGCACCTTGGATTCCGAGCCTTAGAGAGAGAATCAGAAAAAGTGTTCAATACGAAAGTTGTTCCTCTCTCTCTCTTCTTTCTCTCTCTACAATCTCAGAATTTAGGAGTTACAGATAGTGAGTTATCTGCGACGCGGCGCACTGCGACGATTTTCTTTTAGGCCCATTTCCCGTCGCAGTTCCGTCGAAAATTCACTGCGGGCTAACCGGTGGAATTTTTGGACGATTTTTGCGGCAGCGCGACCGTAAGAGGTAGGGCTTCGATTTCCGTGTTGATCATTTTGCTCCGTTTCGTACTTTTGGCACAGTTTCCAAGTCCTCTTTGACCCCCCTTTTTACTGTGATAATTTTTGGACAGCACCGACTTCTCCGATTTTTATCTTGACGTAGGAGCGTCAGATCGAGGCGTTTTAAGAGTCGATTTTGATCTACTCTTCGCGAGGAACGCAACCGTGATTTTTCTGGGATTTTAGGAGCTCATTTTAGAGGTGAAAAATTCCTCTTTTCCCGTGCTGTCTGAAAAACAGCAAATATTGTACTTTTTGGGATTTGTATTTATACCGGGAGCGTTGATTTGCAGGATTTGAGGACTGTGGACAACCAGGAGACTACCTGGGGTGTTGTTTGAGCTGCTCGAGGTGGGCGGTTGTTGCTTACCTCATTTTTGACAAGCTCACTGGGATTACTAGAAATCCCCTAAAATATGACAATTAATGAGAACAATTGGGACAAAGTAACATGATAATTGATGAGAACCATTGGGACAACTAACAGGACTACTAACAGGACTACTAACAGGACTACTAACAGGACAACTAACAGGACAATTAATGAGAACCATTGGGACAAATTAATATGACAAATGACAAGGACCGCTGGGACAAACTCCCCTAAAAATTAATATAACCCCACAAATGATATGATGACTTATATTGGGACACTGTGATTGAGACAAAGGCTATGATCTCGCATGCAAATGACTTTTATTCAGTAAATCAATTGTTTTAAACCTTTGACACTATTTTACAACTTTTAAAAATAAAGACAGTTGCATGCATGCCCGGACATCAGGTAAGGCCACTATTCATTGCTACACTATCATATTGGGATTTGAACATGTTTTATTGTTGTCCTTTGCATTCAGATGTTGTTGCTCAAGTGTGAGCAGGGGTTTGGGATAGTGTAGCCAAGGTTGTGCTAGATTGTGGACTTGTGGGGTATTGCGGTGACCGCGGACAGTAGGCGGTTGACCAGATGTTTATCCTTGCATCAGATTGGGGTTGAGTTTGGTTTATTTATTGCATCAGTTGGGGATTGGGTTCCTGTAGTGGATGGAGTTTCCCACTTTGATCATAGTCATGATCCAGTCCTGCTATATTGAGACATGTGCTACTGAGATACTTGTGATACTGATGACAGAGATATTTTACTCGTGTGGGTCGCTCCCCTCGAGTGCCACTCCGGAGTAGGCTTAGGACCGAGCCGTGTGCCGGTCGATTGGATATTATGGGATCGTGCCGTGTGCCGATCAGATACTGGTTCTTGAGCAGGCAATACCGATCGTGTATCGGTTGCTAGATTGGGTTTATTGGACAGATACTATTTCTGATGCATGCATACAGTTTTGACAGCATAATAGTGGTAGTTTTCCTGTTTCAGCATCTTTTGTATCTACCACTTTCCCTTTTCCCTTTTGCCTCTAGTAGTCCTAGTGGGTGCGTCAGAGTTGAGGTTTTACCCACTAGGGGAGGCTGCTGGTTTATCTGGTAGTTCTCACCCCCATTATTATTTTCTGTTTCTTTCTTCTCCTTTATTTTGCAGAGTCATCTGCGGGAGCTGCTAGGCCATCGGCAGCTGATCGAGGTAAGGGGATCGCTGAATAGATCTCCTGGGAGACTGAGAGCTGTAGATAGACGTTGTACCCCCACTCAGACTGTGAGATTCTCCTTTTATTTTGGGTCTGGCTTCCGCCAGCTGGTTGTATTATTTTGGTGAGCTGGGAGATTATTGTACTTATTACAGTTGTATTTGTAGTTCCAGTCTGAGATACTATGTGGTTCTTCTATTTCAGCTCTGTATTATGCTCTTTTATTGTTCATTTATATCTGAGCAGGTTACCAGCGCTTCGTGTACGCGGGAAATCCCGTGTGCACGGCGGATCTGTAGACGGGCCCGGGTCCTGATTTGCACCCGGGGCGTGACAATATCCGCGAGTCCCGGCGCCGCCGCAGGCCCCTGAACCACACTGGCCAAAAAGGCCACGCATCCACTGCGCATCATCTGCCTCGCACGAGAAGTTGAAACTATCGAGGCGAAGAAAGTACTCTGGCATCCTCTGTACACAATCACCTCCTGGCCTGGCTCGCTAAAGGTCACCGTCCTTGTGGCACAGCCAATAGTCGCATAATAGCGAGCCAGCCAGTCCATCCCAAGCACTATATCAAAGTCTCGCAACTGACTCAGGACCATCAGGTCCACTGGCAAGATCCACGACTCGATCCGTACAGGGCAAGACCAACAACACTCCTCTACAAGCAGGGTATGCTCCGGAATCTGTACCTCTAATACACGTGGCAACCGACCTAACTCTAGTCCAAGGGATAATGCGAATGCTCTACTGATGAAAGAATGTGATGCACCGGTATCAAATAATGTGCGAGCTCTACTGCCAGAAAGTAAAACGATACCTGCCACCACGTGGTCGGCTGCCAGGGAGTCCTCAACCTGGGCGGCATAAACCCGCCCGCTCTGTGCAGGTGGTCGGTGGTCTGCCGGGTGGGAAGAAGGGGCCCTGCTCGCTGGAGCATAGGACCGCTGCTGGGGCACCGGTGGGGCTGATGCTGAGGAAGAAGCCGGTGCTGGCGCATAGGGGCAAGTAGCTCGAACGTGGCCCGACTGTCCGCACCGGTAACAGCGGCCAAACCTCTGGTCACAAGTATCGGGAGAATGCTGTCCCCGGCAGAAAATGCACCTGGCTGGGGTCTGGGGCTGCCTCCCCTGCTGCTGCTGCCTCTGCCGCTGAGATCCCTGCTGCCGGGACTGCGACCTCTGCTGCTGAGAATGCTGCTGCTGTCGTGAGTGCTGCTGCTGCTGCTGTGGGGGCCTCTGGAATCCACCAGGCCCTCGCCGCTCCGAACGCCCGCGGCCTGAGAACTGAGGCGGCGGGGGTCGGGGCGGCCTCCAGGAGCTGGCCTGTCCCCCATCATCCTGCGCTGGCCGCTTCCTGTCCGATCCCTGAGCGACCAGGCCCCCACGTCTGGCGACAACGTGGTCTCCTCTCTCGATCCACTGTGCATGCTCGGCCTCCTCCTCCAGGGTCTGTAGTCTCTGCGCATGCACCAAGGTATAGAGCTCCGGGCGCAGGCCCGACTCGAAGAGCTCCACCTGATGTGGTCCATCCCTGGCGACGTAGGGAACGCAGCTGAGCAGCCGCGAAAACTCCTGGAAGTAGTCCCATGCCGACCGGTCGCCTTGCTGGAGATTCTTCAGGTCATCCTCTACCTTTTTCTTCACGCTGGTGGAAAAGTACGTGTCCAGAACCATCCTCTTGAACTCTGCCCAAGGTAGCTGCCGGGTGATCTGAAACTCCAGGGGCTCTACCCGACGCCACCACGTATCAGCATCCCCATCCAGACAATGCACAGCCATGTGTACCCTGTACTTCTGATCGATGAAGAAGTCTCGGAATAACTTCTCCATTGCTGAAAGCCAAGTCCCAACCTCCCAAGGGTGAGTGCTCCGCCCCGAAAATCTAGGCGGTCCCCGCTTGCAGAAATGGGTGAGTTTATCAGTGAACTCCTGCTCCTCCGCGGATCGCTCCCGGGGCCCCGCTGCTCGAGGATGGTGCCGCAGGCACAAGCGGTATAGTCGGTGGTACAATAGGTGGTGCGGGGGCCTCAGTAGTAGTAGGGGGAGGGGCCCCAACCTGAGCAAGCAGCTGCTCGATCCTCTGCTCCTGCCGGCGGTGACCCTCCGCCAGCTGGGCCACCATGGCCCTCAACTCTGCAATCTCTGAAGGTCCGGACTGCTCCGGCCCCTCCGGGGGTGTAGGGGTACCCCGGGTAGGAATCCGCCGCCTGGGAGGCATCCTGCCACACAAGAAACCACAGATCAGTAACGAAACCACACTCGACCCAATCTAGCGAAAGTCAAAGGCATCCTCCTATTTCTGTAACCTTATGTTGTCTGCAGCCAACATAATAGTTCGCCAGAAATAGGACATGCCAATCCCTCTTCACTCACTGGAAGAGTCAAATAACATACGACCAAATTGCCGACTTTCGCATAATGTCACGTCACTCACGCCCTGCCTTCCTAGGGTCTGCCAAAAGCCTAGGGTTTCCTAAGTCCCAACTGACCTATCCCTAAGCTCTGATACCAACTTAATCTGTCACGCCCCGGGTGTAAACCAGAACCCGGGTCCGTCTACAGATCCGCCGTATACACGGAATTTCCCGTGTATACGAAGCGCTGGTAACCTGCTCAGATATAGATGATATAATAAAAGAGCATAAACAGAGCTAAACTACAACTAATACATCTCAGATAAAGCAGAAAGTAAAGTGCAGAAGTAAACTCTCAATAATACATATGTCTCTCCCAGCTCACTAATCAAATACAACCAGCTGGCCGAAGCCAGACCCAAAAGAAATGAAAAGTAGAGTATCTGAGAGTATCGGGTACATCTAGTAACTGCACTGGTGCCTGGGTAGACCGCTATCTAGTCCGCGATCCTCTTACCTCGATCCGCTGCGGAGGGTCCTGCAACTCCCGCAGACGACTCTGCAAAACAAAGGGAAAGAGCAAAAGAAAAGCAGTGGGGAGTGAGAACTACTATAGAACAGTAGCCTCCTCCTAGTGGGTAAGCCTCAACTCAAATGTGCCCACTAGGACTATAAGAGGCGAAAAGATGAACAAAGGTGGTAAGCTGTAAATAAAACTGCTGATGATGAATAGAGCTACCACTACATGCCTCTAATGAGCTAACTGATAGTATAGCTATATGTATGCATCAGAATGTAAATGCCTGCCTGTCTAGACCCAATCGATACACCAGTAAGCACTGGTACTGCCTGCTCTGCCTGCCAAATCGGGTATGCCAGCCTACGCATAACACCGATAGGGAAAGAGAGTCTCGAAGACTCGAAGCCTGTAAAAACGCACACTCCGGAGTGGCACTCGAGGGGAGCGACCCACACGAGTATAATGCCTGGGTAACAAGTACCAAATCAGCAGGACTGGATCATGACTCTGATCAAAGTGGAAAACCCATCCACTAAAAGAAATCCAAATCCTCTATCCCAATCTGATGCAATAACCACTGTCCGGTCAACCGCCAAAGATCCGCGGTTGCCGCAATGCCCTGCCCTCACAGCCTGCCTGTCCCAAAGCCCACAACTGTCTGACTACACTATCCCAGCCCCTGCTCGAACCCGAGCGCACTATCCCCCAAATGTAGATAAAAGGAGAGAATATAAAAGCATGGTTTCTCCTAAGTCAGTTCCAGCATGATAGTGTAGCAGAAAAAGGTGGCCTAACTAAATGTCCATTCAAGCATGCAAAGTCCTTTATTTAAAAACAGGGTTTAAGTATTATGATCTTTCACAATATAGAGGTATGCCACTAATTAAACTTCCATTTGCCAAGTTATCCCATATTCATTTATCACATAAGCATAAGAGGTCCCAAAGTGTACAAGCAATATAGTCCATTCTAGCAAAACTTCCCCCCCCTCGTGAGGTTTAGGTGACATACTATTATAAGAATTATCCATTAATTAATACTTAGTCCATTTTAAGATGCAGCCCTAACAGTAAGTCCAATTCTCAATCAACATGCCATTTTCACTTTTACCGGTTCATTTAGCAATGTAATAGCGAAGCAACTCAAATAGGCCTAGTGGGGACATCACAAGTAGGAGGTAAACAACGGTACCCACCTCGAGCGCTAAATCCGGTCCTCGAAGGCTAAGTCCGCGCCCGATCCGAAAATCCCGTAACACTGCACCATAAGTCCCACAGAAAGCACACATATTAACTATCCCCATTTATTCCAAAATCTGTCCCTAAAGTGTCCGCTGAACATTTTAGCCATTTTTACCTGCGAAACGTGCCCACAAAATTCCCAGAAAAATACACTGCGATCTACGCGACGATCCGGTCGAAACAAGTACCTGCACGTTCCCACACGATTTTCCTATGCTGAGAACCAAAATCCACAAGGAAACCACCCCGAACAATGCATTCATCCAAAACTGCGATATAAAATTCTGTAAAAAGGAGTTTCTCACCTTCAGGGAAATTCCACAAAAATCCAAGAAAATTCAGGGAGCTTCCTCGCGATGCGTAGATGCAAATCCCCTTTTGAATCGCCCTGATCCGACGTCCGAGCGCAAAGTTATCGCCAAAACAAGGCAGTGCTGTCCCAAAACTCCGCGACGGAAAAAGGGTCAAATGAGGCCACAGAAACTCCAACAAAACCTCGGAATCTGAAGAAGCTCACAAAATAGAAAATGAAGCCCTACCTGTTAAGAATCCAACGGCACAAAAATCGCGAAATTAGGATGTCGGGGTGAGCCGGGGGAGCTTGAACACCGAAATGCGACGAATCTGGTTGCCGTAGGACGATCGTCGCGCCGCGCCGGAAAAATCACCAACCTTGGGATCCGAGCCTCCTAAATTCTTGAGATTGCCACAGGAGATGTAGAATTGGGAGAGGAACAACTTCTTAGAAGGGACCTCGGAGTGAAACTGAACAGGAGAAGAGAATTTCGGCCCTCAAATGACCTATATACAGCCAAAAACTACCTTGCAACGGGCCGCCAAAACTCCGTGGACCGCACACTGTAGACCCGCCAATTGGCGCCCGCCACGTGGCCCCGCGCCGGGCTCATGCACCCGGCCGCGCTGCTCCATGGACCAGCTGCTGCGGACCGGCCAATGTGGGCCCGCCACGTGGCGCT
The DNA here is from genome assembly GCA_029168755.2 of Tillandsia fasciculata. NCBI lineage: Eukaryota > Viridiplantae > Streptophyta > Magnoliopsida > Poales > Bromeliaceae > Tillandsia > Tillandsia fasciculata. Next base: position 11,860,639 of record CM054945.1, read on the forward strand.
CCGGCGGTCCACAACTCCCCCCATGCACCAGAAAACACCAGAAACTTCCGGGAGTCCGTTTTGGGGCATCCGGACTCAGAATTCAACAAGTAAATAGCCGTTTTCAAGCGTTTTTCCGCGCTGAATCCAAATACGCCCTCCGTTTGGCCTAGAAATTTTTCTAAAATTCGACAAATGCCGCCGAAGGCCAAACTAACAATAATTACCACCACGGACCCATCTGTGCCGTCCTTTTGACTCACTGTGGATCAGACACCATCAATAGGTGTTTCACACATTGGATTCATGGGAAAAACAGTGCATGGAAACCTGGATCATCACACTTTACAATGCTCGGCGCTATTTGCCCTTCCGAAATCAGTTACGAGATTAGCGCCAAAATCTCGCACTTTTTTCTTCTTGAGTCTTTCCTTTTGCGGCGCGGACAGTCGAGAGTTGATCCTGAAGCTAGACTGAGGCGGTCTGATATTTACTTTCGGCCGAGGTCAATTCTCTGGATGAGTCGATCCCTCTCATTGGCTGCTTCTCCTGTCAGCTGATGCCTTCAGCCAATGGCGTGCGTCACGTGTCATGCGCTCACGTGACCGAGGCCGGTTTTGGTCAAGACGCGAGTCTTCCTCTACTGGCTTATTCTCTTATCGGCTGATGACCTTAGCCGATAGTATACGCCACGTGTCACCTCTTCAAGTGATGAAAAATTTTAGTCTCAACAATATCATATTCAATTTTTAAATTATATTTTTAGAATAAAATAAATTATTTTTGTGGATGAAGTATGATGGATGCCAAAATATTTTAAGGAATAAAAATTAAAATTTTAAAGTTTTAACTACACAAGAAAATTGAATATCTAATATATCATTGGGCATTATTCCGACATCCCAGCAAAGATAGCAATCCTACACTAATTGCTCCATATTTATAGTATAACAACATTGTATCTAAATTGCACTTTAGGTCCTCAAATATTAAGGCTCATGACAGTCCTTTTAATGTATTATAATTACCGGCTTAAATTTTTTAAATTATTATAATAAAATTCTTCATTCCAACTTAGTTTGTTAAATAGTGATACATCACTAATTATTTTACTGTCATGGTATTACTATAATCGATAATATGATAATTACTAAGATATTGCATTACCCTTAGATTAGCAAAAGGAAATGTATTATAATAATTTAAAATTTGAGAATCATAATATCACCAACAATAAAGTTTGAGGATTGAAAGTGTAATTTAGCTTAAGAATAAAAAGAGGATGCGACTAGTAATTACAATCTATTCATTTAACAAATGAAATGTAAGATATAAATTTATTTTGAAATATGTATAAATAGTATTTTTTTAAGAATAAATAAATAATGAATAGTAGAAGCTTGATCATTTATTTAATGTGGACAAGTTTGATTGCTGTAGAAAAATTCTGAAGGACCTTTCTTTAGTACGTACCATTGCAAAACTGTGCACAGGGTGCACCAAGTAAATAGATTCCCCAGAAAACCCCGCTTTCGCGCCAAATTCCACCTTTCCCGCGAAAACCCCCCGCGCGCTCGAACCCAAAACCCACCCGCTCGCTGTCATGCGCCTCCTTCCCGCCACCTTTTAAACTTCCCTCCACAACCCCACACTACACTTTCTCAAAAAAATAATAAAAAAAAATATTCATCCTCATCCATGGCTCCCAAAACCCCCTTCCGTAGGCGAACCCACGCCGCGCCGCGCGCGAGCAACTCCTCCTCCTCCTCGTCCTCCCGGGAAGGAGAAGAAGACGATGCCCCCGACTCCGTCCGCTGCGACGAGTGCGGCTCCGGCGACTCCCCCGCCGAGCTCCTCCTCTGCGACGCCTGCAACCGCGGCCTCCACCTCTTCTGTCTCCGCCCCATCCTCGCCCGCGTCCCCGAAGGCCCCTGGTTTTGCCCCTCTTGCTCCTCCCTCAACAAACCCAAACGTACCCAAATTCCCCCCTTTACCCCCTCTCTCTCTTATTCCCCCCACTTCCAAATCTTATTTGCCTAATTGTCGTTGGAATGCAGAGTTCCCTTTGATCCAAACCAAGATCGTCGATTTCTTCAAGATCAGGAGGTCCTACTGCGCCGTGGAGAGGGCTGAGTGCTGCCGGAGGCGGCGGAGGAAGGCGGTAGCGAAGAAGAAGAAGAGCAGAAAGCTGCTGCCTTTCAACCCTAGCGAGGACCCGAATCGGCGGCTCGCGCAGATGGCATCGCTCGCCACCGCGCTGACCGCCACGGCCGCTGCCTTCAGCAACGAGCTCACGTACGTGCCCGGCATGGCCCCGCGCTCCGCCAATTCCCCCGCTCTCGAGCATGGCGGAATGCAGGTTTAACAAAAAAAAAAAAAAAAAAAAAATTGCTCGGAAGGTGTTTGATGAATGTTCTCAGAGAGAATTGTTACTGAAATTAATGCTGTTCTTTTGTGTCTCAGGTGCTATCAAAGGAGGACACCGAAACCCTAAACCTCTGCAGGAGTATGATGGAGAGGGGGGAATGGCCTCCTCTTTTAGTCGTCCACGATCCGCTCGAAGGGTTTGTCTTCTTCGTGCACAGTTGATTTCGTTCGATCCCACTCGATAACATATCAATTTTTACGAATTGGCGTATTGTGTGAGCAGGTTTACAGTCGAAGCGGATAGATTCATTAAGGACCTTACGATTATAACTGAGTACGTTGGTGATGTTGATTATTTGAAGAATCGAGAGCATGACGATGGCGATAGCATGATGACTCTCCTATCGGCAAAGGATCCGTCGAAGAGCCTCGTGATTTGTCCCGACATGCGCAGCAACATCGCCAGATTCATTAATGGCATCAACAATCATACACCGTAAGAGAATCTTTGACTAGTTCTATTTACTCAAAATTATTGGTTTTTTATAATCTGGCTCCTGAATTCTGGTAGTTTTGCATCAAGTTCCTTTACAGATAACCGATCGCAGATATATCAGTGATTGAAAAAAAAAAACAAAAGTAAGATTAGGAAACAATCTTTTTGAAGTGGAAAATATTTAGATTATATTGCAGCAAGATGGAAATTCGAGGTTAACAATGCATTTGTCATGAACATGAATTGCTTCTCGAATCAATGAGCATTACTTAGAATTGAATTTTCCTTATAAACTTGTTACATGTTGCAGTGATGGGAGAAAGAAGCAAAATCTGAGGTGTGTGAGGTTCGATGTAAATGGTGAATGCCGCGTTCTACTGATTGCGATTAGGGATATCGCCAAGGGTGAGAGATTATATTATGATTACAACGGTTCTGAACAAGAATACCCAACTCACCATTTTGTTTAGATCATTTGCTTTCACTAAACTAGTTTAAGTAGTGCAAAGGGAAATAGGGAATGCAAGCTGTATTGATTGTTTAATTTCTTTTTGGGGGGTTGGTTGGAGTGTGAATGATTACTCCATCCCAAGTGAGCTTACCATATTGTATTGTTGAATGTTTGTCTAACTTAGAACATTCATGCTCTTTTTTATGAAAAAGGAAAATGTTAGAGAAAAATGGAAAGAAAATCATGATTATTCATTGTTAGTTAGTACCACTCTAAACTTCAATTTATTCCACTATGTTTTATGGCAATTTTGCTTCATCATTCAGTGATTTAAAATGTTGCACTTAGTTTTCACTTTGTTATCCTTAATTCAAAAGGTTTATAATTTTATTTTTATTTTAATGTAAGGATTTATCGCTAATATGGTGCCATCTTGTGGTTTAAAATACAATTTTACTTTGCTATTTAATTTGTTTGCAATTTTCTTTTAGTGAAGTGAAAATAAACTATATAATAGTTAAGTGCAACTTTTTGATTAGTAGGGTGGTAAAATAAAATTACACTAAACCACATAGGTGCAAATTGAAGTTTACCCTTGTTATTTAGTATGACCTTCTTGACTTATTGGAAAAATTCAGTGTAAAGTGGTAATAAATCAATGTTCAACTATTGATATCTATTTGATCTTTTAATAAATATCTATATAAT
>CM054945.1:11869639-12030613 GCA_029168755.2 Tillandsia fasciculata
TATTCACCCCCCTCTAGGTGTTTTTTCCCCTATTTAGATCCATATTAGATATAACCCAACAAGTGGTATCAGAGCGGGAATAGGGTTGTAAACAATGGTTGAAGGTGGAAACATCAATCGACCCCCTTTCTTCGATGGAACAAATTATGCGTACTGGAAAGTACGGATGAAAGCCTTTTTAATTTCCATCGACGAACGGGTGTGGCAATCAATTGAATTAGGATGGTCTAATCCAACTGAAATTATTGCTGATGTTCGCACCTTCAAACCTAGGTCGAAATGGACCAAGGAAGAGATTGATTCATCTTCTTACAATGGCAAAGGAATTAATGCCTTATTTAATGCTTTGTCACAAACTGAGTTCTCTCGCGTCTCGGCATGTGAGACTGCGAAAGAAATCTGGGATGTTCTTCAAGTTACGCATGAGGGAACTAACCTTGTGAAGATTCAGAAACTGCAAATGCTTACGAGCAAGTTTGACTCTATTTCTATGGCAGAAAATGAATCTTTCACAGATTACACACGATTGCAAGACATCGTGAACTCATGTGCTAACTTGGGAGAGAAGATTCCAGAATTTAAAGTTGTAAGAAAGATTTTAAGAACTCTTCCTGAACGATTTCGCCCGAAGGTTGCAGCCATTGAAACAATTAAACACCCGGACGAAATGCGTGTAGAAGAATTAGTTGGTGCACTTACAAACTTATGAAATGACATTTCCTACTAACTATTCTTCTGGAAAGGCATCCTCTTCTAAGTCTTCAGGTTATGCATTGAAATCAACAAAAGAAGAAGACGCGGATTCATCCTCCTCAGACGATGACGAGAACCTATCTATGGAGGACTTTGAGAAGCAGCTCGCTCTCTTGACAAGGAAGTTTCGCCGCAACTTTCGAAGGGGTAATTCAAGCAAAACTCCATCCTTCGGAAAGTCGAAGAAAGGCAAAGGTTCTTCAAGCTTCAAGTCAAGAAAGCAAGAGACTTCTCAAAGGATAAGAAAAGTTCGGAGGGACAAGTCCAGTGCTTCAAATGTCGAGGCTACGGCCACATCTCAACGGAGTGTCCCAACAAGAATCCGGCAAAGAAGAAGGCGATGCAAGCCGTCACTTGGGATGACAACTCAACGTCAAATGAGTCATCTTCAAGTGATGAAGAAGACAACGCAACGGCATTCCACGCGTCCACATCTTCACCTTCATGTGCTTAATGGCAAGTACATCCGATTCATTGTCCAACTCCTCCCAAGTTGAAAAGAATGCAACGGACGACGAATCGAGTAATTCTGAAGGTGAAGATTTTGCTCTTGCCTACCATAAACTTTTGAGGGATTCAAAGAAATTGGCAAAGCAAAACAAGAGTTTGAGAGGGAGATTGCAGGATCTCGAAGAAGAAGCAAAAAGGGCAACTTCTCTCTCAAACGCTCTTGAAGTGGAAAGGGATAACTTGGTAAAAGTAAATGTTTCCCTTCAAGAGAAAAATGAGCATTTCGAGAAGGAACATGTCAAACTGGTGAAAAAGCGAATTACTTCTTGAAGCTCTACGGCGAGGCTCGACAGGAAAAAATGGAAATGACAAAGACCATTTCCAACTAAAGGATGATTTAAAGCGATTTTCTTCTGGAAGGAGTAAGTTGGATAAGATTCTTGGTCTTGGTCAAACAAATCGTTTGGGCCTCGGATACACTCAAACTGGAGACAGTCCAAGTTCGAGTGGGACAGTTTTTGTGCCTCAGTCGGTATCTCCTCCTCCGACACCGGAATTCACGCAACAACGACAACAAGCCTACCTCACCTCTTCGGGATCGTCAAGTACTAAGGTATGTTTTCGTTGTGGTTTTCAGGGCACATAAGAAGAAATTGCAAGATTGGAGCCAAACGATCACATCAAGCACCTCTTGCAACAACTACCAAAAGGTGATTCCTCGGAAATCAAAGGCAAATTTTCGAAAGAAAAGAGCCTTGGTAGTTCACCGCACAAGACGACGATCATCAAGGAGCAGCAATGAATCAAACAAGACGCTTTCACCAAGGAGAATAACTTCACGACCATTACCGACGCAGTCCAAAAAGGTTTGGGTGCGCAAAGGTGAAATCTTCCCTTGTCTTGTTGTTCATACTTCCTTGCATGCATATGATAATTCGTCTTGGTATCTGGATAGCGGATGTTCCCGTCACATGACCGGTGACAAAAACTGTTTTCAGAGAAAATCTCCGGAGGACTTGTAGTTTTCGGAGACGGTCGGTCTTCCAAAATTGTTGGAAAAGGAACAATAGCTATTCCAGATGGCCCGGTTTTGAACAATGTTTTATTTGTTGAAGGCCTTAAGACTAACCTCATAAGCATAAGTCAACTTTGTGATAATGGTTTTTCAGTTAAATTTTCATCTGCAGAATGTATTGTAACTGATAAGGACCATGTATTCTTTTTAAAAGGGGTTAGATCTGAAAATAATTGCTATGTTGTTCCAAATAAAATTTCTGAAAATTGTAACCTAGTTTTTTGATAATGAAACTCTTTGGCATGAAAGGCTAGGTCACATAAATTTTAAGGAACTTGCTAGAATTTCAAATAAAGATGTGGTCAAGGGGGTTCCTAAACTTTCTTTTAAACAAAACATTGTGTGTGGCGGTTGTCAAAAGGGAAAACAGTCTAGGACTGCACACAAGAACTTGAACCACATAGGTACAAAACGGCCTTTGGAATTTTGCATATGGACTTAATGGGGCCAACTCGTCAACCATCTTTGGGAGGTAAATGGTATATTTTTCTTTTGGTTGATGATTTCTCTAGATATTCTTGGGTAGCATTTTTAAAAGAGAAAGCTGATACTTTCGATTCTTTTCATGAGATTTGTCATCGTATTATGATTGAAAAGAATGAAAAGATTACTCGTGTTAGAAGTGATAGAGGTGGAGAATTCATAAATTCTAAATTCATTGATTTTTGCACTTCCAACGGCATTAAACATGAATTCTCTGCACCTATACACCTCAACAGAATGGTGTAGTCGAGCGCAAAAACAGGGTTGTACAGGAGATGGCACGTGTTATGCTTCACAGCCGGAATTTACCATTATATTTTTGGGCTGAAGCGGTGAACACTGCTGTCTATGTAATTAATCGAGTGTATTTGCGCCCGGGAACTTTAAATACACCATATGAACTATGGTTTTGTAGAAAACCGAATATCAAATATTTTCGAATCTTTGGGAGTCGTTGTTACATTTTACGTGATCGCGAAAATCTTGGTAAATTCGACTCTCGAAGTGACGAAGGGATTTTCATGGGTTATTCTACAAACAGTAGAGCATATCGGGTATTTAACCTGGAATCTAAAATGATGGTTGTGATGGTCCAGGTTTCCATGCACTGTTTTCCCGTGAATCCAATGTGTAAAACACCTGTTGATAGTGTGTCTGGTCCACTGTGTATCAAAGGGATGGCACAGGTGGATCCATGGTGGTATTTATTGTTAGTTTGGCCTTTGGCGGCAGTTGCCGAATTTTAGAAAAGTTTTTAGGCCAAACGGAGGGCGTATTTGGATTCAGCGCGGAAAAACGCTTGAAAACGGCTATTTACTTGCTAAATTCTGAGTCCGGATGCCCAAAAACGGACTCCCGGAAGTTTCTGGTGGTTTCTGGTGCATGGGGGAGGATCGTGGACCGCCGGTTGCCACGTGGCGGCCTATCATTGGTCGGTCCGCAGCCCTCGGTGCATGGAACGGCGCGGCGGGGTGCACAAGCCCGGCGCAGGGCCACGTGGCAGGCGCCAAATGGGCGGTCCTTGGTGTGCGGTCCACGGAATGGGAGCGGCCGGTGCAGGGATTCGAGTGCCGGCGCAGGAATTTGGGCGGGTGACACGTTTCGGCTCCTGGTTGGCCGGTGCCAGGAGCGCGGTCCACGGAGTCCCCTGCGCGGGTGCATAGACCCGGCGCAGGGACACGTGGCGGCAGACCAGTGGCGGGCTCACAGGTCGCGGCGCACGGGGACAAGACCCGGCGCCTCGGGGCACGTGCCAGGCGGCCGATCAGGCTGCGCCTGCCCGCGCGCCTGACCGCCACAGTGGTCGGACGCGTGGCGCATTGCCATTCGCGGGCGCCGGTTGGGTTGACCGACCGGTCGGGACACGCGTCGGCAGGAGGCGCGCCCGCACAGCTGTTCGCTGTGCGGGACACGCGTCCCCTCCCGGCTCGTCCGCGCGGCGCTTCCTGGCGCGCCCCGCACGGCTGTTCGCTGTGCGGGGACACGTGTCAGTCCCGTGTTAATTCGGGCGGTCGGACGGGGTGCTGTCCGACCCTCTTTGCGGATTCGGGCGCCCGAATCTTGGGCCCGAATCCGCAAAGGGCCCAAGTGGATTTTGGCCTATAAAAAGGGGCTTGTGGGCTTCTTTTCTCCCTCTTCTATGCATTTTCTCCCCGAGGTCCCTTCTAAGAAATTCTTCCTCCCTTAGTGCTACACCTCTCGGAGACTTCTCAGGATTTCTGGAGGCTCGAATCCCGAGGTTCTTGATTTTTCGGCGCGGCGCGACGATTGTTCACCGGCAACCCGCTTCGTCGCATTTCAGTATTCAGGTTCCCCCGGCTCACCCCGACCTCAGAATCAGACGATTTTCGCGGCGTTGGATTCACAACTGGTAGGACTACAATTTCTCTATTTTGGGTTTTCCCTCATTCCGAGGTTATCTTGGAGTTCTCGGAGCTTTCTTTTGACCCATTTTCGTTCGCGGAGTTTTGGACAGCACTACCTTGTTTTGGCGATAACTTCGCGCACAGGCGTCGGATCAGGGCGATTCAAAAGGGGATTTGCATCTATGCATCGCAAGGAGTCTCTCCGAATTTTCTTGGATTTTTCTGGAATTTCCCCGAAGGTGAGAAACCCTTTTTTTCAGAACTTTGTATCACAGTTTTGGGGAATGTATTGTTCGGGGTGGTCCCCTTGTCGATTTTGGTTCTCAGCGTAGGAAAATCGTGTGGGAACGTGCAGGTACTTGTTTCGACTGGATCGTCTCGTAGATCGCAGTAGTATTTTTCTGGGAATTTCTCGGGCACATTTCGCAGGTGAAAATGGCTAAACTGTTAACCGGATATTTTGGGACAGATTTTGGATTGAATCTTGGAGTAATTTTTGGATGTGTTCTTTGGGGTTTGTGATGCAGTATTGCGGGGGATTTTCGGATCGGGCGTGGACTTAGCTTTCGAGGGCCGGATTTAGCGCTCGAGGTGGGTACCGTTGTTAACCTCCTACTTGTGATGTCCCCACTAGGCCTATTCGAGTTGCTAATATGTTTCATTGCTAAACGAACCGGTAAAAGTGAACATGGCATGTTAATTGAGAGTTGGACTTACAGTTAGGGCTTGCATCTTCCCAAGGACTAAGTAGTAATTAATGGTTAATTCTTGTAAACAATATGTCGCCTAAAACCACGGGAAGAGCCTTGTTAAAAATGGATATGTTGCATATACATGATGGGACCTCTTATACATATACATAAACCAACTTGGGGCAACTTAGTAAAATGGAAGCTTATTTAAACGGCATACCTCTACTTTGTGAGAACTAGAATACTTGAATCATGTTTTTAATAATAATAAAGGACTTTACATGCTTGTATGGACATCTAGATAGGCCACCTTTTTCTGCTACACTATTATGCTGGAACTGACTTAGGAGAAACCATGCTTTTATATTCTCTCCTTTTATCTAGATTTAGGGGATAGTGCGCTCGGGTTCGAGCAGGGGCTGAGATAGTGTAGTCAGGCAGTCGTGGGTTTTGGGACAGGCAGGCTGTGCGGGCAGGGCATCGCGGCAACCGCGGATTTTTGGCGGTTGACCGGACAGTGGTTATTGCATCAGATTGGGGGGAGGATTTGGGCTTCTTTTAGTGGATGGGTTTTCCCACTTTGATCAGAGTCATGATCCAGTCCTGCTGATTTTGATACTTGTTACTGAGGCACTTGACTCGTGTGGGTCGCTCCCCTCGAGTGCCACTCCGGAGTGTGCGGTTTTCAGACCCCGAGTCTTCGAGACTCTCATCCCCTATCGGTGTTATGCGTAGGCTGGCATACCCGATTTGGCAGGCAGAGCAGGCAGTCCTAGTGCTTACTGGGGTATCGATTGGGTCTAGACAGGCAGGCATTTTCATTCTGATGCATACATATAGCTATACTTTCAGCTAGCACATTAGAGGCATGTAGTGGTAGCTCTATTCATCATCAGCAGTCTTATTTACAGCTTACCACCTTTGTTTCATTTTCCGCCTCTTATAGTCCTAGTGGGCATGTCTGAGTTTGAGGTTTACCCACTAGGAGGAGGCTACTGTTCTATAGTAGTTCTCACTCCCCACTGTCTTCTTTTTCTCTTCCCCTTTGTTTTGCAGAGTCGTCTGCGGGAGTTGCAGGACCCTCCTCAGCGGACCGAGGTAAGAGGATCGCGGACTAGATAGCGGTCTACCCGGGCACCAGTTCAGTTACTAGATGTACCCCGATACTCTCAGATACTCTACTTTTCATTTCTTTTGGGACTGGCCTCGGCCAGCTGGTTGTATTTGATTAGTGAGCTGGGAGAGATATTTGTATTATTGAGAGTTTACTTCTGCACTTTACTTTCCTGCTTTATCTGAGATGTACTAGTTGTAGTTTAGCTCTGTTTATGCTCTTTTATTATATCATCTATATTTGAGCAGGTTACCAACGCTTCGTATACACGGGAAATTCCGTGTATACGGCGGATCTGTAGACGAGCCCGGGTTCTGGTTTACACCCGGGGCGTGACAATGGTAGAATCTATTAATATTAAAGTAGATGAAGCTTTTCACTTTGCATCTGATAAATCTACCCCTAATATGTCTCTTGATGATGATACTCCTGTAAATGCATCTTTTCATGATAATTCTTCCTATAATGTTGATGCATCTAATGGTTCTTCTAGTTTATCTGATATGCAGGAATCATCACATGTACCTCCGAGTACTTCGTTACCTCAAACGCTACGTATTTCCAAGGATCATCCAGAATCGAACATTATTGGAGACCCACAAGAAGGAGTCAGGACTCGGAGACAGTTGGTTTGTGGAGTCGCATGTTACGTCTCCATGATAGAACCAAAGAACGTCGATGAAGCTATTCAGGATGATTACTGGATTGAAGCAATGCAAGAAGAGCTCCATCAGTTCGAAAGAAACAAAGTCTGGGAACTAACGAAGCCACCGAAGCAACACAACGTAATTGGTACTAAATGAATTTTCAAGAACAAGAAAAACGAGGATGGTACCATTATCAGGAACAAAGCACGCCTAGTTGCTCAGGGCTACTCAAAAATTGAAGGAATAGACTTTGATGAGACTTTCGCCCCGGTAGCTAGACTCGAGTCCATTCGTATTTTGTTCGCAATTGCTTGTCATTTTAAAATCAAACTCTTTCAAATGGACGTTAAGAGCGCGTTTTTAAATGGGTTTTTAAATGAGGAAGTTTATGTGGCTCAACCGAAAGGTTTCGTAGACCATAAACACCTAACCATGTTTTTCGTTTGAAAAAGGCTCTTTACGGTCTAAAACAAGCACCGCGAGCATGGTACGAAAGGTTGACAAAGCACCTTTTGGAGAAGGGCTATACTCGAGGGGGAGCTGATCGGACTCTCTTTGTGAAGCATTATCAGGATAACTTTCATTGTAGCACAAATCTATGTCGATGACATTGTATTTGGTGCAACAAGAGATAATGATGCTTCTAAATTCGCTGAAACCATGGAAAGCGAATTTGAGATGTCCATGATGGGCGAATTGACATATTTTCTTGGATTGCAAGTGAAACAAAATGATGAAGGCATCCATCTGTGTCAATCCAAGTATGCAATGGAGTTGGTCAAGAAGTTTGATTAGAAAATTCTAAGGATTTTCCGACTCCAATGGGAACTAGCAACAAGGGATTAGGAAGTGAATCTCTTAGTGAAATGTAGACGAGAAATTTATCGCAGCATGATTGGAAGTCTACTCTATCTCACGGCTAGTCGCCCGGACATATCCTTTAGTGTTGGGATTTGCGCGAGATATCAATCAGCACCAAAGGAGGTTCACCTGAAAGCGGTGAAAAGGATCATCCGGTACATCAAAGGAACAATGAATTTCGAAATTTGGTATCCTATGGGAACAACTCTGGACATTGTTGGATATTCAGATGCCGATTGGGCAGGATCAGTGGATGATCGGAAAAGCACGAGTGGTGCATGTTTTTATCTTGGCCATTGCCTTGTTGCATGGCATAGTAAAAAGCAAAACTGCATTGCACTCTCGACTGCCGAAGCGGAATATATTTCAGCGGGTAGTTTGTTCAACCCAACTCATTTGGATGAAAAGCGTGTTGAGCGACTTCCGAATTTCAGCAACTTCGGTAACTATTCTTTGTGACAACACTAGTGCTATAAATATTTCTAAAAATCCTGTGTTGCACTCAAGAACAAAACACATTGAACTTAGATATCATTTTCTTAGAGAGCTAGTTGAATCAAATATTCTTCAACTTTCATACATTTCAACTGAAGATCAATTAGCTGACATTTTAACAAAACCTTTGGATCAAAAACGGTTTATTCATTTGCGTAAAGCAATGGAATGCTTTTTTTGAAATAACTCTTTTTGAAACCATTGCTTAGGTTAGGCTTTGTTTTGTGTTTTTATTCCTTATCTATGCTAGGACATAGAAAATTAATTGAGCATATGTTATTGACTTTAACTGCATCCTTTCATATATTTAGAAGTTTATTATGCTTTGGATATCATAATAATTCATTTGATGCAACGATCATTTATATCAATTAAGTCATCTTTAGTTGATCAAAATCAATTTCTCTATCAAACGATCTCTTGGTATTGCCTTTATCTTATTTGACAATTGAGTTAAGTGTGAAATCGAGATCAATTTTTGGTTGAATACCTTATATCTTAAATAATTGATAGCCAATTGAGGGGGAGTTTATTAAAATTGTTATGCTCAAAAGATGTGGAAAGAGTTACATCCCAATGAGGAGTGTGAAAACTACCACCACATGGAGGAAAGAGCTACCACCTCGGTCGTCCGAGGACTGTGTGCAGCTACCACATGTATACCAAGCATGGTTTTTCGTGTTGATTAAAGAAAAAAAAATGCGTTTTGGAATACTTGACTCTGTCAAATTCCAAGGTTGGTATAAAGTGGGATTTTTATTGAAAGATGCTCAAAGAGCCACTCCCTTCAATAAATTGACTAGATATATTATCTAACATATTTGGGATTTCAAACATCTATCGATCTTAGTATTTCATTTTCTTTACCATATTGATGATTTGATAAACGCATTACTCATAAGATCGTGATAGATGTCATTGAACTTGTTCAACTTTAAGGGATTTAATTTTTATAAATATTCGTTTCATTATTTGGATATTATTGATAGATTTAGCATAATCTATTTCTTTTGATATGAAACGATGATTGTTGTTTAAAGTTGACTTACAAAAGTGCTTACAATCTTTTTCTAGATTTTTTAGAATTTTTCTAAATTTTTCTGAAGAAAAAGTTGGAGCCGATCCGGACTAGAATTTCTGTTCCGGATCTCGAACGGAGGAACTTTCTGCGGGAAGCCGATCCGGACTGCATTCTTGATCCGTTCCAGACCGCAGCTAGGTTATATTTGAAACGAAAGGGTTTTAATTTTCTTTTCATTACAAACTTTTGTTTCCAAGTCTCCGGAGTTTCTCTCACTAGAAAACAACCGATTTGGAGCCTTTCTAACTCAAGTTCTTCGGATCCAAGTAAGTTTCTTTGATCAAAATTCAAGTTTTTCACTGTTTTTGCATTGTTCTTCATAACATGAGTGAAAATCATGGTTGGAATTCAATTTTAGATGGTTTTTAGTCAAATCTCTTTTGAAATAAGAACTCTGAATAGATTAGTTTTGTTTATATGCTTGGTATTCTCTTGATTAATGGATTTTTAGGCTTCCATGTCTGAAAATTCGATTTTATGGCATATAATGAGAATTTTTGAAAATCATGGAATTGATCTATTTTTAAAATTCTTTTTGCAAAACTAATTTGATTCCTAATCTCTCTACACGATAATGATTGTTTGGGTACAATTTTTCAAATTTTTGAAAATAAATAATTTTTTCGTGTTCTTGAGTTCTTGTTCGCAGGTTTTTCAATTTCTTAAGCACTAGCAACAATGGTGTTTGCATGGATAATTGTTCTTCTGGTTGCCATGGTGTACACACGAGCGTCTATTAAAAGGGAACAAGATGGCGCAAGTCAAGAAGAGGCAAAGAATGTTCGTCAAAATAATTCAGAATCAGACGAAGAAGACTGGGATGAAATTTGTAGAGAAATACAACGAGCTGTTGATAAAGAAGACAGGTTGTATTTAAAGAACAAAAAGCCAATGAAGTCTTCCTCAACAACCAAGCAATATACGAGGCGAAAAAATGTCAAGGGCAGTGGAATTCAAATTAATGAACCCCTCACCAGAGCACACTCTCTTCCTAGAGAATCTCCATGGATTGAAGGTCAGGATGCACCATCTCCATCTACGCTACCTCCTTCGATCTCCAGGAGAGACACCACAAAAGCTAACATACTGTCCTCTATCCAACAAGAGCAGAGGAGATTGTCTGTTGAACAAGAAAGAATGTCCATAGACATACAGCGTATCACCTTTGGACAACAAAAGATAAAAAGAAAATGCTCAAAAATATCAAGATTACTTAAGGGAATTATACAAAAATTGGATTGTAGCAGCTCAGACATATCCGATCTGGAATGACATTTTGCCTTAATGAGCTTTCTTTTGTTCTAATTTTGTTGTGCAGGTTTTAATCTTAGTTCTTACTATTTTTGAACTTTTAAACTCTCTTTTCATTTTTGTAATTTTGGCTATATTTAGTGACAAAAAGGGGGAGAGAATTATGCACTGGTTTGACAATGGTCTGTGATGTGAGAACTTTGAACTTTGGAACGATTAAAACTTGGAGGTAAGTATACAACAACTTTGGTTTTGTATATGAATAAATGCATGCCTCGACTAACTATTTGGGCATATAATATTACTAACAAGTTGTTGTTGACTAACAAACTTATGACATTTGGATTTTAATGCTTAGAAGATATGTCTATCTCTAATTGGTATTTTAATATACATATCTGATTTTGTAAATGTCATGGTGAGTATAAACTCTATCTCTTTGTTTGGTGTTTGAATGCTAAAATTCTTGAGGTATCTAACGATTTCTTTTGTCAAGAATTATTTCTTTTGCAGAGAGTACAGATGTCTAAGTCTAGAGTCTGTTTTAGGAGTTTATCTCGTGTATTCATTTTATTTGGATCTCAAATGTAAATTTTTTTTATATGGTGATAGCAACAAAAATATCTTTTTGAATTTTCTTAAGTGGATTTATGTTTTGTCACGAAACCGCCAAAGGGGGAGATTGTTACGGAATTTGAGTTGGCGTATTTCGTGAAAGTGTTAAGTCTTGAAGATTGAAGATGAAGAAGCTTGGATCATATACCTCAATCTCAAGAAAGAAGAATTCAAAAGAATTAGGTACGTTTAACTAAATAATTTTGGTGATCCGAATACTTCTTATAGTGTAGAAACACTTGGAAGAATTTTTAATTGCATAAAAATCAAAAACTGGACATGGGACATGTTCAGGATCCGGATCAGGTACTAAATCCGGACCCGAACATAGGTTAGTTCATGCGCAAATCCAGTCCGGAACACACCTGGTTCAGTCCGGATCCCGAACGTGGATTTTGCAGAAAATGTATGAACGATCCGGATCGTGGACTTCAGTCCGGATCCCGAACGTGGTTTTCTGGAAAAGTTTGTTTATTGACGACAGTCCGGATCGCTTATTCCAATCCGGATCGCCGTCCCAAAAATTTCCAGAAAAGGCAGTTTTTGATCCTTATCTTCTTCCAATGGTTTCTAACCTATAAATAGACCCTATGATTCATTTTTAGGGTAATCCAAATACGGCCGAAAAGAAAAAAAATCCACATATAGAGAAGAAAGGAAATCAATAGATTTAATTCTATGTTTCTTCATCTATATTGATTAATTTGATTCTAGGTTTTCAAACTCAGATTTTGAGTAGAATCAAATTAATGAATACTTAGATGGTATTTCCGATCTATTTTTGATCTAAGTATTCGGCGGATCATCACCACCCAAAAACAACGATTTACCAAAAATCGGCGCGTGGACTCGCGTGGCCTTGTGGATTCAAGGTGCAACCGCTCTCGTGGATTCGGAGCGAGGTACGTTCGTGGATTCGAAGCGTGCTACTTGGTGAAGACCGTGGATTCGGTTGGACGTCGTGGACTCGACGTTGGACGCTGTGGATTCGGCGTTGGGCGCAGATCGTGGATTCGAGAAGCGTTGTGGAGCGAGCGGAGAAGATCTACTAGGAGCGTATGGTAAAAGGTTGAGTCGTCTGTGAGTACGTTATATCACCTTGTACGTGTTTAATTCTAGTGGATTTCGCCGTGTTATCGGTCCCGTGGTTTTTTACTCCGGTTTGGAGTTTTTCCACGTAAAAATCTTGCGTGTTATTTATTTTTCCGCATTGGGTTTTATTACGCAAAGATTTTTGAGTGTTTATTGTTTACACCTATTCACCCCCCTCTAGGTATTTTTTTCCCTATTTAGATCCATATTAGATATAACCCAACACTTGGCTCCCTCTTTCTTTGGGATGAGGAAAATAAAAAAATAATCGATAGGCCTTGTGGATAGTCTGCCCTCATACAGTGCCTGGAAGACCTTCTCAAGATCAACCTTAACAGTTTTCTATAAGGTATGGAAAAAGCTCAACGGAAAGCCATCCGGCCTCAGGGCTTTATCACGGCCTAATTGGCTTTCGCTAAAGTGGCAAAGTGCGGACAAGAGACCCTAGACATTTCTAAAATTATGGATAGGATGAGCTGAAGCACGTTTGGTTTGAACCAAAAGATATTCGGACCAAAGCTGAGTTGGAAGGCGAGCTTGGAAAGATCAAAATTTGCAAAACTTCAGATTTTGAATAGTGTACCGGTACTCCAAGCACGTACCGGAATCCTATAAAAAATAGGAAAATTCAGCTCTTGGGTTTTTGGAGAAATCAGGAAGACATATCAGAATCAGCACTCGCGTACCGGTACCCCAACCCGTATACCGGTATTCCAAGCTCCTGATAGCACAAGCAAACTGGGTTAACTATGGTTAGTGTGGGGGTTTAAGTTGGGCCAGCCCGGCTTAAAACATGATCCCCTCACAGCCAACACACCAATTTCCACCCCTCCATCTCATTTCTCTCTTCTTTTTCTCTCTAGAAGCTTCGGAGAGAAGCCCTAGCTTAGAGTTTTGAATGAGTTGATCTCTTGTAGGGCAAGAGACTTGAAAGAAGCTTTCAAAGGAGGCTTGGGAGGGAACGAGGAGTCCTATTCTCCACGTTTTTGGAGCAAGAACAAGAGATAAGGTTCTAGGGTTTTAGTAGTTTTGGATTTTTATGGATTTAAAAGAGATAAAATGGTCTCTTATGGACTTCTATCCCATTTTTTAGGAAAGCTCTTGGAGAGAAAGTAGATCAATCCAAACTCTTGCAAGAGGACATAAAGGTGGGGGATTTTACTGAAAGGGATGAACTAATCTTTTTTTTCTTTGCTTTTTGTATGATCTAGAAGCATAGTGTAAGAGTAGATGCATGAGTATATGTATAAGATTTAGGATTTTAGCCCTAAGAGGTAAAATGGATTTTAAGATATAGCCTTGCATGTATGTGATCAAGAAAATCTAGATATAGGTTACCTTTGCATGAAAATGGACTTAGGAGAAACCTAGGCCATACCTTGTGTGATATGGAACTTAGGAGAAAACTTAGGTTGAATTGTGTGGTATTGGACTTAAGAAGAATCTAAGTCATGAATTGTGTGGCATTGAACTTAGGAAAAGATAACCTAAGGCAAGCATGTAGAGTATAAACTCTAACTTGAAAACATAGAGTCAATGAACTCTAGGTTAAGGGTGATATGCAACATAGAGTCAATGAACTCTAAGTTAAGTATAAAATGTGATATAGAGTCAATGAACTCTAGGTTAAGTGTGGTATGAGAACATAGAGTTAATGAATTCTATATTAAATTTGAAATGAGAACATAGAGTTAATGAACTCTAGGCAAAATGTGATTTGAACAATTAATGTCCTTGAGGTATCGTGGCACCCTAAGGTTGCAAACATAGGGTTAATAAATAAGTATAAGTAAGTTGGTGTCTCTAGAACATCAAGCTACCCTAGAGTAAAGAACTTAGGATTTAATGCGCAATGGTGAGCAAGTATGAAAATATCTAACCTAAATTGGTGTTCTAGGGGTACTCAAGCTATTCCAGAGTAAATAACCTAGGGTAAGAGAAAAATAAAAGAGAATGAAAATGGTACATTCGGATTTGAGACTCATCATTTGGGGGTAGCGCGTATAACGGCTCCTAGGGCATAGGCCCATCGGACAGGTACTTTCGTATGGTTTAAAAGTAAAAGAGAAAAGCAAAAGAGAATGTAAATGCACCTTCAAATTTGAGACTCGTCATTTGGGAGTAGCGCGCATAGCGGCTCCTAGGGCATGAGCCCATCGGACAAGGTACTTTCGTAAGGTTTAAAGATAAAATATATTACAAATGACGCCTTCAAATTTGAGACTCGTCATTTGGGAGTAGCACGCATAGCGGCTCCTAGTGCACGGGCCCATCGGACGAGATACTTTCGAAAGGCTAAAAGTAAAGGAAAAGTAATGTGAATGAACTTTCGGATTTGGGACTCGTAAATTTGGGAGATGTGAGCTGATACTGTATACTCGAGCATGAGACCTTTTAGGCGAGGTACTTCTGAAAGGTTTCAAAATAAAATATATTCCAAAAAGGTTTAAAAAAAGGGGAAAAGGGAAAAGTAATGTAAATGCACATTTGGATTTGAGATTCGTCATTTGGGGATAGCGCGCATAGGTGCTCCTAGGGCGTGGGCCCATCGGACGAGATACTTCCGAAAGGTTAAAGATAAAATATATTATACATGGTGCCTTCGAATTTGAAATTTGATATTGGGAGCATGACTCCTAGGGCACGGGCTCATTGGCGATGTACTTTCGAAAGGCTAAAAGTAAAGAGAAAATAAAAATAAAAGTGACCGAATATGGTCGGGTTAGGTGTAACCCTTATAGTGGCATAGTGGCCGGATTGTGGTATAGTGGCCTAATATGGCATAGCATGGTAACATTATGACATTGAGTATGCACTAGTAGTGTAGTGATTATTATATCAGCATGCTAGTATAGTATTTACAGCTTTCCTATTATCTTGCTATTAATGGTTCCATTAGATCAAGAGGTGTAGAGTATGTTTTTCGGTCGATGAACCCACTGGGAACTATTTGTAGTTCTCATACCCTATTGGTTACCATTTTTACAGATCCAAATACAGCCGGTGAGGCACACGACAGGGACAAGGTCCCAGCAATGTAGAGATCTAGAGGGTCTAGCGATTTATTACTATTTTGTATTTTAGAGTGAACTTTATATTTGGTGAGGATAATCAAGAGAAAAAATTGTAACTAATTGTTATAATCAAGAGAAAAATTTGTAACTAATTTGTAACTAATATGTAACTAATTTGTAACAATTTGTAACTAATTGTTATATATTTGGTTCGTGTATTAGGGAGAATTAGTAGTACCAGGGATAAGTATAAATTTAGGAACAAGTTAGGTATAATGTGAATTTGTGTTTGGTTGGGTATTAGGTTAGTACCAGGTATAAAAAATAATAATGATTGGTAGTGATTGAAGAATAAGAGCAATAAATAGTTGACTTTTGTGTTAAAAGACTAAAATGCCCTTCCCTTCTTACTTTTTTTCTTAAAAATTAAAGTTTCAAAATTTGTTCAAATTTTAATTTTTATTAATTTTAATTTTTATAAAAATTTTAAGTGAGAGTAAAAAAAAGTTAATTTTAAAATTTTAAGTGTGACTAAAAATTTTAATTTTTAAATTTATAAAAATTTTAAAAAATTTATAAAAAAATTGTATAAATTTTAAAACTTAAAAATTAATAATTTATTTTGTACAAAAATAAAATAAAATAAAATTTTTAGATTTATTAAAAAATAAAATTAAAAAAATTAAAATTTATAAAATAAAAAATTTAAAATTTAAATATCTTTTAAAATTTAAAAATTTGAATTTAAAAAAATAAAAAAAATTACATCAAAAAAAAAAAAAAAAAAAAAAAAAAAAAAAAAAAAAAAGAAAAGAGGACTGTCTTAGGAAGGGGCATCATCTATGCCCCTTCCCAAGGCTTGTTCGGTCTTGTTCGGGGGGAGGGGCGGAACGCCAATCCCGCCCCTATTCCGGGTTATCCCGGGTTTACCCGGGACAACCCGTTAAAGGGGGGAACAAGAGTTCCCTCTTGTTCCCCCCCTTATTCTAATTTTGTTTGGATACAAAGGTGGGATATCCCCCCTTTGTATCCAAACCAAACGCTAGCTAAATGTTCATTCTAACATTGTATTTAAGTTTTATTCAGTTGTATTTATGTTTAAAGTTGAATGCTTAGTTTAGTAGTAGTTTACTGTGATATTGTATCTCGTTATACTCTTTGTATTACTTGAGATGATTGTTCCATTCCTTTTGGGTATAGAGAGGTCATGCCTAATTGACGGATCTGTTGCCGTGCTCAAACTGTATAAATTGGCGGTTTCGGGGGCGTGATAGTGGGTCTCCTTACCGTATCCCTTTCTTTGTCTTGATCCACCTTGTCGCATCCCCATTCACCAGTATTGCTACTTGCTCGTTACCAACACATTCATATATCTATCCCCGATATTTTTTGCTAAACCCCACCAATCCAAAATTTTTAGTATAAAAGTCCAATTTACCTTATCGTATACTTTCTCGAAGTCCATTTTAACCCTGACGCCGTACCTTAGTTTTAGAGCCCCATGCCACCAACTCGCTTGTAGTGACAAATAAGTCAGCTAGCATTCTCCCCTTAAGAAACATTGATTGCGTAGGCGAAATAATACGGTGCATGTTTTCCTTCAACCCGTTAGCCAAGACTTTAGAAATTATCTTTTGTAACCCATTCAACAGACTAATAGGTCTGGAATCGTTGGCCTGCTTGGCTCCTTCTTTCTTTGGGATGAGACAAATAAAAGAAAAATTGATAGGCCTTGTGGATAGCCTGTCCTCATACAGTGCCTGGAAAGCCTTCTCAAGATCAACCTTAAGGGTTTCCTAGAAGGTTCGAAAAAAGCTCAACAAAAAGCCATCCGGCCTCGTGGCTTTATCACGGCCAAATTGGAAGACAACTTTCTTGATCTCCTCTACTGTGAATTGAGATATCAAATGCTCCTGCTCGGTAACTCGCTTGGTACAGAATATACCACTATAATCCCCAAAATCGGTTGGGTCAAGGTCGTTCGGTGCAAAAATTTTCTTGAATTTCCTCCAGAAATAGTTTTTCTTCTCCTCCTCATTTTGAAATACTTGTTCGTTATCTTTAATTACGCAAATTTTATTTAAGCGCCTTATGTTGTGTGTTATTGCACGAAAATTTTTTATATTCCCATATCTTTCACGTTGCCGGTGTTGCTTGGCCCGAATTTTTCATGGTACCTCTTCATTATCTAACACCCTAAGAACTTTTATTTGAGTTCTTCCCTACTTAACACCTGAGTTCTTCCATTCTTTTTGTTAAGTTTTGTGGTAAATCTTATACCTCCAATCTATCGATCTCTTTTATTTCCTTCATAGTCTCTTTTTTTGTTCCTATAATACTATAATAGTTGATCGAACCCCACTTTTTAATCCTCTTCCGACAATGTCTTAGTTTTGACAAAAAAGTCAAAATTTACGAATCTTTGTAGTGTACTTCACTTCACCATATAGGAACCTTGGTTAGGAAGTCAAGGTTCTTGAGCGTATATAATTTATTGGTATAATCTCTTCCTTTCCCACTGTTCCCACTGGATATGCATATAAAATTTCAACATACATGGATTCTTAAATTAAATTTTTCTATAATTGGATAATTTTGTCTAACCTCACTAGCAATAAAAGGATAGTAGACCTGGTAATGGATCTAATCTAGGCCTATCATCACATGTTCTTTAAAAATAAAATAATTGGGCCGGGCTTGGGCCCCTGCCTCTGCTCTTCTCTTTTGATGATCAAATCTAAGTGTATAAAAAATTTCTATTCAACAACTTATTTCACTATCTTTCCTCCCCCCCTCCCCCCTCCCCCCAATCCTCTCCCGACAATGTCTTAGTTTTGACAAAAAAGTCAAAATTTTCGAATCTTTGTAGTGTACTTCACTTCACCATATAGGAACCTTGGTTAGGAAGTCAAGGTTCTTAAGCATATATAATTCTTTGGTATAATCTCTTCCTTTCCCACTGTTCCCACTGGATATGCATATAAAATTTCAACATACATGGATTCTTAAATTAAATTTTTCTACAATTAAATAATTTTGTCTAACCACACTGGCAATAAAAGGATAGTAGACCTGGTAATAGATCTGATCTGGGCCTATCATCAAATGTTTTTTAAAAATAAAATAATTGGGCCGGGCTTAGGTCCCTGCCTCTGCTCTTCTCTTTTGATGATCAAATCTAAGTGTATAAAAAATTTCTGTACAACAACTTATTTCACTATCTTTCCTCCCCCTCCCCTCCCCTCTCTCTCTCTCTCTCTCTCTCTCTCTCTCTCTCTCTCTCTCTCTCTCTCTCTCTCTCTCAGGTTGTCTATATATGAGAGAGATTCTGACGGAATAAAGAACAAGAATTTAAGTATGGTGGAATAAAATCGTGTCAAAAATTTACCAGCATAGTATGAAATGGTTTGTATCAGGTCATTCTGATGAATATCGATCACAAAAAATACATATGTGTCGGCACATAATGACATGAAATATTTATTTGTTTTAGCAACAAAATTTTCTGATTGTTAATTATATATTTTTATTAAATCTCTTGAACTTTATTAAAAAAATAACTTAAAAATTTATAGAAAAAATGATTTTGAGTTGTGTCATAAATATGAAAATTGTATCGTGTCGATATCTTGTTGGCACAATACGATACGATGGATAAGACCAATATCGATGGGCATTTAATTTCTTATTGTGTATCAACACAAAATCTACATAGTAAATCATATAATTTTTTTTTTTTTTCTCCGTTTGGCTCCAGGATAAAGCAAGGATAACAAAAGTTATCACCGCTAATCTGTCAAATAGTGCATTTTTTGGCAAGATTATTTTATTTCTGTCAAAACTTGTTATTCCAAATTATTTCAAAATAATTTGGAATAAACTATTTCACCCGTTTGTTGGAATGATACTATTCTAATATTTAATTCTAAATTTTATTAAGATTATAAAGTGGAGCTAAGCTGGAATATTATTAATAGTACCAAGTCATTGGTGCTATTAAGTTTTTAATTCTTAGATTAAAAAATGTGTTGTTGAGATGATAGTGGGCCCCTTGGGTTTAATAGGTAGTTGGAAAAATAGTAAAGACTAACCGGTGAAAATAATCAAAGAGGTTGATATCTAAAAGTAGAAAACTTGATAGCACCAATAACTTGATGCTATTAATAGTATAGTGCACGGACTCTATAAAGTGAATTAAAACTAAATTATTTAGACATAAATTATTATATATTATAATAAAGTAATTTTATTATAAAATTAGTAATTGCATATATTAATACATATTATTTATATTTAAATATTCTAATAAATTGTACTTAAATATGATAATAAATTATTTTTATAATAAATTATTTTTATATTAAAATTATAAATTAAATATATTTTATTTTAAATTCATCACTTTTTTTACTATTCATTACAATCCCATAAAATTTACTAAAAATCATTTTAATTTTTTTTTAAAAAAATAGTTATAAATTAAATACAGTTTTACTTTTAATAGCAAACTATTTCAAAAGTAAAAAAAAAAAAAAAAAAAAAAAAAAAAAAAAAAAAAATCTATTTCAATACTCGTTATCTCCGAACCAGGACTATTAAAACTTCAAAAATTAGTATATACCCCTCCGTAGTTATTATTTAAAAAGTTGATCAGACAAAAAAAAAAATAATTTGACTATAATATTAGGACGAGCCTCATGAAATTAGGAGTACTTGATAAAATCTAGTTCTGAAGATAGATATCATACAAAATAATTCAAAAATAATTTTAAACCGTAATAAAATGTCACCACTTCCCAACTAATTAACATTTACTCCTTCACAATAAATACATACATGCTAAAAAAAACTATTTACAATACACTCTATTGTGCATGGTACACATGTGTCCAATATCTATTAAGGGATAAAGATGGAATAACCCATTTTATCCCACTATTCATGCCAAACGACATAATTTTTGGCTGGGATATTTTATCCCGGTCAAGCCTTGGTATTCTCGGCTATCCCGGAATAGCTTGGAATAAACTATTCCACCATTTTGGTAGAATAGTGCTATTCTAAGAATTAATTCTAAATTTTATTAAGATTATAAATTGAATTAAAGCTAAATTATGTAGACACAATTTATTATATATTATAATATATTATTTTTTATTATAAAATTTTTAATTATATATATTAATACATATTATTTTTATTTAAATATTATAATGAATTATTTTTATTAAATTATAATTTATAATAAATTTTTTTAAAATATTATAATAATTTTTTTTACAATAAATTATTTTTATAACAAATTATTTTTATTAAATTATATTTTATATTAATTAATTAGATAAAATATTATTATCCCAGCTATTCTTAAATTTAAATTTTTTATTTATAAATTTTAAAATTTTTAACTTTAATTTTTTATAAATTTAAAATTTTAAAATTTTAAAATTTTAAAATTTATACAAATTTTGTATATATAAATTTTTAATTTTTTTATAAATTTATTTTTATTTATAAAAATTTAAAAATTAACATTTTTGCATAATCTTTTACACATTTTTTGAGATAATTAAAATTTAAAATTTAAAATTTAGAGAAATTTTAAATTTTATAATTTTTTAAATTTGTAACTTTAATTTTTAATAAATTTATAAATTTAATAAATTTTAAAATTTATACAAATTTTAATTTTTTTAACTTTAATTTTTAAAAAATTAAACAGTATTATTTACTAAAATATAAATTTTAATTTATACAAATATTAATTATTATTTAATTAATATTTTATATTAATTAATTAGATAAAATATTATTATTTTAAAATTATAATTATTTTTATTTTTTCACTATTCTCGTTTATTCTAAGAAATGAACCAAACACAATTTCAGCTATTCCTAAGAATAACAGCTTTACAAACCAAACACTATTTTTCTTTTATCCCTGACTATTCCGGAATAGCAAGCTATCCCAGGAATAAAAAAATTTACCCCCAAACTCATAATCCCCGAACCAAACATTACCTAAGCGTAACGACATGCATTACATTTCTCACCAAACTCAACAAGCCTATATCCTTTAGACCTGTCCACCTTTCTTTTCTCACAAAGTCACTTATATATATATATATATATATATATATATATATATATATATATATATATATATTAAGTTAAATACTAAAAAATTTTCTATAAATATTTATTTTTATATTCTATTTTTTTAATTTTAAAAATATTTATTTTGATTTCCTAATATTTAAAACTATAACATTCTAGCACTATTTTATCGCTATTCCATATAATGCGTGTGTGTGTGTGTCTATATATATATATATAGAGAGAGAGAGAGAGAGAGAGAGAGTTGGGCTGGAATGCTATTGATAACACCAGCCCAATTTTGCCACCTATTTTGTAGCCATTGGATCGCATTGAGATCCGTGAAGGCTCTTTAATGAAAAAAAGAGAAAAGAAAAAGTAAAAAGAAAAAGTAAAAAAAAAAAGTTTTTCTTTTTAATTAAAGGACTTGCACGAATCTCAATACAATCCAATGGTTACAAAATGGGTGGCAAAGTTGGGCTGGTGCTATCAATAGCATTCCAGCACAACTCTCTCTCTCTCTCTCTCTCTCTCTCTCTCTCTCTCTCTCTCTCTCTCTCTATATATATATATATATATATATATATATATATATATTATTGCGATATTCATTCCATAGCCGAATATTTTTTATTTTTTAAAATTTAGATAATTTTATAGAAAAGAATTTTTTACTATTTACTAGTTATTTTTTCTTCATCATTTCTAAAAATAAAATTAATATATTAATAGATGTTCAGACTTACTAAACAATATATATATATATATATATATATATATATATATATATATATATATATATAATCCGACTATTATATCCTTATAAATAAAATTTTTTCGTACTCATAAATTTTTATTCCTTTGATGAAGAAATAACCTAGTAAATTTTAGGGGGGCCACTATCATTCTAATCGCACATTCTTTTTATCTAAGAACGAAAAATTTATGAGTACAAAGAGATTTATACTTATAAGAGTATAGTAGTATATATATATATATATATATATATATATATATATATATATATATATATATATATTGTAGAGCTTAATTATATGCTTTCAAAAGCACAAGATAATTCATACTCGTGAATTTTGTACCATTAGATTTGTATTGGAATTTGTACTTTTTATTTTATATTTTTCTCTTTAGTTGACTTTATAAAAATACTAATACCAATACAAATTCTATGATAAAAATTTTATAAATATAAATTATCTTATATTTTTAAAAATATATAAACTCTAATATATATATATATATATATATATATATATATATATATATATATATATATATATATAACGGTAACACAATAGCAAGTGTGTAAGATTTAGTTAGATAATTTTAAATTTTGAAAAGTATAAAATATAAACTTTTAAAAGATAGAAAGGATAAAGTAGAAAAGCCAACACTGATAGAAGGTTTTTTTTGTTTTTTTTTTTTTTTTTTTTTTTTGTTATTATTATTTTGCATTTTACTTTTTTTTTTATATATTTCTTATGAGGTTATTGCAGTACCCTGCCATGCTTTTAGTTCTTGTGGCTTTTCGGGTAGGCGTCCGATAGACTTCTCGGTCGGCCGTCATAGCTTCAGAGGCGCACCACAGCTGCGACGCCGCCCGACTGTCGGATGCTGACTTTGACGGCACCGCCTCGTTGCAGTCCGCGAAGTACTTCCCTGAAACGCCCCGCAACGCGGGGTGAGTCGCCACGTAGCACGTCGTCGCTGCAGCCTACAAATTGCAACAACCGATTGTAAAATTTTATTCAAAGCGGATTGCAATTACACGTTACGAACATTCAAACGAAACATGAGATACTGCAAGATTCAGATACAACAATTTTACAGTTTTAAAAAAGTTAGAACATATACATGACGATATAAATAAAACTAATACAATATAATATTATTAAATAATAATATATATTTATTATACATAAATAATTAATTTTATTAAAATATTATTATATTTTTTAAATTAATAAAATTTTTTATTGATAGTTAATATATTTTTTTTTAAAAAAATTCTAGCATATATAAAATTTATTTTTATTGTTAAAAAAAATTATAATAAGTATTAATAAAACAACTAAAATATAATTGAGATTCTATATTTTAAAAAATTATTAAGTTTTTTATGCAAATATGTTTAAGTTTGCTTGATACTTTTATATATATATATATATATATATATATATATATATATATATATATATATATATATATATATATATATATATATGCACACACATGGTGTGTACCTTAGTTAGTTAATTCGCGTATTATTCGCGAATTATTCGCGAATTATTGAGAATCCGAATTAAACGGTCCGTTTCCGAATTTTTCCAAAAATTCGAATTAATTCGAAAAAAAATTTTTCAAAAATTATTATTCGCTAATAATTCGCGAATTCCGAATTTTTCCCCCAAAAATTCGGGATTATTTTTTTTTTTAATTTCAAAAATTAAACCCAATTTTTTTTTAACCAAGAGTCCAATTCGCGAATCCCACAGTTACCCAATACCCACGGCATTAACTACCCATCGGGTGAAACAACTTTACAAAAAAAATTACTGTTCAGAGAATCACCACTTACACTTTACCGTTTTCTTTTCCAAGAAAAAAAAAAAAAAATTATAACTGATTATGCTTATAGTATAAATCTAGAAAAAAAAATTAATTTAATAGCCGAATTTTTTATCCCGAATTTTTAATTGGTGAACGTATAATTTCCGTATAAATCACGTATCCGAATAATTATCGAATCCGTTTTTTTACCGAATTTTTCAACGAATTTAAAAATCATGATACGAATTTTATCCGTATTATATCCGAACCGAATTTTTGCCGAATCCGAATTAACTAACTATGGTGTGTACACGTCACAAATACGCGCACGACTTATAAAAATATTCACGATACATAAATAACATACTATCCTTT
This sequence comes from Tillandsia fasciculata, assembly GCA_029168755.2. Classification (NCBI taxonomy): domain Eukaryota; kingdom Viridiplantae; phylum Streptophyta; class Magnoliopsida; order Poales; family Bromeliaceae; genus Tillandsia; species Tillandsia fasciculata. The sequence goes on from CM054945.1 coordinate 11,894,170, forward strand.
TTTTGAAAATAAAAATTTGTACACATTTTTATTTTAATTGATTAAATATTAATATATTAATAATATAAAAATAATATAATATTAATCACAATATTATTTTTATATTAATGATGCATTAATGTTTAGTAAACTAAATTAGATTATAAAAATTGATAGTAATTATTCAGAACGTCCGAATAAAAAATTATAACAAATTGAAATTTAAGAGCTGAAGTATTATTTGTATTATAATTTGAGTACCAAAATGTAATTTAGCGCATTCCTTAATTTAAAACATTAAAGTTTGAGATTTATTTCCGTATTTAATTTTATAAATTATAGTAAAATATTCTAACTGTCGAACAATAAGGAATAAAATTATTATTTTAACCTGCAGCAAATTTACAACTAATTTCATGCCGAGAATATTTTCGAAATTAAAATCACATAATTTAAAAAAAAAATGGATTTATATCCGTTTCACCAATTTAGTCAACAAATTTGCATAACTATTTAAGAAATTCTAGAATTTTACTAATCTTAGCAATAATTTAGTATTACTATTTTAAAAAAAATTAAATACAGATAAATATTCAAATTCAACTTATTTAATACGGAAAGATTTTAAATATGCATTGCTTTTCATACCAGTAATTTGGGTTTTCTATTTGGTTTAAAAAATTATCGAAAAAATAATAAAATAAATTTACTTTGCACCTTTGAGATAGTTTTCTAATTTTCTTTTATCTATTTAATAGACTAGATAAATTACTTCAAATTATACTGGCAAAATAAAAATATTTGATTTAATTTAAATTTTAATAGTTAAAATTGATATTTTAAAATAATGAGATTATACATTATAATTAAAATTTATGCCATAAATAAATTTGAAGTAGGGCAAAATTACTTAATTCTTCGTATAAAAAAAGTAAATTTGTTTTTGGGTATCTGGTATTTCGTATTACTCTTCAAATGATTTGTTATTGCAGGTTTCAATAAAAAAAAAAAAAAAAAAAAAATTAATTTTAGATTGAGAATAAATGAAGGGCACCAAATATATATATATATATATATATATATATATATATATATATATATATATATATATTTCTGAATGAAAAATAAATGAATGGCATAAAAAAAAAAAAAAAAAAAGGAAAAAAACAAGCACCTGCTGAATCGTTTTGACAAGCCAGGACGCGAGGAGGAACACCAGATCTGATCAACGTCCGGGAGTCGTCAGTTAAGAACTAATCAGACGGTCCAGATATTCCGATCCAGATATTCCGATCATATATATATATATATATATATATATATATATTAGAGCTTATATTTTTAAAACCACAAGCCTTACAAATTTTTTACCATTGAATTTGCATTAAAATTTGTACTATTTATTTTTTTTTTTAGTTGACTTTACAAAAATATAAATTTCAATGCAAATTCAATGATAAAAAATTTACAAATATATTTTTACTTGTACTTTTAAAAACATATAAACACTCTCTCTCTCTCTCTCTCTCTCTCTCTATATATATATATATATATATATATATATATAAAATTAACTCACCGGTGATGAATCCGTCGCGATCGCGGGTGAGTCGGGTTCGCACGATGCCCGGGTGTACGCAGTTTGCCGTTACGTTCGCAGCCATCTCCTACCCATCCAAAATATTATTCCAACACAATTCAAAAAAAAAAAAAAAAAAAAAAAGTAAAAAAAACAAATCGAGATGGACGGACGAGATTTGTTGTTAGAGTTCGAAGCATTCAAAATCTCACCTTCAATCTCTCCGCCAGGGCTTTGGTGTGTAGGACGTTCGCGAGCTTCGACAGCGCGTAGGCTTGTGTGGCATCGTAAGGTCTATACCCAAAAAAAAAAAAAAAAAAAAAAAAATCAAATAAATCTAGTAAAATATATAGTAGCTAGTGTTTTTACTTAATTTTTTTTTTTTTTTTAAAAATTGAATTATATTATGTTTGGAATTACATCTTCTTGCGAGTGACCACGTCGAGGTACCGTAAGATGTCGCCGGAGAACCACCCGTGGATGCCGGAGGAGACGTTGACGACGCGGCCTTCGATCCCGGTCGCCCGCGCCGTCTCCGCCATCTTCTCCAGCAGCAGCTTCGTCAACAAAAAATGCCCTAATTAAACACACACACACACACACACAAAAAGAAAAAAAACATTATTAATTAATAGCTATATAACATGTCCAAGTAAATTAAGCTTTCCGAACATTTATATTTATATTTATATATAAATAAAAATATAAAAAGTACCAAGATAGTTAGTGGCGAACGTCATCTCGACGCCGTCCTCCGACAAGGCGTGGTCGTACGAGAATCTTCCGGCGTTGTTTCTGCAGTCGCACGAAGAAAACACTTAAGCTGACAAAGAATGATACCTTTATATTTCTGTATTTAAGTCTCTCGAATTAGAAAAATCGAGACATGTATTCCAATAACATGCTAAATCATATAAAACAGATAGTACTTAGTATATACATGAGGAGGTTGAGGGGGAGGCGGAGGGAGAGGAATCGGGACGTGAAGCGGCGGACGGAGGAGAGGGAGCTGAGATCGAGGGGGAGGACGACGACCTCCGCCGCGGGGAATTCAGCTGCGATGCGAGCCTTCGTCTCCGCGGCCGCCTTCAGGCTCCGCGCCGGCAGCACCAGCCGCGCCCCGCGCATCGCCAGCACGCGCGCCGTCTCCGCGCCGATCCCCGACGTCGCACCTGGCTCGGCGGTCGCACAATAATTATAGTTATTTTAGGAGCATTTGGAATTTAGATAAATCCATATTGAGGTGTACATGTGTCGTTAATTAATTACCTGTGATGATCGCAGTGATGCAGCGGAGATCGGAACACGCCGCCGCCGCCGCGATTACGTCCTCGGCGGTGGTCTTCGAGCCATACCCGCTGGGGCCCGGCGAGCCCATCAAGTACTTCACCGTCTCTAACATAATTTTCTTTTTTTTTTTTTTTTTTGTATTCTGAATTTTATTTCTTGCAGAAAGAGAAAGAGAAAGAGAAAGAGAGAGAGGGAGAGGGAGAGGGAGAGGGAGAGAGAGGAGCTAGAGGGGTTTGAGGAGAGTGAGGAATATTGTTGGATTTTTGTTGCAGGGAATTGGAAAGGCTCGTTTCCGTTGAGAAAAGGGAAGAAACATCAGGGAGCATAAATACATAGAGAGAGAGAGCAAGAGAATTTTTATAGAAAGAAATTAATTATTCGATAATTTTGAAATGCTGCCGAGAAATGTGCAGCCCGTCAACGTCTCTATCCACCGGAGAGCGACGGGAGAGAAGGTGGTGGAAGAAGCGAGTCAAAATGAACAAAACTGTCATGTGACTTTACTGGAGTTTTCTATGCAGTAGTGACATCTAAATTTTTTACATTTCTACTAATCAATTTTTTTAAAAAAAAATATATAATAATTTTTGAAAAAAAAATAAGGGAAGAGATGGACTCAGATATATTAACAGATTAGTTTAGAAATATGAATAATACGGTACAATCATTATATTTTGAATTTTTTCATTTGCTATTTATCGTATAAACTAAAAAAGACTAAATAATATTTTTAGCCTCCAGATCGACTTTAAGCCGTAGAATATTTTGGCTATAATTTCTAACTTAAGTTCTCTCAATTATTATTACAATTATGTGCTATAATTTGATTTATATTTTATTATTATGGAAGTTATATAAAGAGAACTTTATAGTTGATAATACTGTACCGATTACACTATTATCACATCAATATTGTAATATTAGCAACACAATCTGATTACAATAATTTAAAATATTTAAATCATAACTTATAAGTTAAATATTTAGGACCAAAATGTCACATGCATCAAAATTTGAAGACCGAAAGTGTAATTTGTATGCTATTTGTTATTAGCTTAAAAAAAAATTTAATTTCTTGCTCAATAATAATAAATTTAAAAAATTAATAGGTTGAGTGAGATTACAGTGAGTTCTTAATAAGTATATTAATAGATGCGCTTTCATAATTATTGATATTGATCTTTTCTATATAAAAAGATGGTCTTTTGTTATAATGGAATAAAAAGATTCAAGTGAATACTATGATTGAGTCTTTTAAGTGCTACGTCATTTTGATTAGCATATATTTTTAGAATAATTAGACACGTATTTTTAAAATAATTAATTAGTACTTATCATCTACAAAATTTATCTAAAATAAATAAATAAATTAATTAATTAATAAAAACAATAATGTTGTGGTCTGTTTTTACTGGTTACAAACTGGTGATGAATTAAGGCAGGAGCAGTGGAGGAGGTCCAAACGGAATGAGGACGAGCACGGGGATAACGAAGATGTGTGCCATAGTTCTGGACACAGTTTACTTCACTGATCAATGCTCCTCTGCTGGGGCACAGCTTGGGCCTACCAGTAGTAGCTTCTCCTTCCGCCTTTACTATCCCCAAGTCCCCAGCATGTATAGTAAATGCCATTCATGTTATCCTTTCCTACGTTCCTATGTAATGTCAATTCCGATGGGGGTTATTCGAGGACAAAATTTAATTTGCACCATTCTATCAAATATAAAACATAACGATTTTTTGTCTCTCTCTCTCTCTCTCTCTCTCTCTATATATATATATATATATATATATATATATATATATATATATATATATATTCTGTTAACTCAAGATATTGATGAATAACCATTAGTTATTTCCTATAATTTAATATATATTACTATAAAAAAGTTTTAATATAAGATTGCTTTCCAGACGACGTTTAAAACTAAGTACTAAATACCGACGCTTCAAAAAATATCGTCATATAAATTTTCTATAATTATATCAAATTAATTTAATAAATAATAAATTTTATTATTATTTTAAATTTTTTGACATTTTAAAATGACAAGATTTTAAAAAATTTTGACGCTTTAAAATGTAAAAATATATTTTATCAATATTTAGCATAAATATCGATTTTTACTTGGCGACTCTATATTTGTAAATTGTGTAATGACACTTTCAAATATGACAGCAGACTATATTAAAATATTTTTTTAGTATCGTTAAATATTAAAAAAATATTCTTAAATATTAATTTTTTTTTTAGCGATAGTAATGTAGTACTCTAACATTATTAATTTGTCTTACAAAGAGGCTAGGGGAAGGAAAATAAGATTTGGTTTAGGATTGCGCTGCTAAATTTTTTTCTTTTTGCTGTTAAATCAGTAATCCAAACTTAAATAGAGTTTTATACAAATTTAATTAGAGTATAACTCAAAATTTTATTAGAAAAAAGACTAATCCAAAGTTGAAAGTTTATAAAATTATAATAGGGTTAGTGTTAAAGCAATATCGCTCTATACCATTAGTATCAGAGTATGTACTGCGTGCAACAACTTTTATATTTTAGAAGGTTCAAAATTTTAAGGTACCGTTTGGTAACGGGGATAAGGGGGGAATAACCCCCTTATCCCCGTTACCATTCCCAAACGGGAATTAAGTAGCTAGGAATTACTATTCCTAGCTACTGGGGATAAGAGGGATGGGGGTGGGAATACAGATTCCCACCTCCACATGGAATTGCCTGGGATGAAAAACTTGGCACGGGGATCGAGGCAAAGCTGTCACCTATCTCCATCCAACTTTCCTCTTCTCCATTAGCTTCTCCATCCTTCTTCTCCTTCATCCCCGTGCGACATCCATCTCCGAGCGGCCCCCCCTACGCCCGATCTCCACTGTCACCATCTCCATCCAACTTTCCTCTTCTCCATTTTTGCTTCTCCATCCTACCTTCTCCGTCGCGGCCTCCCTTTGCCCGATCTAACATCTCCGTCGCGGCCCCCCTGCGCCCAATCTACCATCTCCGTCGCGGCCCCCCTGCGGCCCCTCTGCGGCAACCGAGGTCGCGCCGCTGCCCCTCTGCGGCCACCGAGGAACCCGAACTCCCGCCGCGGCCCCTCTGCGGCCCCTCTGCGGCACCCCTCTCCGCGTCGCCACCCCCTCTGCGGCAACCCTCTCCGCGGCCCCCCTGCGCCCGATCTACCATCTCCGTCGCGGCCCCCCTGCCCCCGATCTACCATCTCCGTCGCGGCCCCCCTGCGGCCCCTCTGCGGCCACAGAGGAACCCGAACTCCCGCCGCGGCCCCTCTGCGGTAACCCTTTCCGCGTCGCCACCCCCTCTGCGGCTACCCCCTCCGCGGCCCCTCTGCGGCCCCTCTGCGGCACCCCTCTCCGCGTCTGTCACGCCCTGGGGTCAAGACTGTACCCCGGGTTTGCCAACAGATCCGCCGTCCCTACAGGAAGCCCTGTAGAGGCGTAGCGTCTAACCTGCAAAAAGGAAGATACTACACTAAACAGATATCAGAGCAAAATAAACTGCTAGAAATAAAATAAGTACAACTCTCATAATACAATAAGTCCTCACCAACAAATACAAAAGTCTCTCAAAGAAAGAAGAAAAGTACAACTCGATACCTCACTACATAATCTCTCAAACATGACACAACCAAAATATAAGGGTACCTCTATAACACACTGTAGCTGAAGGGGGAAGGGATCTATCTCGCGACTCCCTTACCTCGGTCTGGAAGAGCAGGATCAGCAACTGGCACCGCAGGAACTGGAGCTGAAGTCCCTGGGAAAAAGACACCACGACGGGTGTGAGAACTACCTCCCACAGTAGTTCTCAGTGGGTGCCGCCAACAAGCCCGACGGCCTGCCCACTAAGTCTACTAGAGACAAAAAGTAACAAAAGAAATGCAGTATGAAAAGCTGGAAAGTAAACATCTACTGCTACTATGCCTCTATCTACAATGCCCAAGGGAAAAGAACAGGAGGACGATATGCCACTACTGACACTCAACTCAGAATACCCAATCCAAACTGATTGCCACAACGGGTCCAGTCAAACCTGCGCCTACCTACTGCTGTAGGTATGTCCGGTACTCCAACCCGGTATCTAACTCAATCTCCAAGCCGGTACTACAACCCGGTCTCGCCTACTCCGGAGTGGCACTCGAGGGGAGCGACCCGCTCGAGTCAAATAACTGCGCAACACTGTCAAGCACAAATGTGGCACATGCAGGCTGTGATCCAATCACTATCTCACTCACTGGCTAAAAAAATCCACACTGTCACTATGACCATGTCCCAAAGATCCCAGATCCACTATCACTATCACTATGCAAACTGGTCTACAGACTGCTACAAACGCCACTCGGTCCCCAGACGCGAGTGCAAATGAAATCCCCAGCTAATAAACCTCCCGGCCCCCGACTCGGGAGAAAAAAAAATCACTATGACCAGAGTGACAAGGGTACTACCACTGTGGAAAAGCTAAGGTGATAAATAAATCTGATGTATGTTCGAGTTACTGTAGTTTAATGGCGCATGCTAAGTGAATAACAGGCAATTATGCTAAGTTAAGTTCCCAAGTTGCAGAGTTAATCAAGAGATCGACAGATTTAGCAATTAGCTACAGTGGTTTTCAACATACAGTTTACACATATTATCTGGCTCATATACTATGCATGCTACCATATTTGTAGAATTAGAGTGCAGTCCATAGAATTTGAAAGCAGGATCACCCACCTGATCGCGCTAACTGTCCAGGACGATACAGATAACAAGTCCAGCCACCGCTAAATTTCCAAGTCCACAAAGCGAAGAGCACAAGAACGATGCTTACAAAGTCCTGGGTACAACAACAATTCCACAATTTACATTAAATTCCACACTAATTCCTTATACAAAAATCTGCAAGAACAGTCACTGTTCAAACGTAATTTCCACCTGAAAATAATTTTTTTAAAATTCCAATAAAAATATCACGACGATCCTCGCGAAGTGTATATGTCGATAGGCTTTTGAATCGTCGAATTCCGATGTCCAGATGAGGAGATAAAAATCCGCGAAGTGAGTGCTGTCCAGAAATCTCACAGCAAAACAGCGGCTTAGTAATGCCTCGAAAACTGTGCCAAAAACCCAAATCTAGGCAAAACACTCAACACAAAAGTCGAATATTTACCTCTCGTGAATCCAACGCAGCAAAAATCGCTGAAAACGGCTTTCGGGGTAGCTCTGTGGAAATTTTTGACCGAAATGCGACGATAACGGGCCTCCAACAGAAATCCGTCGCTCCGCACTTCGAGGCAGAAAACACAGTCGTCGCGGCTTCCAAAAGTTCTGAAACTTCACCGGAAGATGCGCAAGAGGGAGAGGAAGAAATCTTATGAAGGGGTCAAAGGCTGAATCTCCCGGGAAAAAGCTCAAAAACTCGGCCCAAGGTGGCCTATTTATAGGCTCCAAAGAAAAACAGCCCAAAAAGCCAACCCATTCACTTTCGGGCCCAACTTTCGGGCGCCCGAAAGTTTTCGGGCAGCTACAGTAACGGGCCGGCCCGTTACTGTGCGCGCCCGAAACTCCCAGAGGCCGACACGTGTCCCTTTTCCGCCTTCTGCACCCGGCGCACGCACCGCGACCAATGCCGCGACGCCACGTGTCCCTACCGTGGGTCGTGCACCGGTGCGCCCGACCAACCACGGGGCGCCAGGTGGCGCCCCCCACGCCGACCCGGTCAACGCGCACGTCGCGCGACGTGCGCGGCCGCGCCGCCGCCGGACCCGGGTCGGGCACGCGCCCCGAGGCACCGCCTCAGCCGCCACCGCCGTGTGGACCGGGTGCACCAGAACCCGCCAACCACACAACGCCACGTGTCCCCGGTCTACCGTGCACCAGAGCCAAAAGTTCGTGGACCGCGTGCACAACACCGCACCAACCACAGAATGCCACGTGGCCTACCCTCGGTCCACCGTACACCCCGTCAAGGCCCGTGGACCGCGCCCGCTGCGCCGGCCAACCGCAGCGCGCCACGTGGCCCGCGCCCGGTGCACGCGCCCCGCGGTGGACCGCGCGCCTGCGCCACCCTCCGCCGCCGCGTTCCGCCGCGCTCCGCCGCCGCCGGCGCCTCTCCGGCCGCCGGAACAGTAACCTTTGCCTCGATTTCCGTGTTTTTGCGTCCGGGCTCCGAAAAATTCAAGTAAATAGTCCATTTCGCTCGTTTTCGCGCGCCGAATCCAAATCCGAGGTCCGTTCTGCCAAATTCCGCTTCTAAAATTTCCCAAAATTTCCCGGAAAAGTAAACTTGATCCAATTTTCGTGCCGGGTCACCTTCTTAGCTCCAATAAGCGCGCAAACACCTCACACACCCAAAATGGACTCTCAGCAAAGAAAACAAGCTCCAATTTCACCAGAAACTCAAATCTGGAGCCCGACACGCACACACACGCTCCCTGAAACCTCCAAACCAACAGTAAACCTTAAAGCGGGGATTCGGGTCCTCATATCCTCCCCCACTAAAAGAAAGTTTCGTCCTCGAAACAAACACGGCTCAAAAGAGAGTCTCCAAGCCCAAAGGTAAGCCTCCAACAACACAAACTCCAACTCCCCAGTCGCTACAAACTCTCCACAAAGCGCGTCCAACCGCGGAAAACTCAGGAATTCCCAAACACTGGGGACAAGGTAGAACAGCCAACTCTACGCGTCCAAGCTAATCGAATTACGCCGCAAAACTTAACAGGAAAGGAAAGAGCCCCACCAGTAGGAAGGTCATCAACCTCCAACTCTCAAATTTAGAAAACAACTGAAATTAGCGAAAAGTTCGAAAGTTCCGAGAGACCCGAGCCCTTGCCCTAATCCAACAAAAACAGGTTCGGGCCCCGTCCCCATTTCTGGAGTAGTCTTCGTATCTTTCATCCTGTTCGCGAATTTCAGCACACGAAAGAGAAAATAAGGGAGAGAAGGGTTGATGCCGTTCCTGCTGCGTCAACAAAACGGAAGCTACGGTCTATCCGTGCCCCTAAAAGAACACACTCTAACCCAGACCCCTAGAGTCAAACCCTCTAGTCCTAGGCGTCACCTACGCTCGGCAAGTCGCACCTAACCCAAAGCCGCTGAAGCACTGCTGCAGGAAGGATGCCTCGGTAACCAGTAGAAACGATCTTCTGTCGTCCAACTTGCGGAAAGGCCACTATTCTCCGTTCGCAATCAAATGTTGCACGATACCGCACCAACTGGTCCATCCCAAGTGCTCAATCTGAGTCGGGGAGCTGCAACTGAACCAACACAACAATCGGCGTGACTTCCAAAGTTCAGTTGTTCTGGTCACGCCCAAAATTCGCCTCTGTTAGAAGATACTGGAATGAATCCAAACACTAATGCAAGTCGCAAACTTTCTATCCCTTAATTATACAAAAAAAAATGCACATGCCCTGGTATCATGCGGATGGATGTCGTGGTACTAAAAACTCACACAGCTTGACATAAATTAAAACCATATCATGCCGGGATGCAAAAGCTCTACTGATGAATAAATGAGATGCACTGGTAACTAAAGAGCCCGAGCACGGACTGCTGAGAATAGACTAATACCTGCGATGACCTGCTCTGCTGCTGAAGTGTCCTCAACCTGAGCGGCATAAACACGACCGCTCGGTGCTGGGGGACGTCGCTCTGGCTGCCGGGTAGAAGATGAGGCAAAATCTGGCCTGCTGTAGGCCGCAGTAGGGCTGGCTGGCTGGTAAGGAACAAACGGTGCAGATGCTGATGAAGGAGCTGAATGGCTGGCTCTGGGGCACACGCTCGCAAAGTGACCGGCCTGCCCGCAGCGAAAACAATGGCCCTGTCTCTGCGGGCACAGAGTCGGTAGGTGTGGGCCTCCACAGATAACACATCGATCTGGGCGCTGCTGCTGAGAAGTCTGCTGTGAGAACTGCTGCTGTCGTGGGGGTCGATGCTGCTGCTGTGTCTGGCGAGACGCCCCTGATCTCTGGTGTCCCCGGTACCCCTGGCCCTGCGAGTGGGAACGTGGAGGTCTCGGGGGTCCCTGCCTGCTAGACTGCCCCTCCTCCGGAGATGCCGAGCGCTTCGCCCCAGAAGTCGCTACAGGGGCCGGATGGATGTCGTGGTACTAAAAACTCACACAGCTTGACATAAATTAAAACCATACCATGCCGGGATGCAAAAGCTCTACTGATGAATAAATGAGATGCACTGGTAACTAAAGAGCCCGAGCACGGACTGCTGAGAATAGACTAATACCTGCGATGACCTGCTCTGCTGCTGAAGTGTCCTCAACCTGAGCGGCATAAACACGACCGCTCGGTGCCGGGGGACGTCGCTCTGGCTGCCGGGTAGAAGATGAGGCAAAATCTGGCCTGCTGTAGGCTGCAGTAGGGCTGGCTGGCTGGTAAGGAACAAACGGTGCAGATGCTGATGAAGGAGCTGAATGGCTGGCTCTGGGGCACACGCTCGCAAAGTGACCGGCCTGCCCGCAGCGAAAACAATGGCCCTGTCTCTGCGAGCACAGAGTCGGTAGGTGTGGGCCTCCACAGATAACACACCGATCTGGGCGCTGCTGTTGAGAAGTCTGCTGTGAGAACTGCTGCTGTCGTGGGGGTCGATGCTGCTGCTGCTGTGTCTGGCGAGACGCCCCTGATCTCTGGTGTCCCCGGTACCCCTGGCCCTGCGAGTGGGAACGTGGAGGTCTCGGGGGTCCCTGCCTGCTAGACTGCCCCTCCTCTGGAGATGCCGGGCGCTTCGCCCCAGAAGTCGCTACAGGGGCCGGAGATACCTCATCCATCACGGCCTCTCCACTCTCCACATACAAAGCCTGCTCCATCGAGGCCTCCAAGGTCTGCAGTCGGCGGGAGCGGACAAACTGGTAAATGTCTCGGCGAAGTCCTCTCTCAAACATATAAACACGATGGCTCTCGTCTCTGGCCACATGAGGCACACATGCCAACAGCTGGTTGAATTCCGCTATGTACATGTGCACCGGTCTATCTCCCTGGCGGAGATTCTTCAACCGCTCCTCCAGCCGCTGTCGAACACTCTCTGGAAAGAAGGCCCCCAACAACATGCTTCGGAACTCAGCCCAGGAAAGAAGCTGCGTCCCCGGTGAACCAGCGGGTCGCACACGCCGCCACCACGCCTCGGCGTTGCTCTCCAGAAAATGAGTAGCCAGAATAACCCGATACCTCTCATCCACAAATAAGCTCTCAAAGTGGCGCTCAAAGGTGGTGATCCAAGTCTCGGCTGCCCAAGGCTCAGCATCCATGCCCGAAAAGCGGGGCGGATCGAACCGCCGCAGTCTCATCAGCAAATCAACAACCTCCCGCTGCTCTGTCTCAGTCAACGCTCCCGTCGCCCCAGCCGGTGGCCTACTCGAAACCGGCTCAGCAGGAATCGCTGGCGCCGGCTGCACCACAGGGGGTGCCACAACAGGGGAAGAAGGCACCGGCGAAGCCTCAGGGGGTGCCACTGCCGGCTGTGCTCTCTGCTCCAATAAGAGCGTCAGCCGCGCCACTGCCTCCTCCTGGCGTCTAGCCGCCTCAGCCAACTGTGCCATCTGGGCACGGAGCTCCTGAATCTCAGCCTGTGGTCCTCGCCCCGAGTCCTCCTGCTCGGGCTCAGAGGACGAAGGCTGCGAGCGCGTCACCATCGAACGTCGAGGAGGCATCCCCACCTGAGGGACAAACAAACAATCAGAACCAGAAGCAACACTCGACCCAATCTAGCGAAAGTCAAAAGGCATGTCCCCCTTTCCGAAGCACTATGTTGTCTGCAGCCAACATAGTCGCTACAAAAGGGAGACATGTCTATCACTCGTCCCTATCCACTCGGGAGAGTTAGAAACCCAATCCAGACTTTCGCTAAAAATCTCGGCTCTCACGTGGGTCATCCTAGGGTTTAACCATAAGCCTAGGGTTCCTAAGTCCTCAAGACCTACACCCTAAGCTCTGATACCACTCTAATCTGTCACGCCCCGGGGTCAAGACTGTACCCCGGGTTTGCCAACAGATCCGCCGTCCCTACAGGAAGCCCTGTAGAGGCGTAGCGTCTAACCTGCAAAAAGGAAGATACTACACTAAACAGATATCAGAGCAAAATAAACTGCTAGAAATAAAATAAGTACAACTCTCATAATACAATAAGTCCTCACCAACAAATACAAAAGTCTCTCAAAGAAAGAAGAAAAGTACAACTCGATACCTCACTACATAATCTCTCAAACATGACACAACCAAAATATAAGGGTACCTCTATAACACACTGTAGCTGAAGGGGGAAGGGATCTATCTCGCGACTCCCTTACCTCGGTCTGGAAGAGCAGGATCAGCAACTGGCACCGCAGGAACTGGAGCTGAAGTCCCTGGGGAAAAGACACCACGACGGGTGTGAGAACTACCTCCCACAGTAGTTCTCAGTGGGTGCCGCCAACAAGCCCGACGGCCTGCCCACTAAGTCTACTAGAGACAAAAAGTAACAAAAGAAATGCAGTATGAAAAGCTGGAAAGTAAACATCTACTGCTACTATGCCTCTATCTACAATGCCCAAGGGAAAAGAACAGGAGGACGATATGCCACTACTGACACTCAACTCAGAATACCCAATCCAAACTGACTGCCACAACGGGTCCAGTCAAACCTGCGCCTACCTACTGCTGTAGGTATGTCCGGTACTCCAACCCGGTATCTAACTCAATCTCCAAGCCGGTACTACAACCCGGTCTCGCCTACTCCGGAGTGGCACTCGAGGGGAGCGACCCGCTCGAGTCAAATAACTGCGCAACACTGTCAAGCACAAATGTGGCACATGCAGGCTGTGATCCAATCACTATCTCACTCACTGGCTAAAAAAATCCACACTGTCACTATGACCATGTCCCAAAGATCCCAGATCCACTATCACTATCACTATGCAAACTGGTCTACAGACTGCTACAAACGCCACTCGGTCCCCAGACGCGAGTGCAAATGAAATCCCCAGCTAATAAACCTCCCGGCCCCCGACTCGGGAGAAAAAAAATCACTATGACCAGAGTGACAAGGGTACTACCACTGTGGAAAAGCTAAGGTGATAAATAAATCTGATGTATGTTCGAGTTACTGTAGTTTAATGGCGCATGCTAAGTGAATAACAGGCAATTATGCTAAGTTAAGTTCCCAAGTTGCAGAGTTAATCAAGAGATCGACAGATTTAGCAATTAGCTACAGTGGTTTTCAACATACAGTTTACACATATTATCTGGCTCATATACTATGCATGCTACCATATTTGTAGAATTAGAGTGCAGTCCATAGAATTTGAAAGCAGGATCACCCACCTGATCGCGCTAACTGTCCAGGACGATACAGATAACAAGTCCAGCCACCGCTAAATTTCTAAGTCCACAAAGCGAAGAGCACAAGAATGATGCTTACAAAGTCCTGGGTACAACAACAATTCCACAATTTACATTAAATTCCACACTAATTCCTTATACAAAAATCTGCAAGAACAGTCACTGTTCAAACGTAATTTCCACCTGAAAATAATTTTTTAAAATTCCAATAAAAATATCACGACGATCCTCGCGAAGTGTAGATGTCGATAGGCTCTTGAATCGTCGAATTCCGATGTCCGGATGAGGAGATAAAAATCCGCGAAGTGAGTGCTGTCCAGAAATCTCACAGCAAAACAGCGGCTCAGTAATGCCTCGAAAACCGTGCCAAAAACCCAAATCTAGGCAAAACACTCAACACGAAAGTCGAAGATTTACCTCTCGTGAATCCAACGCAGCAAAAATCGCTGAAAACGGCTGTCGGGGTAGCTCTGTGGAAATTTTTGACCGAAATGCGACGATAACGGGCCTCCAACAGAAATCCGTCGCTCCGCACTTCGAGGCAGAAAACACAGTCGTCGCGGCTTCCAAAAGTTCTGAAACTTCACCGGAAGATGCGCAAGAGGGAGAGGAAGAAATCTTATGAAGGGGTCAAAGGCTGAATCTCCCGGGAAAAAGCTCAAAAACTCGGCCCAAGGTGGCCTATTTATAGGCTCCAAAGAAAAACAGCCCAAAAAGCCAACCCATTCACTTTCGGGCCCAACTTTCGGGCGCCCGAAAGTTTTCGGGCTGCTACAGTAACGGGCCGGCCCGTTACTGTGCGCGCCCGAAACTCCCAGAGGCCGACACGTGTCCCTTTTCCGCCTTCTGCACCCGGCGCACGCACCGCGACCAATGCCGCGACGCCACGTGTCCCGACCGTGGGTCGTGCACCGGTGCGCCCGACCAACCACGGGGCGCCACGTGGCGCCCCCCACGCCGACCCGGTCAACGCGCACGTCGCGCGACGTGCGCGGCCGCGCCGCCGCCGGACCCGGGTCGGGCACGCGCCCCGAGGCACCGCCTCAGCCGCCACCGCCGTGTGGACCGGGTGCACCAGAACCCGCCAACCACACAACGCCACGTGTCCCCGGTCTACCGTGCACCAGAGCCAAAAGTTCGTGGACCGCGTGCACAACACCGCACCAACCACAGAATGCCACGTGGCCTACCCTCGGTCCACCGTACACCCCGTCAAGGCCCGTGGACCGCGCCCGCTGCGCCGGCCAACCGCAGCGCGCCACGTGGCCCGCGCCCGGTGCACGCGCCCCGCGGTGGACCGCGTGCCTGCGCCACCCTCCGCCGCCGCGTTCCGCCGCGCTCCGCCGCCGCCGGCGCCTCTCCGGCCGCCGGAACAGTAACCTTTGCCTCGATTTCCGTGTTTTTGCGTCCGGGCTCCAAAAAATTCAAGTAAATAGTCCATTTCGCTCGTTTTCGCGCGCTGAATCCAAATCCGAGGTCCGTTCTGCCAAATTCCGCTTCTAAAATTTTCCAAAATTTCCCGGAAAAGTAAACTTGATCCAATTTTCGTGCCGAGTCACCTTCTTAGCTCCAATAAGCGCGCAAACACCTCACACACCCAAAATGGACTCTCAGCAAAGAAAATAAGCTCCAATTTCACCAGAAACTCAAATCTGGAGCCCGACACGCACACACACGCTCCCTGAAACCTCCAAACCAACAGTAAACCTTAAAGCGGGGATTCGGGTCCTCACAGCATCGCCACCCCCCTCTGCGGCTACCCCCTCCGCGGCCCCTCTGCGGCACCCCTCTCCGCGTCGCCACCCCATCTGCGGCCACCCTCTCCGCGGCCCCCCTGCGCCCGATCTACCATCTCCGTCGCGGCTCCCCTGCGGCCCCTCTGCGGTAACCGAGGTCGCGCCGCGGCCCCTCTGCGGCCACCGAGGAACCCTTCTCCCGCCGCGGCCCCTCTGCGGCAACCCTCTCCGCGTCGCCACCCCCTCTGCTGCTACCCTCTCCGCGGCCCCTCTGCGGCCCTTCTGCGGCAACCCTCCCCGCGGCCCCTCTGCGGCAACCCACTCCAAGCCGCGGCCCCTCTGTGGCAACCCTCTCCGCAGCCGCACCTCTGCGGCAACCATCTTCGCGTCGCCACCCTCTCTGTGGCAACCCTTTTCGCGCCGCAAACCCTCTGCGGCCCCGCTGCGGCCCCATCTATCTTGTTCTCGGCCTCGTCGCGCTCTTGACCGCTTGATTCTTAACCGGTTTGCATTTTTTCACAAAGGTATGCCCTCTATGTGTGCCTTAATCTGTGCTTCGATTCACTCACTTATCATCTTGATGGCATAATATGTGCATGTGGTCAACCTATTGTCATTGCCATAATGTGTGCTTGTTCTCATATATTGTTGCCAATTTTCAGATAGTCTTGTTGGCATTGTGTCGCAACGTTGTTGCTAATGATTGTGCTGGTTGTTATACTGTTGCCATTTTGATGCTGTGCAGGTTGTAATCCTGTAATTGAGAAAAAATTCTTGCTGATGCCTATCACCCTATTGCCATAATAACTGATGTTTGGGTGTCGGTTGTCACCTTGTTGCCAGCATATGTGATGTTTGTGTGTATGCACCTTATTCCCTGTTGGCATTTTATGAGATGTGTGTGTATGCAGCCTCTCCCCTGTAGCTTCAGATATGGTAAACATATGGACGATGATGACGATTGCCATAGGTATTTGATGGATTGGCATGTTATTAGAATTCACTGCACCCCCATACCAATTGGCAATCAATTGAGTCTAAAAATATTTTATATAAATTATAAACAATCGGGTTATAGGCAATATACACACGAACAACACATAATATGCCAATAGAGTAATAGGCAGCATACACACAACCAGCAGACAAGATTGCAACAGGGTGACAACCAGCACACATTATGGCAACAACCTCGCAATAGGGTCACCACCAGCACAACAACTGGGCATACATATATTAGCGGAAAACTGTCTTTGTTGGATAATTGCGAACATTAAGGACGATGATGACGATTGCCATAAGTATCTGATGGACGGCCACTGGCATTAAAAATGCAATGCAACCCCATACTATGTGGCAATCAATTGAGTCCAATACTTAATTACAAATTCCCTCTATTTCTACTTTACTTATTGATATCATTGTGCCTTCAAATACATCATATAACTCTTATTCCAGATGCGTCCCGCCAAGAAACACACCAAGCATCAAGCAAGAAAAAGTGTGGCTTTCGACCCACTATCTAATTTCCTAGGATCTCAGGAGGGTTCTTCTGGGCAGCGTGCCCAACCTCAGACCCGAACCCATAATTGGACTGAGAATATGGACGCAATATTCATGTCTTTGCTCACTGAAGAGCATACACTAGGGAATTACGTGAATGGGTCGTTCACTACAGTAACATGGGTTCGAATCAATGCGGCATTCAATGCTAGGACCAATTTACAACTCACCAAGAAGCAATTAAAAAATCGGCTAAAAGTTTTAAAACGGTCATTCAGTCTTTATAACTATTTAGCCAACAAGAGTGGATGGGGTTGGGATTGTATCCACAATATCCCGACACCTGGTGATCCAACCGACTGGGATGCTGTCATAGCGGTATTGACCCTATATTGTAAATCATAAACTTTGTTCAAAAGTCTCGCGTAATATATGAATAATTGACATTATACATATCTTATTCCTATTCAACAGGAAAATCCGTCATATGCAAGATGTCGAGATAGGCCATTTCCGCCATATAAGGATATGAAATTCTTGACAGAAAAAACCACGGCCACTGGCCGATATGGATTTGCATCCACTATGCCTGCAGCCCAAACAGTTGATAGTTCATCATCATCTTCCCCTGGTGAGGATGATACAAATCTTGGAATACGAATGTCGGCTTTTAATATCTCACAACCTACATTTGAAGCAGGTTCTTCTGCAGCGCCTCAATATGCAAATATCAGGGCGCCGCAAACCGCCGACTACCCATCTTCAACTCCTAACATCCCCAATGTCGTAGGTAGTGCTAGCGGGAGCGGGCATAGCTCAGGAAGCAAACGACCACGCTCTCCACAACCCACAAACCCTCAACCCAAACCTACCTCGTCCTCTGGGGGACGCCGACGCAAATCTGATGCCGGGCTTAGTGTAATATCTGAACTTGTTGATCTAGGCAGGCAAAAACTTGAACTGGCCCGTGAAATGTACCAGGATGAAAAGGCCAACAAAAGTATTATTCCAAGTATAAGCAATTGCATGACCCGAGTATATGCGATGCCAGGCATTACTCCAGAAAAAGTGCTTAGTGCAGGGGAAGCACTCAAAGATCCAAATAATCGTGAACTGTTTATGACAATGACCGACGAGTTGGCAATAATGTGGGTTGAGCGTCAAGTGGCAATCCAATCGCAAGTATATAGACCATTTTTTCCTGGAATGTAGATTTTGTTTATAATGTGTATGTCTTTGTTTCTTTATTTTATTGCCCTCTTAAGTAATATGCTCAGAAGACATTTCAATTTTGTTTGAATGCTGTTAGATGTACTTTTTAATCATCATGTAATATGCTCAGAAGACATTTCAATTTTGTTTGAATGCTGTTAGATGTACTTTTTAATCATCATGTACTATGCTCAGAAGACATTTCAATTTTGTTTGAATGTTGTTAGATGTACTTTTTAATCATCATGTAATATGCTCAGAAGACATTTCAATTTTGTTTGAATGCTGTTAGATGTACTCTTTAATCATCGACTGTATTAACAAGTATGCTTGAATTAGTGTTGTATTACAACGTCATATGTTGCGATTGTCAATGTTGCCTATATATTGTACTTACAGCATAAATGGGTGATTCGAACCATGGTCATGTGTTTTCCTCCAAAATCAATACCATAATAAGGGACCTTTTAGATGATGATGACGACTATTGGGGTGAGGTATTAGCGATGTTGGTTCAGCAAGGTTACTTGACATCTAGCCATACTGTCGACAAGCAACCGTGTCGAACCCGTCCATTCACAGGGCACCAGGTAATATGTGATATATTGAATGGCCATCCTGACCGTGGGTACGACCAGTTTCGAATGCGGACAACGACTTTCATCGCACTTCGCGATGAGCTAGTCCAAAAGGGATTGTTACAAACACACCCCATATGACAATTGAGGAACAATTGGGAATTTTTATGTTTTGTGTTGGACATGGGGTGGCTAATAGGGTAATCGTTGAAACATTTCAACATTCGGGTGAAACTATAAGTCGACATTTCAACAATGTGCTTTGGGCGATTGTGACGTTGAAAGACGATTACATAACACTTCCGGCGAATAATGTTTCGGTGAATGCCCGAATTAGAGATAATGTCAATTTTCACCCATTCAAGGTATGTATGCTTTTATATTTTTTAGTTCACTTATTTATATGTCACCAGTGTTCATTATATTAATTGACTGCATGTTGTTTGATGTTTATTGGCAGAATGCAATTGGTGCAATTGATGGGACACATATTCCGGTGGTTGTCAGCAAGAGCAAGCAACCGAGATTCCGGAATCGCAAAGGATTTACTTCGCAAAACATGATGGCTGCAGTATCCTTCGACCATCACTTTCTATTTGTCTGCACTGGTTGGGAGGGATCAGCAGCTGACATGAGAGTACTCCGATGGGCATGCGAAAGTGGAGGATTCACTGTGCCTGAAGGTATATTGTACACAGAAATTTATATTTTGCATTTCTTTAATGATGGGGAATATAGAATTTAACATTGTACATGTTTCGTAAAATCTATAGGCAAATATTATTTGGTAGATTCTGGCTATGCAAATACAGACAGATTTCTTGCACCATATCGGGGGGAGCGTTACCATATTAGCCAATTTGAGGGAAACACACGAGGTCGCACTCATCGAAGTCCGCGCGACCTATATAATCATCGACATGCACAATTGAGAAATGTGGTGGAGAAAACATTCGGTATTTTAAAAAAACGGTTCAAGATCTTGACTGTTGCAACACCCTTTCCATATAAAGTCCAATGCCAGATTGCGATGGCATGTTGTGTTATACACAATTTTATTCGACGACACTCCGGTGCGGATGCCATATTTAACGATGTGTTAGAGGAAGAACCAAATGTAGAATTAGATGTCGAGGAAACGGTTCATAGTGTTGGTACTACTGAGTCACACAGAGGCGACGCGTTGCGCACATTTATAACAGACCAGTTATGGAATAATCGCAGTTAGATATATATTTGATTGCAATGTAAGAAATGTGTAATATATGTGATTGTATGATTACAATGTGTTTGTAAAATTATGTATGAACTGGATTATGTAAAGGACTTTTCTTATATGTGTATTGAACTGAATTATGATTACAATGGGATTGTATGTAAAGGACTTTTTCTTATGTGTATTGAACTGAATTATCATTACAATGGGATTGTATGTAATGGACTTTTCTGATGTGTATTGAACTGAAATATGATTACAATGGGATTGTATGTAAAGGACTTATTTTTTTGTGATCTTTATGACCATAATGGACTGAATTGTATGTGATTGAATCTGCTAATTATTATGTTGGTCCTATAATTGGGGCAATTTTTGTTAGTGTAACGTCATTATTTCACACATTTGTTTGGTTCATTATTTACTTGATATTTGGTCATGACATTCTGTTTTAATTTTATTTAACATCCAGATAGTTTTGTATTGGTATATTGAATAATTAGTGCCTGAATTTTATTAACTTTTTTTATTCACTATTTGACTCTTTATGATAAATTTAAAAAATTAAAAAAATATGCTATTAATCAACCTTATAATAAATTTAGATTAATATTAAAAAAGTATAAAAATATTTAAAAGTATTTAAGAATGATAGAAAATTTTAAAAGAAAAAAATTAAAATTTGCTTATCTAATTAATGGTTTTAAAATGATAAACACTAAAAAATTTTAAATATTTTAATATATAATTTTCTATCATTTTTAAGTACTTTTAATTATTTATTATTTATTTTTAAATATTTTTTACAATTTTAAATAATATTTTAAATTTATTATTAGGTTGATTAATATCATAAATTAATTTATTTATAAATTATAACATAAAGGGCAAAATAGTCAATACACAAATTTATCACTTCTCAATTCTTCTTATTTCTCTATACTCAACCAAACACAATTTTTTTCTATTTATCTTATTCTCATTATTCCTATATAATTTACCAAACACAATTTTCTTTAAACCCGGTATAACTCATAAACCCAACCAAACGCAAATTTACACTAATTCCTGCTAATACCATAATCTATACCTATCCCCGGTATAACAAAATTTTCCTTATCCCCGAACCAAACGGTACCTAAAAGTACTTTCAGACTTTCCTACATTAATACATACTATAAAAAAATGATAGTCAAATCATGATTGTTACAGTCTTTTAAATTTAAAAGCAAAAATCAGACTCTTTACTTCTAATTAATTGAACAATTACTTGGAATGCGTGAATATCTCATTTGGAATACGTTTTTGATTTACTCATAAAATGTATAGCTTTTTATGGATAGAATTGTGATCAAATATCTTAAATGCAATGGCATATTTACCTTTCAAGGCATTTTCATAAAATGGGATAAAATACTTTATAGTTAAAATAAATTATACTATACTAAATCATAAATATTAAAATTTCTAAAGAAAAAAAAAAATTCAAACTTTCAACTTTCATCCTCATAATAAAATCTTGACATTGAATAAGATATCATTGAAATTCTTATTCTCACATCCAAACAACACTATTTCAAATATGTTATAAGTAGATATTTCAAGAGAGAAACAGTAATTTATTATTGCGTTTGGTAAAATGAAGGGAATAAGAGGCTTATTCTTTACTTATTCTCCATCCAAATATAGTCCTAGAAAATAATTAATTAGTTTAATAATTATTATTTAATCAATATGTTATTAGTTGGCAAAGTATCTATATTTTTTATATTACAATATTCTTATTGTTCCAATAATCCAATGTAATTGTCCAAAAACAAATTTTTTATTCTTAAGAATAAAATGATTCTTGGCCAAACATAAAATTATTTTTTTATTTTTATATATCCCAAAAGCTATGCCTAATTTACAAATTTTTTTTTTTTTAAATTATTCATTAAGATCTTATTTGGATTCAGAAAAATCTTATTTGATATATTTTTTTTATTTACTCAAAAATTTGTATATTTGGCAGATAAAGAGTGTAATCAAATGTTTAGAATGAAATATTATATTTTTTTAGAATAAAATAAATAATCTTGTAGAAGAAATATACCATCCCACCAAATCATAATTAGCAAGATCTTCAAATAAATAAAAAAAACTAAATTTCTTAATTTCAATCATTTTAGAAAAGTTTCTTCCCAACATTCAAAAAGGGCTTAATGTATATAATTAAAGTTATATTTGGAAGTGGGAATAAGTTATCCTTCAATAACTTATTTGATATAATAATTTTTTAGTGGGATGGTAAGGAAGGAGTTTGATTTTTATTTTTAAAATTTTTTTGATATTTATAATTTGGTAAAATAGTCAATTTTACTTACAAAGTGATTTATGTTGTTCAAATGAATAATTTGTTGGCCGTATTCTAGACATTTGATGGCTCGTTTCATCTACCAATATCTAAATTTTTTAAATAAATTATAAAAATATATTAAACAAAATATTTATGCATCTAAACAAGCTCTACAATTATTATTATTTTTATTTTTTTGCATGGCTATCAAATATACACCATGGAAGAAAAAGTGCTTCCTCGAGAAGTCCCTCTCAGTTACCCAGCATTTGTCTTATTTTGTGTCAGGTTTGGAAATTTTAGAATAGGTGGGCATTTGTTTGGTTTCATCTGGTTGGTTGCGTCGGTGGATTTTGTGGTTCATTTATAAAGTGGAGATAAATTTAATTTTTCAAAGGATTAAAATTATATTATAATAAAATTAAATTATAGATATATTTTTGTGATATTTTTAATATAAGCATCATATTTATATTTTATAAATATTCAAAATTAGGTTATAGAAATATTAGTTTGGCACACATTATAATAATATGTCGCTATACATCCTAACGACGGCACATATAGCGGCAGTAATAATAAGTGTCGATATTTTTTAGTCTTTAGAAATATTTAAAAGTGTCGCTATAGTATAATTTTATTGTAGTGTTATTATACAGTTGATCAGCTATTTTCGATTTATAATATTATTTATAATTTTTATTTAAAATGTTTACATTAATTGTTAACAACCTCCCATTCTAATGTTATGATGGTTAGTTAATAATAAGTTTGTCATTTAACAAATGCAAAATATATGACATTTTTAGACTCACAATAAATAGTAAATGATTTAATCATTTAAATTTCAAACCTGGATGATCATCTATACTGGCATAATCTTAATTTTAAAAATTAAAAATATTTTATTTTGCATTTTCGTGAGTTATGCTGGTATATTATCAAAATTGATATTATATCATTTCAAGTGACACTCCATACCAATGGAGAATATTTAGTATTTTAGAAACAATTAAAACCATAGTGTTTAGAAAGATCTCT
Source organism: Tillandsia fasciculata (assembly GCA_029168755.2). Classification (NCBI taxonomy): domain Eukaryota; kingdom Viridiplantae; phylum Streptophyta; class Magnoliopsida; order Poales; family Bromeliaceae; genus Tillandsia; species Tillandsia fasciculata. The sequence continues at coordinate 11,917,975 of CM054945.1, forward strand.
CTTTCTCTATGTAAATGTAAAAGATTAAATGGTCTTAAAATTTACAATTGTAACAACTAATTTTTCGTTAAAGAAATTTTACTTCCCACAATACAAATTGTTAGGGGTTGTTTGACCTAGCTTTTGAAAAGTGATTTTGGGTCCAAAAGTGATTTTCGAGTTAATAGATCAACTAAGTTTTCAAAATCTGGTTCTGATTTTTGGAATCAGTTTTTCTGATTTTCGAGATTCAAAATCAGAAGCAGTTAAAACCTGCTTCTTGAAAACTGATTCTGATTTTGGATTAAAATTTTAAATTTTATTTTGATTTTAGATTTAAAATTTAAAGTTAAATTTAATTTTTAATTTTAAATTTGATTTTTAAAATTTTTAGTTTTAAATTTTAAATTTTAAATTTTAAATTTAGCTATTTAATTTCAATTTAAAATTTTAAATTTCAAATCTTAAATTTTATAATTTTAAAATTTAAATTTCAAATTTCATATTTATGATAAAATTTCAAATTTAATTATTAAATTTAATTATTAAATTTAAATTTTGAATTTTAAATTGCAAATTTAGATTTTAAATTTGAAATTAAAAATTTAAATTTTTAAATTTAAATTTTTAAATTTCAAATTTATATTTTAAATTAAAATATCAACTTTTAAATTATTTTTGGAAATTTAAATTTTAAAATTTAAAATTAAATTTAAAATTTAAATTATTTTAAAATAAAATTCAGAAAAAAATTATTATTTACAAATAAAGAAAAATTTGAACCAAACAGCTTTAAAAAATCACATCAGAAAAATTACTTTTTATCTAAACTCAGCCAAACACTCTACAGCTTTTGACCAGAATCAATTCTCCAAACCAAAATTAATTCTACAAAAATCTTTTTTTAGAATCTAGAGGCCTTTAGTCTCCGCTACCCCTCCCCAACATCCAAATCCTATTTTTAAATTAAAATAATATAATATTGTGACAACAGTGTGTTGATATTTAGATTATCTCTAACCCCAGTATCTATAAACTACTCAGCAGTTCGAGAAATCTCTCTAACCCCAGTATCTCTAACCCCAGTATCTATAAGCCTATTATTGGGAATAAGGAGGGACAAATTAATCGCTCTAATTAATGAGCAGCAGTTCGAGAAATCGCTTTCCCCTGTTTTTCTCATAAAAAGTGCCTTTTTCTCTACGCGGACCCACCCAAGATCTAATTGAATCTCCATTCACGGATCGCCGTTTGTTCTTATTATATTTATTTAAATTAGCCTAAAATATTAATAAATGTTTGGTGCTCGGCCAACTCTTTTTGACCATATACGTACTGTGCATATACAGCAATGAGCCAAATCTTAATCTCATTGGCATAATTTGTTGTTGTGGTTGTTGTGGTTGTTGTTCTCTCTCTCTCTCTTAATTATTATATGCACCTGGTATATAACTACTTTCACTTTTGTTAAATGGCTCAGATCAACTAAAAAGCTCAAGCAATGTGATGGAGGATATACCAAGTGCTTTTAGACCACAGCATAAGTACTGTCAGAAAGCTCGGACAATAAAAATATACAGATTGAATAACTAACATATTTAAGAACCGAATCAGATGATTTATCTTACATATCATTTTAGATTGTTTTTATCTTACCTTTGATGCTTCTGAACCCTTCATGTACTGCTTCGTCTTCTCCCACTTGCAGTGTATAGGATCTACGTACTAGACGCAACTAGCATGCACTATAAGTAGCTAGTAACTTTACATGCTAAATACGACTAGCACACAATCATTAGGTAGGCCAAAAATTAGAAAGTGTGAAGGAGACTTCGGTACCAAAAGCTTAATGGTTTGTTTGGTTTCTTAAAAATGTGTGATTTTTTTTTAATTTATTATTATTATTATTATTATTATTATTATTATTATTTATTTATTATTATTTTTTTTTTATGAAGAACTATTTTTTTCAAATTTTCTCTCCTAAGGTTAAAAAAAAAAGGATTTTAAGTTTTTTTTTTTTATATTTTATAAAAAACTAGCATTTTTATTTTTTAAAAAAAATTGGAAAATAAAAATATTAGTTTTTTATGAAATATGATTTTTTTTTTTTTAAAAAAAAAAAATACTTGTTTTTCTTTAAACCAAAAAGTTTTCCCTGATTTTATTTTTTTATTTTTTTCTACACTTTTTCGAAAAACCAAATAAACCCTAAGCTATTTGCAGGAGACATCCTTTATATTATATATAAGTCAAAATTTTATTTTGTATTCAATATGAGATTATTATGGAAATATTATTTTTAACATCATACACCATCATTACGCATCTGAATTTAGAACTCTATGATAGAGATCTCAAAATTAGAATTTAACTTATTAGATCCATATTATGTTTATCGCATTAGAGTTTGTTTTTAAGTCTTGTTTGGAATTATTGGAAGATCAATTACCTGTAGCGAGAGAAAGTACTTCAAGGCTTGTTTGGAATTATAGAAAAATACATTACTAACACCAATGAAGTACTCTAAGAAAATAATATGGTTTTGTAAAAGATATGTGATCACAATTATTCAATTATGATATTATGATACCTCAATAGTTCCACATCGGATAGGAGTGTAGATGTGTTTGGATATATATAAGACATGGATGTAAAACCAAATTAAACTTTAGATCGTACCTTCTGTCATGATTTTTAATTTTCTAAGCTTGATTGTAGACGGCGGTTCTTCCTTTCGATTCGTCCTCGTGTGCAATATGCAAAAAGCGGAAAGTTTCCTGTCTATTCCCTTATCTATCTCCGTTCATCCTCGTGCGCAATCTGCAAAAAGCGAGAAGTTTTCTGTCTATTCCCTTATCCCTGGAGATGGAGCCGTCACAGGAAATTCAGATTAGGGTTAGACCGGGACTCCCGTTATGTCATATATATATATATATATATATATATATATATATATATATATATATATATATATATATATATAACCTAATGTAAGGATGTTTTAATCACGTCCGTCCATCAAGGACATGTCAAGATACGTCCTAACCGATTGGATTGACTTTATCTTTAAAGATCGCATTGAATAAATCACGTGGGTCATATCCAACATTCTCTCACTTGGCCTAGTGATATATTCAATACTGTATAGACAATGTAAAACTTTATTAGGTACCCACCAAATTATATAGTCAAAATCTCCCACTCAACTAAGAAATAATAATATTTTGATCATAGCGGTCATATTCAAAATGAACACTTCCTTCTATGTATCAAAAGTATGTGTTCCTTAATTAAATATCTTTATGAGTTATAACTACATGAACTTACTATAAGTTTAACTCAGAGTCCCACTTTAATGCACAATAATACTTTAATGTACAAATATAACTTTATGCCCATAAATGTGCAAAACAAAAATATATTCTTATTCAAATAAAGAATAGTCACTGAAGTCTTTACAAGAAGAAAACTCAAACTGTAAATGAACTCAAGATACCCATACGATGAACATGATCCTTGAATTTGTTTGCCGGCAATGCTTTAGTCATAGGATCAGCGATCATCATCTCAGTCCCAATGTGTTTGATATCCACGATATTCTTCTTGTCGTATTCTTTCACAGTAAGAAACTTTATATCGATGTGCTTGCTGCGATCTGTAATTCGACCATTCTTAGCAAAGAACACTGCAACAGAGTTGTCACAATAAATCTTGATGGGCCTTGCAATAGAGTCGACAACTCTTAAATCTGAGATAAAATTTCTCAGCTATAAAGCCTGTGACGAAGTCTCATAACATCTTTCGCAGCTTTTCAGTGATCAAGGCCAGGGTTGCTTTGGTATCTGCCCAGCATCCCTACTGCATACGCTATATCAGGTCTGGTACAGACCTGCGCATACATCAAGCTCCCTACTGCAGAGGCATAGGGTATGCTCTTCATATGCTCTCGCTCTAAATCATTCTGTGGATACTGTTTCTGATTGAATTTATCACCTTTCACAATAGGTGCAGCTGTAGGTGCCACGCCCCGGGGTTGAAACTGCGACCCAGGCCCGCCAACAGATCCGCCGCCCATATGGGAAGCCCTGTATAGACGAAGCTTCTAACCTGCAAAAGAATGATACTAAAACTATACAGATATCAGAGCTGAAAAGTAAACTGCTAAAATAAATAAATAAAATATACAAATCCTCAAATAGTATATGCCAGGTCCTCACAATACATAAGTCACTCCAAAACTAAAGCTCTCAAAAGTAAAATATACATGATACATCCCAAAATCACTGACAGTACTAGTACATCATCAAAAGGGTACATCTACTCTCACAGGAAGAAGACTGGAAGGGATCTAGCTCGCGACTCCCTTACCTCGATCAGCAGGATCAGCAACTGGAGCAGCAGGAACTGGAGTAGAGGTCCCTAGGGAAAAATCACCACGGCGGGTGTGAGAACTGTTAAAGATTTTGTATTGGCGTATTTCGTGAAATGATATAATTCTTGAAGATTGAACATGAAGAACTGAGGATCAACTACATCAATCTCAAGAAGAATGCATTCGGAATGATCAGGTACGTTTAACTAAATAATTTTGGTGATCCGAATACATTTGAGTAGTTTAGAAACACTTGGATAAGTTTTCATTGCATAAAAATCAAAAACTGGACAAGTTGGATGTTCAGTATCCAGATCAGACCATTCTAGTCCGGACCCCGAACATAGTTTAGTTCATGCGGTTTTCCAGTCCGGACCACCCCTGTTTCAGTCCGGACCCCGAACCTTAATTTTTGCAAAATTGCATGAACAGTCCGGACTTCGAACTGTGTTTTTTCAGAAAATCTTCTGAAAAGGACGATAGTCCGGATCAGCCTTATTTCAGTCCGGACCGTCGTGCGGAAAAAATTCTGTTAAGTCAGTTTTTGATTCTTATCCATTTCCAAAGGTTAAACCCTAAATTCATCTTTTAGGGTAATCCAATATCCGTGAATTAATCGAAAAATCGATCGGGAAAGATTATAGAAAAATTCACAAATATAGAGAAGAAAGGAAAACACGATTAAATTCATATTTCTTCATCTATATTGTTCAATTTGATTCTAGGGTTTTCAAACTCCTATTTTTCGTAGAATCAAATTGAAGAATACTTAGATGGTATTTTCTTATCTATCTTTGATCTAAGTATTCAGAGGATCATCACCAAACAAAACAACAATCTATCTAGAATCGGCGCGAGGATTCGCATGGCCTTGTGGATTCAAGGTGTGATCGCTCTTATGGATTCGGAGCGAGGCGCGTTCGTGTGATCGAGGCGTGCCGCATTGGTGAAGACCGTGGATACGGTTGGACGTCGTGGATTCGATGTTGGACTTCGTGGATTCGAAGTTGGACGCAAATCGTGGATTCGAGGCGCGTCGTGGAGCGAGCGGAGAAGATCAACTAGGAGCGTATGGAAAAGGTTGAGTCGTAGGTTTACGGTAAATCACCTTGTACGTGTTTTAATTCTAGTGGATTTTGCCGTGTTATCGGTCCCGTGGTTTTTTACTCCTGTGACAGAGTTTTTCCACGTAAATCTTGCGTACTTTATTTATTTTCCGCATTGGGTTATTTTTACGTAACGATTTGGTGTGTTTATTGTTTTCACCTATTCACCCCCCTCTAGGTGGTTTTTTCCCTATTCAGATCCATATAATCCATAACCCACAAGTGGTATTAGAGCTGGAATAGGGTTGTAAACAATGGTTGAAGGTGGAAACATCAATAGACCACCATTCTTCGATGGAACAAATTATGCATATTGGAAAGTACGCATGAGAGCGTTTTTAATTTCCATCGATGAACGAGTTTGGCAATCAATTGAGTTTGGATGGACAAATCCTACTGAGATTATTGTCGATGTTGTCACCATCAAACCTAGGTCGAAATGGACCAAGGAAGAAATTGATGCATCTTCTTACAATCGCAAAGGAATTAACGCCTTATTTAATGCTTTGTCGCAAACCGAATTCTCCCGCGTCTCGGCATGTGAGACTGCGAAAGAAATCTGGGATACTCTACAAGTTACACATGAGGGAACAAGTTTAGTGAAGGTTCAAAAACTGCAAATGCTTACGAGCAAATTTGACTCAATTTTTATGGCAGAAAATGAATTTTTCACAGATTATTATACACGATTGCAAGATATCGTTAATACATGTGCTAACTTGGGAGAGAAAATTTCAGAATCTAAAGTTGTAAGAAAGATTTTGAGAACTCTTCTGGAAAGATTTCGCCCTAAGGTCGCAGCCATTGAAATAGTAAAATACCCGGACGAAATCAAAGTAGAAGAATTAGTTGGTGCACTTCAAACTTATGAAATGACTTTTCCTACTAACTATTCTTCTGGAAAGCCTTCCTCTTCTTCTAAGTCTTCAGGTTTTGCATTGAAAACAACGAAGGAAGAATACGCGGATTCATCCTCCTCAGACGCTGATGAGAATATATTAATGGAGGATTTCGAGAAACAACTTGCACTCTTGACGAGAAAATTTTGCCGAAACTTTCGAAGGGGAAATTCAAGTAAATCCTCATCCTTCGTTAAGACAAAGAAAGGCAAAGGATCTTCAAGCTTTAAGTCAAGAAAGCAAGAGGGTTCTTCAAAGGAAAAAGACGAACTCTGAGGGACAAATTCAGTGTTTCAAGTGTCGAGGTGTGAGGACCTAGATCCCCGCGATGTGATTACTGGTTGACCAGCAACTTCTGGAAGCCTATTTGGCGCGTCGGTGGTGTTTGTGCACCAATTGGACACTAGTGATGGACTCAGAGTGTCTACTGGATCACGAGAGTAGTCTGATGACCCCGTCGGATGCTTAGAAGTGGTTTTGCGCGCAATGGATATTAAAATTGGGCTCAGCGCGAAGTTTGGGCAAAAGAACATCTTTCCGGATGCCTTCGGCAATTTTTAGAGTTGGAATTTGGCAAAACGGACATCGAATTTGGATTCAGCGCGCAAAAACGATGAAATTGAGCTATTCACTTGATATTTTCGCCACGGGTTACTGTTCACGCCGGAACAGTAACTCCGGCGGTCGGCGGGCAGCTCCGGCGACGGCGGAGGGCGGCGGCGGGGCGGCGGGCAGGCTCGGGAGCGGCGGCGGGCAGGCGCGGGCAGCGCGCAGCGCGCGGGCAGGCTCGCGGGCAGGCACGTGGGCGCGCGGGCAGGTGCGCGGTCCACGGCGCCGGCGTGCACTGGGGGGGCAGGCCACGTGGCATGGCGCGATTGGCTGGCTCAGCAGTCTTGGTCCACGGAATAGATCGTTGGTGCACGGTGAACCGGTGGTGACACGTGGCGGGTTTCTATTGGCAGGCTCAGGAACGCGTGGTCCACCGAGGTGCTGGCGGTGCCTCGGGAACCGCGCCTGGCAGGGGCGCAGGCGGCGCGTCAGGCGCGCACATGGGCGCGGCTGACTCGCGCTGGCCGCGTGCGCTCCACGCGTCGGCAGCGGCGCGTGCCACGTGTCGCCTTGCGGACGGCCCCGCACGGCTGTTTCCTATTATGTGGGCTACGTGGGCTCCTGTGGGCGATCCGGGCTTGAACAGTGTTGGGCCGGGCCCAACACTGTAGCAGCCCAGAAAAATTCGGGCGCCCGGAAGTGAGGATACAACCGTCATTTCCTCAATTGTTTTCTGAGCCTATTTAAGCAATCCGAGTCTCCCTCTTCTCCCTTTTTCCACCATTTCTGAGCTTCAAACCGACTTGAAGTCCTCAGCAAAGTTGATCCTCTCCCTGTGCCGCATCCACCTGCAGAGTTTGGAGATTTTTGGTGGCACGCTTATCGAGGTTTCCATTTTTGCGGCGCGGCGCGACGCTCGTCCATTTGTGTTCCCTTTCGTCGCATTTCGGTGCACGAGCTCCCCCGGCCTACTCCGACCTCCGTTTCAGGCAATTTTTTCGCTGTTGGATCCGCGATAGACAGAGCTACAATCTTGGTATTTTCTACTTCCCCTAGTTTCGCGTTTTTCGAGGAGTTTTTCCATGCTTACTGGGACACCTTTTTCTGATGGAATTTCTGGACAGCGACACCTTGCCGGATTTTTATCTTCGCAACCGGGCATCGGTTGGAGACGTGCTTGTACACTTTTTTCATCTACTCAACGCGAGGATTATCACTGTATTTTTATTGGATTTTTCTGAGGCTTGCCCGGAGGTAGATATTTCTCCCTTTATCTGTGTATGGAAATACAGATGTATGAGTGTGTGTTTGTGAGCGCCCTGTGTTGTGGAATTTGTAACTCGGCCTACGGGGCTCAGAATTTGGTGTGCAGGTACTCGTTTCGAAGGTATCGACGCGAGGAACGTGACAGTATTTTTGTTGGATTTTTCTGAGTTCCTGCTGCAGGTGAAAAATCCGCGTCTTTGGGACTATTCCAATAGAATTGTATGTACTTGGGTATTTTGGAATAAAATGTAAACAGGAACCTTATTGTTGTACCCAGGAAGGTTCCCGACTGTTTCTGAACCTGTTGGAACTGGAGAAAATTGAAGATAGGGAATTCTGGGTGTTTTCAGCTGTTTGGAGCCGAGGCTCGCGCAACACATACCGAGGGAGCAATTTTACAAGATTTTGAACTAAGAGCGTCTACACTCTTCACCGACCTCAGGTTTGCCTTGGTTTAAGCACTTCAGGTGGGTAAGCTTAATTTGGCAACTGTATAAGGTTTTTATATTATGATGAATGAAAGTGCACATGTGGGGATATCACCCCTCTATGATGGAGAACAGGCATATTGTTGTACAATCGATATGAGCGAGAGGTAAGCAAGGAATGACCTACTTGGGCGAGATTGGTATACCATGGTAGGAATATTTTAGCATACTTTGCTAATATATGTTTCACCCACTTTTATTGTTTCTGAGGACAAAGCATGCTTGCATGGACATGTAGTTAGGCCAACTTTTACTGCTGCACTACTTTTGGAACTTGACTTAGGAGAAACCATGTTATCTTTTCTCCTTCCTTGTTATTCAGGTGGTCTGTGTTGCTCAGGTTCGAGCAGGGGTTCTGAGTAGTGTAGTCGGGACTTGGTGTCTGGGACAGGTTGGGTTAGTTGTGGGGCTTTGCGGCAACCGCGGATACTGGGCGGTTGACCGGATATTTATTTATGCACCAGATTGGGTATCTGATTTCTCTAGTGGACAGAGTTTCTCACTATTTGGGTATTTTTGCATCTGATTGAGGACCAAGGCTTTCTTTAGTGGTTGGGCTTTCCCACTTTGATCAGAGTCATGATCCAGTCCTGCTGATTTATGATACTTGTTACTGAGGCAGTTTACTCGTGTGGGTCGCTCCCCTCGAGTGCCACTCCGGAGTGTGCGATTTTCAGACTTCAAGTCCTTGAGACTCCCATCCCCTATCGGTGTTATGCGTAGGCTGGCATACCCGATTTGGCAGGCACAGCAGGCAGTACCAGTTCTACTGGTGGCATTAGATTGGGTTTATTACAGACATTTGCTTTATAGCTGCACTCGTGTCAGGGGGACCGAGTGGAGTCTAGTAGCTGTGTTTAGACCAGTGCTAGTGTTGTCGGGAACCGTTTGGGGATACGGTGGTCCCAGGGTCATTGTGAGTTGTTGACCGTTGTATTAGTAGGCATAGTAGGCATAGGCAGGCATGGTAGGCATAGGCAGGCACGGCAGGCAGGGCAGGCATAGCAGGCATAGGCAGGCATGGCAGGCATAGGTAGGCATGGCAGGCATAGGCAGGCATGGCAGGCATAGGCAGGCACGGCAGGCTTAGCAGGCATAGCAGGCATAGGCAGGCATAGTAGGCATAGGCAGGCGGGGCAGGCATAGGCAGGTATAGCAGGCAGGGCAGGCATAGCAGGCATAGGCAGGCATGGCAGGCATAGGCAGGCACGGCAGGCTTAGCAGGTGTCACGCCCCGGGGTCGAAACTGCGACCCGGGCTCGCCAACAGATCCGCCACCTATGCCATACCCGCATAGGCGAAGCGTCCTACCTGCAAAAAGAGCTATAGCTAAACAGATATCAGAGCTAAAAGATAAAACTGCTATAGAAATAAAATCAACCACTGTACAACTGAAGATAAAACAACAAGGTCCATCTCCCAAAAATGATAATCATACAATAACCTCGAGTACAAAACCCATGGCTCAACAGGGAGATATCTCAAATAAAACATCAGTATACAAGCTCTCAATACATCATATCCTCACTACATCAGTCTCTCAAAAGAGGAAATAAATACTAATCTGCCGACTATGCTGAAGATCTTCTCAAAAGGGGGTACCGCTACTCTCCAAAGATGGGTCAGGATCTAGCTCGCTACTCCCTCACCACGAACAGCAACCACAGAACGGCAACACCCGCTAAGACTCTGCAAAACAAAGGAGAGAAAGGACGAAAAGGGGGAAAACCCCCAATGGGCGTGAGAACTACGCAAAAGGGAGTTCTCAGTGGGTATCGCCACTAGGCCCGACGATCTGCCCACCAAGACTACTAGAGGCAAAAGATAACCAATGCAGTAAAACTGAAAAGAGAAGCTGGAAACACTCTACAGCTACCACGCCTCTATCTAAATGCTCAAATGGGGAAACTCTGATAAAGATATGTCACACTCGCACACGAGGTGCTCAATCGACCCAATCGAGCTGACTGCCACATCGGGTCCAGTCAAACCTGCGCCCACCTACAACCACCTCCCGCTGACGGGCAGGAATTACGTAGGGCGTCCAAACGGACTAACTCGCTATCGAGTAGTGGCTCATGCAGGCTATAGTCAAATCCATGCCCTCTCTCTCTCAGAACGGATAGACTCAGAATGCTCAACCTCTCACACAATGGTCAAAGAACTCACAACGACCACGGGACCACCGTCAAACCCCAAACGGTTCCCAACAACACTAGCACTGGTCTACACACACCTGCTAGACTCCACTCAGTCTCCCTGACATGAGTGTAACCATGAAGTAACTGTCTGGAATAAACCCAATCTGGTACCACCAGTAGAACTGGTACTGCCTGCTCTGCCGCGACGGGTATGCCAGCCTACGCATAACACCGAAGCAAAGGAGTCTCAAGGACTCAAAGTCTGTCAGCCGCGCACTCCGGAGTGGCACTCGTGGGGAGCGACCCACACGAGTAAAGTATCTCTGTAACCAGTATCACTGTAACAAGTCTCACGATATAGCAGGACTGGATCACGACTCTGATCAAAGTGGGAAAACTCATCCACTAAAGGGAAACCCGATCCCCAAACTGAAACAACTGTAAACAATAAGTGGAAAACTCCAACCACTAGAGAAACCTGATACCCAATCTGATGCATAAACAATCTCCGGTCAACCGCCCAATGTCCGCGGCTGCCGCAATATCCCACGAACCACAACTTAACACAATCCGGCACAACCGGTCCCCGACACCAGGACCCCAGCTACACTATTTCTAATCCCTGCTCGAACCCGAGCAACATGAACCATATGACTGGCAGAAAAGGAGAAAGGAAGCAGAGATGGTTTCTCCTAAGTCAAGTCCCAATATGAAAGTGTAGCAGTAAAGGATGGCCTATCTAGATGTCCATATAAGCATGCATTTGTCCTCAAAGCAAAATAAAGAAAAATAAACCTCATGCCAAAATTATCGATGACCATACCTGTCCATAATCCTCAATCCAAAATGGCTCCTCAGAGTAGAACCTGCACATAACTACATAATCCTATCGCAATGCATAAACCAGCCTCATAAAAGGTTATGTGCTAATATGGCATGATAATTAATCATATAGGGTATTCTTGCCTTGGGTAAGCTTCCACTAATCATCAACATGAATATTTGATTAATACCATTGTCAGACTATGAATGATTCACTTGCAATTTTCATAAAATCCTCATTGTTAAACTTACCGATCAATCCCAGCTATCGTACCATACACCTGCATGCAATGCTAACATATAAAAATTTAGGGAACCGTCCACCGGTTCCGGGAATAAGGAACCCACCTGAAGTGCTGACTGTCCCAATTCGTACAGCTGAAAATACCAAAAATTCCAATCCCTTGATCCAACAAGTTCAGCACACCTGTAACACTCCTGGCACAATACAAAGTCCACTAAATACACTTAGGCTCCCAAAGTCCCAAAACTGTTAAATAATCACCTGCAGAAAGTACCCAGAAAATTCCCAGAAAAACATCACGGCGATCCTCGCGTCGCTAGCTTCGCAATGGTAGCTTGCACGCCCAATTCTGAGTTCGGTAAGACAAGTTATAAATTCGGCAAGGTGGTAATCCAAACAACAAACTGCGAAAAAGACTGCACACTGTACACTGAGAAAACAGTAATTTTCACCTCGAAATAAATCTCAGGAAATTCCAAGAAAATATGAGCGCGTTCCTTGCGATCCGTAGATGAAAAAGTTGTATAAACTCGTTTCCGTCCGACGCTCGTGCGCGAAGATATGGCCTCCACAATCCGCTGCTGTCCCAAAATCTCTCACAGAAAAAGGGTAACCATTGTTACCTCAGGAACCGAGCCAAGGAGTCAAAATCGGAATGCGCGATCAAAATGAAAGATGAAGCCCTACCTATCGTGAAGCCAACGGCGCAAAAATCACAGAAAAAGAAGCTAGGGGTAGGCCAGGGGAGTCATTGTCACGCCCCGAGACCGTCAATTTGAACAGTTCGGGCGCGCCAACAGACCCGCCAATCGGGCATGACCTTTCAAGACCCGAAAGGAACGGTTTATTCCAACAATTTTAATTCAATATAGCGGAAGAGTAAGCAATCAGAGGAAAGATCTATGAATTTAAACTTCCAATCATTCAAACAAATAGTTAGAAGAAATGAAAGTACATCACTTGAGCGAAAACAAATACTTTTGTTTATAATACAACTCCCTTTTAACATGCAACTACAATACAAATTACATCCATATTTTTTTTTTCTTTTTCCAACATGAAACTTGAACATTTAAAGATTACATTGTTGCTCACATACAAAAGTTCGCTCAAGAAAATAAAACTCCAAAATGGTACTGGCGACTCTAGACTGCTAGGTCGCTACTCTGCTGGGCTCTTGCCCTTGTCGCGTGCCTCGCTCGATGTACCTGGACCTGTGGGGATGTCACCCAAAGGGTGTGAGAACTACAACGAAGTTCCCAGTGGGTTCAACCACCGAGAGAAAATGCCCTGCACCGCTTAGTCTAATGGAAGCAATATAATAGAGAATGAAATACAGTAATAAAAGCTGTAAATCCTAGCTAGCATGCTTAACACTTTTACCTTTGCCATAACCTGACTTAATGCCGTTGTAAGGTGTCATTCTAACCAACCACTTACTTGACCAACCACTTTCTTTACTTTTCTTTGTGTTTAATTAAAGTTGCTAACCCTCGGAGAATCTTGCCCAACGGGCCCTAGCCCGGCAGACATGCTGCCATAAGACAAGTCCTCTAAGGTTGCCGATAACACCCGCAAGTGTTACCCCGTCCTACGGGAGAAACGTCCCGAACGGGTCTCTACCCGGGAGAGGGACACTGCCTGCTACTCCAACATGGGCCGCGTTTCACCCCGTAGGTACGCCCGTTTTATTATCTCTTTTATTGCTTTTGCACTTAGCCTCTTTCCACTTTAGGCCTTTGCCTTTCTCTTTGCTCTTTAGCACTCAGCTTCCTTTTCATTCGAGCTCGTAGCTCACATTGCCTCTTGGCCATTTTCTTTCTTTTTAATTAAGCTTTTAGCTTATCTTTTCATGTACTCAATACCTTTACCCTAGGTCCATGCCTCAAGGTAACAGAAGTCCCTTGGACTTAGTCTTTCTTTACTTTTATTATACTCAAGTTGAAGTTAAAGTGTAGGTGTATTAACCCAATTCCCTATGACGATTCTAGGGATTTCATTCACTTTGGATATTAACCTCAACTATACTATGATTCCCTTAGAGACATAACTTTAAATTAAGCCCTACTTCCATGTACTCACATAATTGACTCAAGCAAAATGCCACTCGTGAAATCCTATAGTGAATGCCACACATTAGAGCCTAATATAAGTTTTCTCCTAAGTCGAGATTTCCACATGCCATAATTCACTTCTACATAAGCATGAAAATACAATCCTAGCCACTCTATTAACATGCTTCTAAGGAAAAGCAAAAGATAAGGGGAGAGGTCACCCTCGCTCGATAGAATCCCCCACCTTTAGTCGCTTTTGCAAGGATAAGATGGGTTGACCTTCTATTCTCCAAGAAATCCCTAAATTCATAATGAAACCAATTAGGAATCACTTTCATACTCTTTTTTTTTTTTAATTCCACACAACTATAAAAGAGAATCCTAGGTTTACTCTTTATTTCTTTCTATGGGTTCATTTTGACCAATAAGGAAAGAAAGTTGCAAAAATCCCTTATTAGCATACTCTTGTAATAGGGATATTTTGGTCTCTTTAATATTTTAATCTTTAAAAGAAAATCCTAAATATGATGTAACCATGAAGGAAATTATCTCATTGTCATTTTAATTCCACAAGAGTTCAAAAATTAGAACCCTAGAATTTTAACCTTACCTCTTTGGGTATTCTTTTGACCAAAAGAGAAGCAATGAAAGCTAATGTTTCACTTTGCTTTTAAAAGAGACCAAAAGTTGCCCTCTTGATCTTCAAGACTTTCCCTATAATGAAAAGGGAAATCATGAAGCAATTTCTTTCCATGATTCTCTAACTCCATAAAATTATAAAACTAAAATCCTTTTTAAAACATAAAAGGGAGAATTCCTTAATTGACTCTCTTTTTGGATCAATTTGAAGGGAATAGGAAAGAAAGTCCCATTCTTGTCACGTTTGCCAAAGAGAAATTTTGATCTCTTGGTCTCCAAGGTTTTCCTAAAAGAGAAGCAAGTCTTGAAGCAATAACTCTTATGATCTAATATTTCCATAAAAATTTAACTAGAAACCCCTTTGACAACTTAAAGGGAAAAACCCCTATTTGGTCAATTTCCCCATCAAAAGGCTAAATTTTTATCGGTTCATAAAAATGGGAGGAGAATAATCATCTCATGGCATGTTGCCAAAAAGAAACTTGCACAACTCGATCCGGGGTCAAAATGCTCTCAAAAATTTGAGAAAAGCTCAATTTGAGCTATTTCCCCCAATTTGCCGATTTTGCTTTTGGCAAAAATCGAGAGTTACATTTTTCTCATTGGAGAAAAGAGAAGAGAAGAAGTTTCTATCTTTCTTCATTTTTCTCATTGGAGAAAAGAGAAGAGAAGAAGTTTCTATCTTTCTTCTTTTCTTCTTTTCTTTTCTTTCTTTTTCCTTCTCTTTCTTCTTCTCTTTTCTTCTTCTCTTCCTTTCTTTCCATTCTTTCTTTCTTTTTTTTTTGTGAGGATGCCCTGCTGCTGGGCAGCAGCTGCAAGCTGCTGCCCAAGCAGCAGAGCCTGCAGCTGCTGCTGCTGCTTGTAGCAGCAGCAGCTGCTGCAGCTCCAGCAGCTGCGCAAGGCAGCCATGCTGCTGCCTTGCGCAGCAGCCATGCTGCCCAGGACAGCAGCTGCAAGCTGCTGCCCAAGCAGCAGGGCCCACAGCTGCTGCAGCCCCCCATTTCCATTTTTTTTTTTGTTTCCTTCCCCTCGAGCCAAGAGAGAGAGAGAGAGAGAGAGAGAGAGAGAGAGAGTACAATACCTTCTCCTTCTCCTTCTTCTTCTTCTTCTTCTTCTTCAACTTCTTCTCTTTCTCTTCTTCTTCTCCTTCTTTCCTTCTCTTTTCCCCTTTTCGTTTTTTTTTTAGTGTGAGCTGAGAGAGGGAGAGAGAGAGATGTTTTCAAAAGAGAAGAGAGAGAGGGAGAGAGAGATGTCTTTACTCCCTGCAGGGGGTAGGTGGAGGGATGGGTGGATTTACCAAAACACCCACAACAATTCCCCATTTTACTAAAATGTCCTTTAAATTACTGCAGATTTCCTGCAGTGAGCAATTTCGGATAGCCCTCTTTCACCACGTTTTCCCGTCAACTGAGAAATCAAAATTGTAATTTTTCTTCGCCCCTTTAATCTACAAATTTTTCTTAAACTTCCCACGATTTTATTTAAATTTTTGGACTACTCTAAGACCTCGAAAGAGAGCCCCGAAAAAGCTTCGCAAAAAACTGCACTGTCAAAAACTGCAGTTTCAGAATTCACGAAGCATTTTTCTTCGCTTCGTTCTCCAATTTTTCCTTAATTTCTCACCTAGGTTTTTCACCCCTTTTAATCAGAAAACTTTTGTGAGACACTCCACGGTTTCTTTTAAAATTTTGGGGCACTCAAAGTCTCCGAAACAGGGCTCCGAAAAAGCTTCGCGATAAACTGCACTGTCAAAAACTGCAGTTTCAGAATTCACGAAGCATTTTTCTTCGCTTCGTTCTCCAATTTTTCCTTAATCGCTCACCTAGGTTTTTCACCCCTTTTAATCATAAAACTTTTGTGAGACACCCCACGATTTCTTTTAAAATTTTGGGGCACTCAAAGTCTCCGAAACAGGGCTCCGAAAAAACTTCGCGATAAACTGCACTGTCAAAAACTGCAGTTTCAGAATTCACGAAGCATTTTTCTTCGCTTCGTTCTCCGATTTTTCCTTAATCGCTCACCTAGGTTTTTCACCCCTTTTAATCAGAAAACTTTTGTGAGACACCCCACAATTTCTTTTAAATTTTTGGGGCACTCAAAGTCTCCGAAACAGGGCTCCGAAAAAGCTTCGCGATAAACTGCACTGTCAAAACTGCAGTTTCAGAATTCACGAAGCATTTTTCTTCGCTTCGTTCTCCGATTTTTCCTTAATCGCTCACCTAGGTTTTTCACCCCTTTTAATCAGAAAACTTTTGTGAGACACCCCACGATTTCTTTTAAAATTTTGGGGCACTCAAAGTCTCCGAAACAGGGCTCCGAAAAAGCTTCGTGATCACAAATTTCAGGAAATTTCAGAATTTGCTAAGTCCTCGGGTTCAAGTCACTTTTCGACCCGATGCCCCCCGCGTCAGCCCGAAACGCACCGAACTCGACTGTAATCATATTTAAAACATGTTACAAGTCTTCTCGCCGAATCTCGCCATTTTGCGAACTCGGCGAACACGAGTCCAAATTTTGCAAACTTGAGGCTTCGCTTCTCAACCACAACTCACTTTTCGACTCAACGGCTTTTGCGTTGATTCGGAACGCTTCTAACCCACTTGTAATCATATTTGAAACGTGTTACAAGTATTTTTACCGAGTTTTGCTATTTCGCAGAATCGGTGCACTACATCCTCCCCTCCTTTAGGAGTTTCGTCCGCGAAACTAAAACTCACGTACCTTGGGATTTATTC
Source organism: Tillandsia fasciculata (assembly GCA_029168755.2). Lineage (NCBI taxonomy): Eukaryota > Viridiplantae > Streptophyta > Magnoliopsida > Poales > Bromeliaceae > Tillandsia > Tillandsia fasciculata. The sequence goes on from CM054945.1 coordinate 11,935,272, forward strand.
CTCGAACAAGCGAGGATAGTGCTCCCGCATCACAGCCTCAGGCTCCCACGTGGCCTCCTCCTCGCTATGCTTCGTCCAAAGCACTTTCACATAAGGGATGGAGCGGTTCCTTAGCTTCCTATCACGCCGATCTACAATTTTATACGGAAACTCATCGTAGCTCATATCCTCCCGTAGATCGAGCGGTGGGTAGTTGATTATGTGCGTCGGGTCGTGGACATACTGGCGGAGTTGTGACACATGAAATACATCATGAATTCCTGCCAAATCTGGGGGCAAAGCTATTTTATAGGCCACTGGGCCAACCCGCTCCAAAACCTCATAAGGTCCAAGAAAACGAGGGTTCAACTTTCCTCGCATCCCAAATCGCACTACCCCCTTCGTGGGCGACGCCTTCAAAAATACATGATCCCCGACCTTAAACTCTAGGTCGCGCCGCCTTTTGTCCGCATAGCTCTTTTGTCGACTTTGCGCTGTCACCAGACGTTGACGCGCAATTTGCACCGTTTCCTCGGCTTCTTGCAATACATCAGGACCCAGTGATGATCTCTCGCCGACCTCACTCCAATGCAGTGGCGACCTGCACTTTCTGCCATATAGTGCCTCAAAAGGTGCCATTCCAATGCTGGCTTGATAGCTGTTATTGTAGGCGAACTCCGCCATCGGCAAATATCGCTGCCACCCTGGGCCATAGTCCAGGACACACGCCCTGAGCATATCTTTGAGGATTTGATTGGTCCTCTCAGATTGACCATCGCTCTGAGGATGATAAGCCGTAGAGAAATCCAGGCGTGTTCCCAAAGTCTCGTGGAAGCTCTTCCAAAATTGTGACACGAATCGGGGATCCCGATCCGACACTATAGAAACAGGAACTCCGTGAAGGCGCATAATCTCATCAATATACAACTGCGCCAATTTATCCCTAGACCAGGTGGTGTGGACAGGCAGGAAATGAGCCGCCTTGGTTAACCTATCCACAACCATCCAAATCGCGTCGTGGCCTGCTTGAGACCGAGGCAAGCCCACGATAAGGTCCATAGCGATGTTCTCCCATTTCCACACGGGAATCGGCAGATTTTGAAGCTTGCCCGCAGGGAGTCTATGTTCAGCCTTGACTTGTTGGCACACTAAGCATCTAGCCACGAAGTGTCCAACATCCTTCTTCATGCCTGGCCACCAAAACTGTGCCTTCAGGTCCTTATACATTTTTGTGCCGCCGGGGTAGATAGTATACGGCGATCGGTGTGCTTCTTGAAGAATCATTTCACGAATATCCTCGTCATTAGGTACATACACGCGACCACGAAACCTTAAGATTCCTGTGGAGTCCACAGCAAAATCCCTTGCCTCACCACTTTCTAAATCAGACCTCACCTTTTGGAGCTTTTCATCTGCCATTTGCTTTTCTTTAATTCTCTCCAACAAGGTAGGTTGCACAACGAGCGTCATAAGCTTCGCGGGTGCACCGGAAGCCACAACCTCCAAGCCCATCCGTCTCATTTCAGATTGCAACGGGTATTGGTCGGTGATGATCATGGCGAGATTTTCCACGGACTTCCTGCTTAGCGCGTCGGCCACCACATTTGCTTTCCCCGGGTGGTACAAGATGCTAACATCATAATCTTTTAGGAGTTCCAGCCATCGACGCTGCCTCAGGTTTAATTCCTTCTGAGTGAACAAATATTTGAGACTTTTGTGATCCGTGTAAATTTCGCAATGTTCCCCGTAGAGGTAATGCCGCCATATCTTCAGTGCAAAAATCACCGCGGCAAGTTCGAGATCGTGAGTGGGGTAGTTCTTTTCATAACTCTTCAGCTGCCGGGAGGCATAGGCTATAACCCTCTCGTCTTGCATAAGTACACACCCCAACCCAGTCTCTGAGGCATCACTATACACCACAAACTTTTTCCCGCAATAGGTAAAGCAAGGATTGGAGCCGATGTCAACTTGTTCTTGAGCAACTGGAAGCCTCTTTCACAAGCATCGCTCCAAGTGAACTTAGCCCCTTTTCTTGTAAGGCCGGTGAGTGGAATGGTAATTTTGGAAAACCCTTCCACGAACCGCCTATAATAGCCCGCGAGTTCGATAAAGCTTCGAACCTCGGTGACATTGGTTGGTCGGGGCCAATCCTTCACTGCTTCAATTTTCTTGGGATCCACAGACACCCTTGCCTCAGAAATCACATGTCCTAAGAATGCCACTTCCCGGAGCCAACATTCGCATTTCTTCAACTTCGCGAACAGGCCCCGCTCCCGAAGTACTTGTAAAACCTGTCGTAGGTGATCCTCATGCTCGTTGTCACTTCGAGAGTAGACTAAAATGTCGTCAATGAAGATGACAACAAATCGGTCAAGGAAAGGCTGAAAACTGCGGTTCATTAAATCCATGAATGCCGCCGGAGCATTAGTCAACCAGAACGGTATTACAGTGAATTCGTAGTGTCCATACCGCATTCTAACAGCCGTTTTGTGCACATCCTCCGGCTTAATCTTTAATTGGTGGTATCCCGATTGAAGGTCGATTTTCGAAAATACTCGGGAACCTTGCAACTGGTTGATCAAGTCGTCGATCCGCGACAATGGATATCGGTCCGTGATCGTCAATTTGTTGAGCTCCCGATAGTCCACACTAGCCGAAGTGACCCGTCCTTCTTCCTCACAAACAGGACTGGAGCTCCCCAAGGAGATACGCTGGGTCTGATGAAACCCTTGTCCAGCAGGTCTTGCAATTTAGCCTTAAGCTCCTTCAACTCCGCCGCCCTATTTGCTTGACTTAGAGGGCGAAAACCAATCCTTACTCCCAACTATTCCACACGCCACTCGCGCTCTCAACCACGAGTTCTCGGCCAACCCGTTTATTTCAGACTATTGACAGGTCCACAGACCATGGTCCAATGCAGGCCTATAGCCCAACCTTCCACTCGATATCACATATCGTCTGTAACTAGCATGCAGACCCAATCATCATGCGGTCAGATCCTCGTTTAGGACTACCGCACTAACACTCCCACTAGGAGTAACAGTATCTCAATCATCACCAGCCCTATGGCCTGGTCGCGTCTACACTCTCAGTGTACTAATAGCCTCGAGGCTCACACGTGGCACTCTACGTTCCCGAGTCATCACTCGGACTACCGCCCCGACCAAAAATCTATTATGCCCCGCCCTCAGGTCTCGGGCCACTGTCTCTCACAGCCGACTGCGCCTGCCCACATGGCTACAGGCTCCACAGTCTTCATATATGGTCCAGGCACGGATCGTCCCTCAACGAACCCACTAAGCGTTGCCACGTGACTACTATTCTTCACCGAGCAAAACCCACTCGCTAGTCGTCAATATACGACACAAACTCTCTATCGACTCCTATCACACTTAGCAAACGCTAAGGTGCCACTTAACCAGTTCTTTCTGGCTAAAGGGTACCTGTGCTCCATGAGCACCCACAAGATTGTGCGTCTTACGCCTCTATGTCAACTCGTAGAATCCACGGTGTTAAGCAATTTGCTTAAGCACACCCATGGTACCTGTGCACTTCCCCCAACTGGGTGGAGGCACCACAATAATAGTTCTCCAATTTTGGCAACTAACACGCGAACCCTTCGGTGGCAACCCTTGCCGTTATACCGATCCATTGGACCAGCACCACAAGACTCCCGCTCTATCGAGAGGTTCTCACATCTTGAAGCCTACCCTGGGCCTCACCAACGCACTATGCGGCAATTCAGTCACATCGACACGTCACATGGTCGCTACTATCACCAAGAGCGAACTTTCACCACCAAGTCCATAAAACTTTCTTGCCCTAAACCTTAGGACATTTCAACATGGCTCTCGCAATCTAACGATCGCCAACGTCTCGTGAGTCGGTCTTTCACCGAGTCACCATCGGACCTAATCGGTCACACTTTGCCCAATTTGGCCAAAGTACAAACTAAAGCACCAAATTTCAACTCGCTTCACTCGAGCCTGAGCGCTCCAAGGGCTCAATTTGCGTCGACGCGGATCCTATTCTTCATCGATCACTCGATGCCATTGCTATTCCCTAAGCAACAACACCACAACGAAACGATTAGCCCAAATTTGATAATTTGGACAATGAGCAAGCTAGATACCAAACAAAAGGGCTCGTCGACCCAATCATGCGAAAGTACATAAGGGCACTCCCTTTCACCCCTGACCTTACGTTGTCGGCCGCCAACGTAATAGTCCAAAGAATGAAAGCTCATTACCCTCGATCCATTCCCAATGTCCTTCTTGGGAATCGTAAAACCCAATCATATACTTTCGCCAAAAGATCCACACACTCTCTCGTGCCTAAACCCTAGAGTCTTCCTAAGGTTTGCTAACCACCTAGGACTATTCCTAGGCTCTGATACCACTCTTATCTGTCACGCCCCGAGACCGTCAATTTGAACAGTTCGGGCGCGCCAACAGTGTCACGCCCCGGGGTCGAAACTGCGACCCGGGTTCGCCAACAGATCCGCCACCTATGCCAAACCCGCATAGGCGAAGCGTCCTACCTGCAAAAAGAGCTACAGCTAAACATATATCAGAGCTAAAAGATAAAACTGCTATAGAAATAAAATCAACCACTGTACATCTGAAGATAAAACAACAAGGTCCATCTCCCAAAAGATAATCATACAATAACCTCGAGTACAAAACTCATAACTCAACAGGGAGATATCTCAATACAATATCAGTGTACAAGCTCTCAATACATCATATCCTCACTACATCAGTCTCTCAAAAGGGAAAATAAAAACCAATCTACCGACTAAACTGAAGATCTCCTCAAAAGGGGGGTACCGCTACTCTCCAAAGATGGGTCTGGATTTAGCTCGCTACTCCCTCACCACGATCAGCAACCACAGAACGGCAACACCCGCCAAGACTCTGCAAAACAAAGGAGAGAAAGGACAAAAAGGGGAAAAACCCCCGACGGGCGTGAGAACTACGCAAAAAGGGAGTTCTCAGTGGGTATCGCCACTAGGCCCGACGATCAGCCCACCAAGACTACTAGAGGCAAAAGATAACTAAAGCAGTAAAACTGAAAGGAGAAGCGGGAAACACTCTACAGCTACCATGCCTCTACCAACAATGCTCAAATGGGGAAAACACTGATAAAGATATGCAACACTCGCACACGAGGTACTCAATCGACCCAATCGAGCTGACTGCCACATGGGGTCCAGTCAAACCTGCGCCCACCTACAACCACCTCCCGCTGACGGGCAGGAATTACGTAGGGCGTCCAAACGGACTAACTCGCTATCGAGTAGTGTCTCATGCAGGCCATAGTCAAAATCCATGCCCTCTCTCTCAGAACGGATAGACTCCAGATGAACAACCTCTCGCGCAATGGACAACGAACTCACATCGACCACGGGACCACCGTCAATCCCCAAACGGTTCCCGACAACACTAGCACTGGTCTATGCATAGCCGCTAGACTCCACTCCGTCCCCCTGACACGAGTGCAACAATAAAGTAAATATCTGTAATAAACCCAATCTGATGTCACCAGTAAACACTGGTACTGCCTGCTCTGCTGTCGAACTCAAGAACCCAGCATGGTGCCCGGCGCTCACACCGTGGAACTCAAGAAACCAGCATGGTGCCCGGCGCTCACACCGTGGAAAGCCTACTCCGGAGTGGCACTCGAGGGGAGCGACCCACACGAGTAAAGTATCACTGTATCACGCATCACTGCATCAAATATCACTGTATCAAGTATCACTGTATAGCAGGACTGGATCAAGACCAAGATCAAGTGGGAAAAACCCTCCACAAAAAGGGAAACCCGATCCCCAACTGAAATAACTGGAAACAATAAGTGGAAAACTCCAACCACTAGAGAAGCCTGATACCCAATCTGATGCATAAACAATCTCCGGTCAACCGCCCAATGTCCGCGGCTGCCGCAATATCCCATGAACCACTACCTATCACAATCCGGCACAACCTGTCCCCGACACTGAGACCCCAGCTATACTATCACAAATCCCTGCTCGAACCCGAGCCACGCGAATCTAGTATCTAGAAAGAAAAGGAGAAGAACAAACATGGTTTCTCCTAAGTCATAACCCAACATGAAAGTGTAGCAGTAAAAGGTGGCCTAGCTATATGTCCATACATGCATGCTTTTATCCTCAAAGCAAAATAAAGAAGAATAAACCTCATGCCAAAATTATCAATGACCATACCTGTACATAATCCTCAATCCATAATGGCTCCTCAGAGTAGAACCTGCACATAACTACATAATCCTCTCCCAATGCATAAACCAGCCTCATAAAAGGTTATGTGCTAATATGGCATGATAATTAATCATCTATGGTATCCTTGCCTTAGGTAAGCTTCCACTAATCATCCACATGAATATTTGATTAATACCATTGTCATACTGTGAACGATTCACTTGCAATTTTTATAAAATCCTCATTGTTAAACTTACCGATCAATCCCCGCCATTGTACCATACACTTGCATGCAATGTTAATATATATAACAATTAGAGAACCGTCCACCGGTTCCGAGGATAAGGCACCCACCTGAAGTGCTGACTGTCCCAAATCGTACAGCTGAAAATACCAAAACTCCAAATCCTTGCTTCCACAATTTCAGCACACCCGAAATATTCCTGGTACAGTACAAAGCTCACTAATTACACTTAGGCTCCCAATTATAGCATTAATAATCACATACAACCTCGAATTCTGAACTGTTAAATTATCACCTGCAGAAATTGCCCAGAAAATTCCAATAAAAATATCACGGCGATCCTCGCGTCGATAGCTTCGCAACGGTACCTTGCACGCCCAAATCCGAGTTCTGTACATCAAGATAAAAATTCGGCAAGGGGGCACACTCATACAAAATCTGTATTAAGGACAGATTACTGTTCACAGAGAAAACAGTAATTTTCACCTCGAAATAAAATTCACAAAAATCCAATAAAAATACGAGCGCGTTCCTTGCGATCCGTAGATGAAAAAGTTGTATAAGCTCGTTTCCGTCAGACGCTCGTGCGCAAAGATATGGCCGAAATACTCCGTTGCTGTCAAGTAAATCCACACAGAAGATGGGGTCACTGTTTGCCTCGGGATCCGTGTCAAAACCTCGAAACGGGAAAGTGCGACCAAAACGAAAGATGAAGTCCTACCTCTTAGGAGTCTGCCGGTGCAAGAATCACTAGAAAATGATGTCGGGGTAGCCCAGGGGAGCAAAAACACTATCGCTGCGCCGAAGAAGAACACTAGAAAGCAACGTCGCGCCGCACCGTAAAATGGGGAACCTCGGGATTCGTGCCTCCAAAACTCTTGAAACTTGGCAGGGAGATCAAGCACTTAGAGATGAAAAACTTTGCTTAAGGAAGCTCGGGGAGATCTTGCACAGGTTGGGAGAGAAAGCCATTTGAAGAGAGCTCGGGCTGCCTTTAAATAGGCTGAGGAAACAATTGGGATAATTCCCATTGTGTCCTCGATTTCGGGCGCTCGGCCCAATTCGGGCGCGCACAGTGCGGCCCGGCCCAGGACTTCCGGGCGCGCACAGTGCGGCCCGGTCCACCGCACAGCCCAGCCCAGCACTCCCCCAGGCCCCGCTGCACCCGGAGCACCTGAGCCCGCAAATGACGGCGCGACACGTGGCCCGGCATCCCGTGCACCGCGCACGTCGTGCCGTGGACCGCGCACGTCGCGGCTGACCCGGGCGTACGGCCACCTGCCCCGGTCACCGTCACCGCCGGTTGCGTGGACCGGGAGCACAACACCGGACCAACCACCTCACGCCACGTGTCCACCCGGTCTACCGTGCACCCGGGCCCAAACTCCGTGGACCGCGTCTGCTGCGCCGGCCAACCGGAAGGCGCCACGTGGCCCGCCTCCGGTGCACGACCTCCGCGGTGGACCGCGCCCTGCCCGCGCACCTGCGCGCCTGCCCGCGGCCTGCCCGCGCCGCGTGCCGCCGCCTGCCGCCTGCCCGAGGCTGCGCCGCCGCCCGCCGGCGCTGCCCGCCGCCGCCGGCCGCCGCCGGCGATCGCCGGAACAGTAAAGTACTGTAGCAACCTCCAAAAACAGCAAGTAAATAGCCCATCTCGACCGTTTTCGCGCGCTGATTCCAAAAACGGTGTCCGTTTCGCCAAATTCCAATCCGATAAATCGCCGGAGGCTCCCGGAAAGGTATCTTTGATCCGAATTTCGCGCCGAGTCCAAATTGATATCCAAAATGCGCGGAAACACCACTAAACATCCGACGGGGTCTCCCGGTTACCCACGTGATCCATTTGAAGCCCCGAGTTCAGCACTTGTGTCCAAATTGGCGCACGAACACCGCCGAGATGCCCCATAGGGCTCCAGAAGCTGCTGGTGACACTGTAGAAGCCCTGCAAAGATCCGGGTCACCACATCCTCTCCCACTAAAAGAAAGTTTCGTCCTCGAAACTAAAGCAACTCCCAAGGAGTCTCAGAAACCAGGGGTCAAAACTCAACACCGCCGTCTCCAGCTTCCAAGTCACCTATCACTCCCCGTGATTACTCCACAGCAACATCATCAGCAACAACCAGAACGGCATAGCCCGATTGCGCACTTCCCTCACCTCATGAGCCGGAATTCGCAATGGGCGTCTCTCGTACTCCAAACTTTCATAGACCTCAAAAGGAACGAGTCAATCACGGGCGAGGGGTCCAAAACATAACACTCCAGAGCTGAGACGCAGAGAAACCTCAAAACTCCAACAAAAGACTGGGGAAAAGGGACGAACAGCCCGAGCAACGCGCTCAAAATCACTCCCAAGAGCCCATTCAACCAAAGCGACCCGAAACACATCCACACAAACACCTGCACAGAAAAGGGGCCCAAACAAGCAGGGGTTCACACTCAGTCGCCCACAAAACTCAACCACCCAAGTGGATTGCTCAGCCGCAGCCTCTCAACAAAAAGGGATCCCCTGGGACACAAACTCAAACCCTGCACACCAGAATGGCCCCACACAGCGCCAGCTATGGAACCGTCAAACTCAACTCCCAGATAGCTCTTCTGCTCCAGGTATCCGCCACCACAGTGGCCCTGCCGGGGTGATACTGGATGCTCAACAAAATCCAATGGTAGCCCTACAGCCACTATGGGAGGTATCACTATAACTCGCAAATCCATCTCCCCCCACTGACCAGGTTAAAATCGGCACTGGTACCAAACTCATCACCCGCTCATCAAGCTCTGCTGGCACTATCCAGTCCACGAGCTCCTCACCCCAACCATAACCGTCGATCTCGACCAGTCATAAACAGCATCCATTTTGGCCAGATTTCCACCGCCGCCCCTACGGCTTGGATAAGTAATCCAGGAAGATATGCTCTCGAAGCTAGAACTTGTATCACCACGACTTGGCATAAGGCTCCTTCCTCACAGATCTTGACACACCATCTACAAATGCTGCACAAGCTTTAAATCACTCAGGGAGGGGGTAAAACAAAAATATCCCTGGAGGATGCCGCTATCAAACCGTTCAAGGCCAACTGGAACACAGAATTCCTCAATCTAGAGGCAACAGGGCCGTAGTCAATCCTTTGGCTTCACTGTACTCGTAATGCCCCTACCGTGTCCTGAACACCATCTAGACAAAGCCCTCAGTTGAAATTCCAAATTGGTGCAGGCATCATACAATAACTGCCAGAATATAGCTCCATCAAAAGATTCAAAATAATGCCTGGACCTGCCTGGGCTCCAATCCCAAAGGGCTCTCACCGTCGTGTATCAACAACATGGCACTAGGTCAAACAGACCCTCGATCCAACAGATCCCTGTACGGTTGCGATCAACTGTCCCAGCTCTTACAGATAACATCCAAGCGGTGCTATTGAGGTTGGCGCGGTCTCCAAAAACCACGTCAATCACAATCTTAATCTCCCTCTCTGCCGGTATAATCATCGGCTCAGGTTGTCTCACACCCGGGATCTCACGAGCAAAAGGGATATCCTTAAGTCCCGCTGCTGCCGTAGGCACCTCTCACCCTGTCGCTGTAACCTGTGTGCTTTAACAGTCTCAACAAACAAAATGCCTTCCAATATCCGCCTTGCAGAAAATCGCAGTCCTTTAACTCAGCGGTCAGACATCCTGTGGCACTACGCCAACCAATCCCAAGCACTGGGTCAAACACCAAGCTGCCACAAATACCAATATGTCTGCTGGCAAAACTCACGGCCTCGACTGCACTAGGCATAACCCACAAGCCTTCCCCACTTGCACAATACCAACAGTACCCTGTACCTCAAGTGCATGTGGTAACGACTCTACCTCTAATCCATGCAGGAATGTGACATGTCCTAACTCCGACTGCTGTGATGAATTCATACCTGCGACAACTCAATCCACTACCGTGGCGCCCTCCAACCGGGCGGCACAGATTCATCCGCTCGATGCAAGTGGTCATCGCTCAGCCTGCCAAAATATCTAGACCATTCACAAAGGGAGCACGACCTCTGTCCATGTTCACACTGAGGTGCCGAATGTGGTCTCTCGCAGATAGCCAATCCACGCTACCGCTGCGCCATCCTGATAAAAGGGCTGTTGCTGTCATCGGGGTCCACCCAACCCCTGACGTCTCAGAAATCCACCTGGATATCCTCGTCATACTACTAAGCACAATTGATTCATGCAATTCCTTATACAATTATCCTTACTAAGCTCACCCCTCAATCACAAATATTGCACCCCAAACATGCCAGTTATCAATCACACAGGGTAACATCTCCTTTGGTTAAGCTTTACATAATCCGTCCACAAGGATATCCACCATCCTGGAAGGGCAAACGAAAAATGTCTCTGCCGGCCGATCTATCCTCCGTCATCGGGCATCAAGCGCCTCTATCCAGAACTTGCCTCTGATAGCAAATCCCCATCCAAAAGAACTGCAGCGCCAGCTCCATAAACACTGCCTCCACCATCGAAGCACCCCAAAATCCAAAACCTGCACCAGAGGGTCCGAATAACGGAAGGGTATACTGGCGCAATCCACTCTCAGTCACGGACATCCTATGCGCCTTGTCCCCCAAATCATAGAGCGCGCAGTTCGATAACTGCGTAACCCTTTGACACAAAGAGGCTTCCAAGTAGTCTCTCCATCACCACCAGCCACGATTCTACCCCAAGAGGCTCCAAACTTAATCCTAAGAATCGGGGTGGTTTATCTGCCGAAACTGGCTCAACTGGTCATTGGTGTCCCAAAGCTCATCAGCTGTCAACTATCCACCCTGTCTCGGCGCCTCGGCACTAAACATCGGCACAAAGGGGCTACTCACTCCATCAATACCACAGAAATCGCCGCCCTTGAGGATACTGCAATCGGGTGGTCTCAGAAGGGAGCACTGTCGAGCTGCCCGCCGCTCTGACAACTGTGTCACAAAACCAGATGCTCGCTCACTCTGCCGCTGATAAGCCTCAGACAATTCTGTCATCTGGGTCCGGAACTCTCTGACCTCAATCCGGGTATCCGGCCCAAACCAACCGCTCAAGCTCAACTGCCAAGACAGGATGCACAAGGGTCCCAAACCCAGCGTCGGGGAGACACCGCTCGCCACGACGAAACCACAAATCAGCACACAACAACGCTCGACCCAATCTGGCGAAAGTCTAGAGCATGTTACCCATTCCACAGCGTTATGTTGTCTGCAGCCAACATAACTACTTAGGAGAATAAACATGCCAATCACCCCTCCCGTTCCTTGGGAGAGGAGCAAGACTCAATCAGGACTCTCGCTACAAGTCACGACTCTCACGAAGTCATCCTAGGGTCCAACCACAAGCCTAGGGTTTCTAAGTCCACCATGACCTATCCCTAAGCTCTGATACCAACTTAATCTGTCACGCCCCGGGGTCGAAACTGCGACCCGGGTTCGCCAACAGATCCGCCACCTATGCCAAACCCGCATAGGCGAAGCGTCCTACCTGCAAAAAGAGCTACAGCTAAACATATATCAGAGCTAAAAGATAAAACTGCTATAGAAATAAAATCAACCACTGTACATCTGAAGATAAAACAACAAGGTCCATCTCCCAAAAGATAATCATACAATAACCTCGAGTACAAAACTCATAACTCAACAGGGAGATATCTCAATACAATATCAGTGTACAAGCTCTCAATACATCATATCCTCACTACATCAGTCTCTCAAAAGGGAAAATAAAAACCAATCTACCGACTAAACTGAAGATCTCCTCAAAAGGGGGGTACCGCTACTCTCCAAAGATGGGTCTGGATTTAGCTCGCTACTCCCTCACCACGATCAGCAACCACAGAACGGCAACACCCGCCAAGACTCTGCAAAACAAAGGAGAGAAAGGACAAAAAGGGGAAAAACCCCCGACGGGCGTGAGAACTACGCAAAAAGGGAGTTCTCAGTGGGTATCGCCACTAGGCCCGACGATCAGCCCACCAAGACTACTAGAGGCAAAAGATAACTAAAGCAGTAAAACTGAAAGGAGAAGCGGGAAACACTCTACAGCTACCATGCCTCTACCAACAATGCTCAAATGGGGAAAACACTGATAAAGATATGCAACACTCGCACACGAGGTACTCAATCGACCCAATCGAGCTGACTGCCACATGGGGTCCAGTCAAACCTGCGCCCACCTACAACCACCTCCCGCTGACGGGCAGGAATTACGTAGGGCGTCCAAACGGACTAACTCGCTATCGAGTAGTGTCTCATGCAGGCCATAGTCAAAATCCATGCCCTCTCTCTCAGAACGGATAGACTCCAGATGAACAACCTCTCGCGCAATGGACAACGAACTCACATCGACCACGGGACCACCGTCAATCCCCAAACGGTTCCCGACAACACTAGCACTGGTCTATGCATAGCCGCTAGACTCCACTCCGTCCCCCTGACACGAGTGCAACAATAAAGTAAATATCTGTAATAAACCCAATCTGATGTCACCAGTAAACACTGGTACTGCCTGCTCTGCTGTCGAACTCAAGAACCCAGCATGGTGCCCGGCGCTCACACCGTGGAACTCAAGAAACCAGCATGGTGCCCGGCGCTCACACCGTGGAAAGCCTACTCCGGAGTGGCACTCGAGGGGAGCGACCCACACGAGTAAAGTATCACTGTATCACGCATCACTGCATCAAATATCACTGTATCAAGTATCACTGTATAGCAGGACTGGATCAAGACCAAGATCAAGTGGGAAAAACCCTCCACAAAAAGGGAAACCCGATCCCCAACTGAAATAACTGGAAACAATAAGTGGAAAACTCCAACCACTAGAGAAGCCTGATACCCAATCTGATGCATAAACAATCTCCGGTCAACCGCCCAATGTCCGCGGCTGCCGCAATATCCCATGAACCACTACCTATCACAATCCGGCACAACCTGTCCCCGACACTGAGACCCCAGCTATACTATCACAAATCCCTGCTCGAACCCGAGCCACGCGAATCTAGTATCTAGAAAGAAAAGGAGAAGAACAAACATGGTTTCTCCTAAGTCATAACCCAACATGAAAGTGTAGCAGTAAAAGGTGGCCTAGCTATATGTCCATACATGCATGCTTTTATCCTCAAAGCAAAATAAAGAAGAATAAACCTCATGCCAAAATTATCAATGACCATACCTGTACATAATCCTCAATCCATAATGGCTCCTCAGAGTAGAACCTGCACATAACTACATAATCCTCTCCCAATGCATAAACCAGCCTCATAAAAGGTTATGTGCTAATATGGCATGATAATTAATCATCTATGGTATCCTTGCCTTAGGTAAGCTTCCACTAATCATCCACATGAATATTTGATTAATACCATTGTCATACTGTGAACGATTCACTTGCAATTTTTATAAAATCCTCATTGTTAAACTTACCGATCAATCCCCGCCATTGTACCATACACTTGCATGCAATGTTAATATATATAACAATTAGAGAACCGTCCACCGGTTCCGAGGATAAGGCACCCACCTGAAGTGCTGACTGTCCCAAATCGTACAGCTGAAAATACCAAAACTCCAAATCCTTGCTTCCACAATTTCAGCACACCCGAAATATTCCTGGTACAGTACAAAGCTCACTAATTACACTTAGGCTCCCAATTATAGCATTAATAATCACATACAACCTCGAATTCTGAACTGTTAAATTATCACCTGCAGAAATTGCCCAGAAAATTCCAATAAAAATATCACGGCGATCCTCGCGTCGATAGCTTCGCAACGGTACCTTGCACGCCCAAATCCGAGTTCTGTACATCAAGATAAAAATTCGGCAAGGGGGCACACTCATACAAAATCTGTATTAAGGACAGATTACTGTTCACAGAGAAAACAGTAATTTTCACCTCGAAATAAAATTCACAAAAATCCAATAAAAATACGAGCGCGTTCCTTGCGATCCGTAGATGAAAAAGTTGTATAAGCTCGTTTCCGTCAGACGCTCGTGCGCAAAGATATGGCCGAAATACTCCGTTGCTGTCAAGTAAATCCACACAGAAGATGGGGTCACTGTTTGCCTCGGGATCCGTGTCAAAACCTCGAAACGGGAAAGTGCGACCAAAACGAAAGATGAAGTCCTACCTCTTAGGAGTCTGCCGGTGCAAGAATCACTAGAAAATGATGTCGGGGTAGCCCAGGGGAGCAAAAACACTATCGCTGCGCCGAAGAAGAACACTAGAAAGCAACGTCGCGCCGCACCGTAAAATGGGGAACCTCGGGATTCGTGCCTCCAAAACTCTTGAAACTTGGCAGGGAGATCAAGCACTTAGAGATGAAAAACTTTGCTTAAGGAAGCTCGGGGAGATCTTGCACAGGTTGGGAGAGAAAGCCATTTGAAGAGAGCTCGGGCTGCCTTTAAATAGGCTGAGGAAACAATTGGGATAATTCCCATTGTGTCCTCGATTTCGGGCGCTCGGCCCAATTCGGGCGCGCACAGTGCGGCCCGGCCCAGGACTTCCGGGCGCGCACAGTGCGGCCCGGTCCACCGCACAGCCCAGCCCAGCACTCCCCCAGGCCCCGCTGCACCCGGAGCACCTGAGCCCGCAAATGACGGCGCGACACGTGGCCCGGCATCCCGTGCACCGCGCACGTCGTGCCGTGGACCGCGCACGTCGCGGCTGACCCGGGCGTACGGCCACCTGCCCCGGTCACCGTCACCGCCGGTTGCGTGGACCGGGAGCACAACACCGGACCAACCACCTCACGCCACGTGTCCACCCGGTCTACCGTGCACCCGGGCCCAAACTCCGTGGACCGCGTCTGCTGCGCCGGCCAACCGGAAGGCGCCACGTGGCCCGCCTCCGGTGCACGACCTCCGCGGTGGACCGCGCCCTGCCCGCGCACCTGCGCGCCTGCCCGCGGCCTGCCCGCGCCGCGTGCCGCCGCCTGCCGCCTGCCCGAGGCTGCGCCGCCGCCCGCCGGCGCTGCCCGCCGCCGCCGGCCGCCGCCGGCGATCGCCGGAACAGTAAAGTACTGTAGCAACCTCCAAAAACAGCAAGTAAATAGCCCATCTCGACCGTTTTCGCGCGCTGATTCCAAAAACGGTGTCCGTTTCGCCAAATTCCAATCCGATAAATCGCCGGAGGCTCCCGGAAAGGTATCTTTGATCCGAATTTCGCGCCGAGTCCAAATTGATATCCAAAATGCGCGGAAACACCACTAAACATCCGACGGGGTCTCCCGGTTACCCACGTGATCCATTTGAAGCCCCGAGTTCAGCACTTGTGTCCAAATTGGCGCACGAACACCGCCGAGATGCCCCATAGGGCTCCAGAAGCTGCTGGTGACACTGTAGAAGCCCTGCAAAGATCCGGGTCACCACAAACAGACCCGCCAATCGGGCATGACCTTTCAAGACCCGAAAGGAACGGTTTATTCCAACAATTTTAATTCAATATAGCGGAAGAGTAAGCAATCAGAGGAGAGATCTATGAATTTAAACTTCCAATCATTCAAACAAATAGTTAGAAGAAATGAAAGTACATCACTTGAGCGAAAACAAATACTTTTGTTTATAATACAACTCCCTTTTAACATGCAACTACAATACAAATTACATCCATATTTTTTTTTTCTTTTTCCAACATGAAACTTGAACATTTAAAGATTACATTGTTGCTCACATACAAA
Source organism: Tillandsia fasciculata (assembly GCA_029168755.2). Classification (NCBI taxonomy): domain Eukaryota; kingdom Viridiplantae; phylum Streptophyta; class Magnoliopsida; order Poales; family Bromeliaceae; genus Tillandsia; species Tillandsia fasciculata. The sequence goes on from CM054945.1 coordinate 11,951,407, forward strand.
AGTTCGCTCAAGAAAATAAAACTCCAAAATGGTACTGGCGACTCTAGACTGCTAGGTCGCTACTCTGCTGGGCTCTTGCCCCTGTCGCGTGCCTCGCTCGATGTACCTGGACCTGTGGGGATGTCACCCAAAGGGTGTGAGAACTACAACGAAGTTCCCAGTGGGTTCAACCACCGAGAGAAAATGCCCTGCACCGCTTAGTCTAATGGAAGCAATATAATAGAGAATGAAATACAGTAATAAAAGCTGTAAATCCTAGCTAGCATGCTTAACACTTTTACCTTTGCCATAACCTGACTTAATGCCGTTGTAAGGTGTCATTCTAACCAACCACTTACTTGACCAACCACTTTCTTTACTTTTCTTTGTGTTTTAATTAAAGTTGCTAACCCTCGGAGAATCTTGCCCAACGGGCCCTAGCCCGGCAGACATGCTGCCATAAGACAAGTCCTCTAAGGTTGCCGATAACACCCGCAAGTGTTACCCCGTCCTACGGGAGAAACGTCCCGAACGGGTCTCTACCCGGGAGAGGGACACTGCCTGCTACTCCAACATGGGCCGCGTTTCACCCCCGTAGGTACGCCCGTTTTATTATCTCTTTTATTGCTTTTGCACTTAGCCTCTTTCCACTTTAGGCCTTTGCCTTTCTCTTTGCTCTTTAGCACTCAGCTTCCTTTTCATTCGAGCTCGTAGCTCACATTGCCTCTTGGCCATTTTCTTTCTTTTTAATTAAGCTTTTAGCTTATCTTTTCATGTACTCAATACCTTTACCCTAGGTCCATGCCTCAAGGTAACAGAAGTCCCTTGGACTTAGTCTTTCTTTACTTTTATTATACTCAAGTTGAAGTTAAAGTGTAGGTGTATTAACCCAATTCCCTATGACGATTCTAGGGATTTCATTCACTTTGGATATTAACCTCAACTATACTATGATTCCCTTAGAGACATAACTTTAAATTAAGCCCTACTTCCATGTACTCACATAATTGACTCAAGCAAAATGCCACTCGTGAAATCCTATAGTGAATGCCACACATTAGAGCCTAATATAAGTTTTCTCCTAAGTCGAGATTTAAAATGCCATAATTCACTTCTACATAAGCATGAAAATACAATCCTAGCCACTCTATTAACATGCTTCTAAGGAAAAGCAAAAGATAAGGGGAGAGGTCACCCTCGCTCGATAGAATCCCCCACCTTTAGTCGCTTTTGCAAGGATAAGATGGGTTGACCTTCTATTCTCCAAGAAATCCCTAAATTCATAATGAAACCAATTAGGAATCACTTTCATACTCTTTTTTTTTTTTAATTCCACACAACTATAAAAGAGAATCCTAGGTTTACTCTTTATTTCTTTCTATGGGTTCATTTTGACCAATAAGGAAAGAAAGTTGCAAAAATCCCTTATTAGCATACTCTTGTAATAGGGATATTTTGGTCTCTTTAATATTTTAATCTTTAAAAGAAAATCCTAAATATGATGTAACCATGAAGGAAATTATCTCATTGTCATTTTAATTCCACAAGAGTTCAAAAATTAGAACCCTAGAATTTTAACCTTACCTCTTTGGGTATTCTTTTGACCAAAAGAGAAGCAATGAAAGCTAATGTTTCACTTTGCTTTTAAAAGAGACCAAAAGTTGCCCTCTTGATCTTCAAGACTTTCCCTATAATGAAAAGGGAAATCATGAAGCAATTTCTTTCCATGATTCTCTAACTCCATAAAATTATAAAACTAAAATCCTTTTTAAAACATAAAAGGGAGAATTCCTTAATTGACTCTCTTTTTGGATCAATTTGAAGGGAATAGGAAAGAAAGTCCCATTCTTGTCACGTTTGCCAAAGAGAAATTTTGATCTCTTGGTCTCCAAGGTTTTCCTAAAAGAGAAGCAAGTCTTGAAGCAATAACTCTTATGATCTAATATTTCCATAAAAATTTAACTAGAAACCCCTTTGACAACTTAAAGGGAAAAACCCCTATTTGGTCAATTTCCCCATCAAAAGGCTAAATTTTTATCGGTTCATAAAAATGGGAGGAGAATAATCATCTCATGGCATGTTGCCAAAAAGAAACTTGCACAACTCGATCCGGGGTCAAAATGCTCTCAAAAATTTGAGAAAAGCTCAATTTGAGCTATTTCCCCCAATTTGCCGATTTTGCTTTTGGCAAAAATCGAGAGTTACATTTTTCTCATTGGAGAAAAGAGAAGAGAAGAAGTTTCTATCTTTCTTCATTTTTCTCATTGGAGAAAAGAGAAGAGAAGAAGTTTATATCTTTCTTCTTTTCTTCTTTTCTTTTCTTTCTTTTTCCTTCTCTTTTCTTCTTCTCTTTTCTTCTTCTCTTCCTTTCTTTCCATTCTTTCTTTCTTTTTTTTTGTGAGGATGCCCTGCTGCTGGGCAGCAGCTGCAAGCTGCTGCCCAAGCAGCAGAGCCTGCAGCTGCTGCTGCTGCTTGTAGCAGCAGCAGCTGCTGCAGCTCCAGCAGCTGCGCAAGGCAGCCATGCTGCTGCCTTGCGCAGCAGCCATGCTGCCCAGGACAGCAGCTGCAAGCTGCTGCCCAAGCAGCAGGGCCCACAGCTGCTGCAGCCCCCCATTTCCATTTTTTTTTTTGTTTCCTTCCCCCTCGAGCCAAGAGAGAGAGAGAGGGAGAGAGAGAGAGAGAGAGTACAATACCTTCTCCTTCTCCTTCTTCTTCTTCTTCTTCTTCTTCAACTTCTTCTCTTTCTCTTCTTCTTCTCCTTCTTTCCTTCTCTTTTCCCCTTTTCGTTTTTTTTTTAGTGTGAGCTGAGAGAGGGAGAGAGAGAGATGTTTTCAAAAGAGAAGAGAGAGAGGGAGAGAGAGATGTCTTTACTCCCTGCAGGGGGGAGGTGGAGGGATGGGTGGATTTACCAAAACACCCACAACAATTCCCCATTTTACTAAAATGTCCTTTAAATTACTGCAGATTTCCTGCAGTGAGCAATTTCGGATAGCCCTCTTTCACCACGTTTTCCCGTCAACTGAGAAATCAAAATTGTAATTTTTCTTCGCCCCTTTAATCTACAAATTTTTCTTAAACTTCCCACGATTTTATTTAAATTTTTGGACTACTCTAAGACCTCGAAAGAGAGCCCCGAAAAAGCTTCGCAAAAAAACTGCACTGTCAAAAACTGCAGTTTCAGAATTCACGAAGCATTTTTCTTCGCTTCGTTCTCCAATTTTTCCTTAATTTCTCACCTAGGTTTTTCACCCCTTTTAATCAGAAAACTTTTGTGAGACACCCCACGGTTTCTTTTAAAATTTTGGGGCACTCAAAGTCTCCGAAACAGGGCTCCGAAAAAGCTTCGCGATAAACTGCACTGTCAAAAACTGCAGTTTCAGAATTCACGAAGCATTTTTCTTCGCTTCGTTCTCCAATTTTTCCTTAATCGCTCACCTAGGTTTTTCACCCCTTTTAATCATAAAACTTTTGTGAGACACCCCACGATTTCTTTTAAAATTTTGGGGCACTCAATGTCTCCGAAACAGGGCTCCGAAAAAACTTCGCGATAAACTGCACTGTCAAAAACTGCAGTTTCAGAATTCACGAAGCATTTTTCTTCGCTTCGTTCTCCGATTTTTCCTTAATCGCTCACCTAGGTTTTTCACCCCTTTTAATCAGAAAACTTTTGTGAGACACCCCACAATTTCTTTTAAATTTTTGGGGCACTCAAAGTCTCCGAAACAGGGCTCCGAAAAAGCTTCGCGATAAACTGCACTGTCAAAACTGCAGTTTCAGAATTCACGAAGCATTTTTCTTCGCTTCGTTCTCCGATTTTTCCTTAATCGCTCACCTAGGTTTTTCACCCCTTTTAATCAGAAAACTTTTGTGAGACACCCCACGATTTCTTTTAAAATTTTGGGGCACTCAAAGTCTCCGAAACAGGGCTCCGAAAAAGCTTCGTGATCACAAATTTCAGGAAATTTCAGAATTTGCTAAGTCCTCGGGTTCAAGTCACTTTTCGACCCGATGCCCCCCGCGTCAGCCCGAAACGCACCGAACTCGACTGTAATCATATTTAAAACATGTTACAAGTCTTCTCGCCGAATCTCGCCATTTTGCGAACTCGGCGAACACGAGTCCAAATTTTGCAAACTTGAGGCTTCGCTTCTCAACCACAACTCACTTTTCGACTCAACGGCTTTTGCGTTGATTCGGAACGCTTCTAACCCACTTGTAATCATATTTGAAACGTGTTACAAGTATTTTTACCGAGTTTTGCTATTTCGCAGAATCGGTGCACTACAGTCATCACACTGCCGCTGCGACGAAGGAGGACACCGAAGAAGAAACGTCGCGCCGCGCCGGTAAAATCAAAATCTCGAAATCCGTGCCGCCGAAAAATCTGAAACTTGGTAGGTGCAAGCTCCTCTTCATGGAGAAGATTTCTCCTTCTCATCCCCCTTCGAGCAGAGGGATCGAAGGGGTCGAAATCTCCCTCCCAAAGTCCCTCGGATTGCAACTTAAGGGAAAACCAGAAAAATCTTTTCGGAAAATTACCTCTGTGTCCCGCCGAACAGGAAACACCAAAAATCCACCAATCATGGAACGCCACGTCGCCGACGAACACCAAATAGCAAAACTGGCCAATGGGGTTGCGCCACGTGGTGCTGACCGTACCTGCCCCGCGCACGTCGCGCCACCTGCCCACCTGCCCCGCACAGTAACCCGACCAATAGAGAGGGGCCACGTGTCCAAGTCCCTGCCTGCTGCACCCGGTGCACGAAACACTATGCACCGGACCAATGAAACTACACCACGTGTCCAAGCCCGGTGCACCCTGCACCCGCGCCGATCCATAGACCGCGTCCAGTGAGCCATCCAATGGGAATCTGCCACGAGTCCTTCCTGTCGGTCCACCGTGCACCCAAATAATTCCGTGGACCGCGCCGCATGAACCATCCAACCATCGGCCGCCACGTGTCCCCCGCACTGGTGCACGCCGGCGCATGGACCGCGCACCTGCCCGCGCGCCCGGGCGCCTGCCCGCGCCCTGCCCGCGCCGCGCGCCGCCGCCGTGCCGCCTGCCCGAGGCTGCGCCGCCGCCCGCCGGCGCTGCCCGCCGCCGCCGGCCGCCGCCGGCGATCGCCGGAACAGTAAAAGTACTGTAGCACCTCCAAAAATAGCAAGTAAATAGCCCATCTTGACCGTTTTCGCGCGCTGATTCCAAATACGGCGTCCATTTTGCCAAAATCCAATCCCATAATTTGCCGGAGGCTCCCGAAAAGGTATTTTTAATCCGAATTTCGCGCCGAGTCTAAATTGGATATCCGATTTGCGCGAAAACACCTCTAAACATCTGACGGGGTCCCCCGATTTCCCATGTGATCCATTTTAAGCCCCGAGTCCATCACTTGTGTCCAAATTGGCGCGCGAACACCGCCGACATGCCGCGCAGGCTTCCAGAAGCTGCTGGTCACACTGGAGAAACCCTGCAAAGATCCGGGTCACCACATCCTCCCCCACTAAAAGAAAGTTTCGTCCTCGAAACTAAAGCAACTCCCAAGGAGTCGCAGAACCCAGGGGTCAAAACTCAACACCGCCGTCTCCAGCTTCCAAGTCACCTATCACTCCCCGTGATTACTCCTCAGCAACAACATCAGCAACTATCAGAACGGCATAGCCCGATTGCGCAATTCCCTCACCTCACGAGCCGGAATTCGCAACGGGCGTCCCTCATACTCCAAAGTCTCACAGACCTCAAAAGGAACGAGTCAATCACGGGCGAGGGGTCCAAAGCATAACACTCCCGAGCTGAGACGTAGAAAAACTTCAAAGCTCCAACAAAAGACGGGGGGAAAAGGAACAAACCGCCCGAGCAACACGCTCTAACATCACTCCTAAGAGCCAACTCAACGAAAGCGACCCGAAACACATCCACACAAACACCTACACAGAAAAAGGGGCCTTAACAAGCAGGGGTTCACACTCAGTCACCCTCAAAACTCAACCATCCAAGTGGATTGCTCAGCCGCAGCCTTCATCAAAAGGGATCCTCTAGGACACCATTCAAACCCTGCACACCAGAATGGCCCCACACAGTGCCAGCAATAGAATCGAAAAACTCAAGCCCAAAAGCTCTTCTGCTCCAGGTATCCGCCAACACAGTGGCCCTATCGGGGTGATCCAGAATGCTCAAAAGTAAACCAACGGTAACTCCATCACCACCAAGGAAGGCATTGCTACAACTCGCAAGTCCATTACCCCGCACTAGCAATGCAAAAGTCGGCGCTGATACCAATCTCATCATCCGCTCGTCAAGCTCTGCTGGCACTATCCGGTCCAAAAGCTTCTCACCCCAACAATAACCGTCGATCTCGGCCAGTCTTAAATAGCATCCATTTTGGCCGGATTTCCACCGCCGCCCCTACGGCTAGAATAAGTAATCCAGGAAGATATGCTCTCGAAGCTAAAACTTGTACCACAACGACTTGGCATAAGGATCCTTTCTCACAGACCTTGGCACACCAACTACAAATGCTGCACAAACTCTAAATCACTCAGGGAGGGGGTAAAACCAAAATATCCCTAGAGGATGCCGCTATCAAACCGTTCAAGGTCAACTGAAACACAGAATTCCTCAATCTAGAGGCAACAAGGCATTAGTCATTCCATTGGCCTCACTGTACTCACAATGCCCCTACCGTGTCTTAAACACCATCTAGACAAAGCCCTCAGCTGAAATTCTAAATTGGTGCAGGCATCATACAATAACGGCCGGAATATAGCTCCATCAAAAGATTCTAAATAATACCTGGACCTGCCTGGGCTTCAATCACAAAGAGCTCTCATAGTCGTGTACCAACGACGTGGCACGAGGTCAAACAGACCCTCTATCCATCAAATCCACGCACCTATGACCTCTACTCCCGCAGCTCTAAAGGCGATATCCAATGAGGTGTTACTGAAGTTGGCGCGGTTTCCAGAACCACGTCACTCACAATCTTAATCTCCCTCTCCGGCGGCATAATCATCGGCTCAGATAGACTCACACTCGGGATCTCACGAGCAATAGGGATATCCTTAAGTCCCGCTACCGCCGTAGGCACCTCTGACACTGTCGCTGTAACCTGTGTGCTCCAATAGTCTCAACAAATAAAATGCCTTCCATTATCTGCCTCGCAGGAAATCAAAGTCCTTTCTCTCGACAGTCAAACATCCTGTGGCACTACGCCAACCAATCCCAAGCACTGGGTCAAACACCAAGCTGCCACAAATACCAATATGTCTGCCGGCATAACTCACGGCCTCTACTGCACTGGACATGATCCACAAGCCTCCCCCACCTGCACAATGCCAACAGCAACCTATACTTCAAGTGCATGTGGTAACGACTCTACCTCTAGTCCATGCAGGAATGCAACATGCTCTAACTCCGACTACTGTGATGAAATCATACCTGCGACAACTCAATCCACTACCGTGGCGCCCTCCAACCGGGCGGCACAGATTCATCCGCTCGATGCAAGTGGTCGTCGCTCAGCCTGCCAAAATATCTAGACCAATCACAAAGGGAGCACGACCTCTGTCCATGCTCACACTGAGGTGCCGAAAGTGGTCTCTCGCAGACAGCCAATCCACGCTACCGCTACACCACTCTGATAAAAGGGTTGTTGCTGTCATCGGGGTCCACCCAACCCCTGACGTCTCAGAAATCCACCTGGATATCATCGTCATACGACCAAGCACAATTGATTCATGCAATTCCTTATACAATTATTCTTACTAAGCTCACCCCTCAATCACATATATTGCACCCCAAACATGCCAGTTATCAAACACACAGGGTAACATCCCCCTTGTGTAAGCTTTACATAATCCATCCACAAGGATATCCACAATCCTGGAAGGGAAAACGAAAATGTCTCTGCCGGCCGATCTATCCTCCATCATCTGGCATCGAGCACCTCTATCCAGAACTTGCCTCTGACAGCAGATCCCCATCCAAAAGAACTGCAGCGCCAGCTCCATAAACACTGCCTCCACTATCGAAGCACCCCAAAATCCAAAACCTGCAAAAGAGGGTCCGAATAAACGGGAGGGTATCCTGGCGCAATCCACTCTCAGTCACGGACATCCTATGCGCCTTGTCCCCCAAATCATAGAGCGCGCAGTTCGATAACTGCGTAACCTTTTGACACAAAGAGGCTTCCAAGTAGTCTCTCCATCACCACCAGCCACGATTCTACCCCAAGAGGCTCCAAACTTAATCCTATGAGTCGGGGTGGTTTGTCACGCCCTGGAGGTCTCAGGATAAGCGGAAAAACGTGTTTTCTTTTTTTTTTTTTTTTTTGAAATTAATCAATCAAATGAGAACGACCTCGCCTACCGGTGCGCGACAGACCCGCCACACATACAAATTCACTCTGCAAACGGACAGAGTCTCCTTTGTACATGCACGGCGTCTCGACTACATTTACAATAATAACATTACACGGCATTGATCACACAGTCACATTGACTAAGTACAACATGCATCATCATTCAATAGCATTAGGAAAAATCCTATGAGTTCGCAAACGGTGTCCACTCGACACCCAAGTCTTTAAAACATCTATCATTCACATTTAGGCGGCTATATTGTTTTGAAAGGATAAATTCCCAGGGTTTTCAAAGTGGTGTCCACACGACACCCTATTTTTTTGAAAAGCGTTTTCGAAATCCTTTTACATCGTGAAACGGCCGCACAATTAATATGAAACATAACCAAAACCAAACAATTAATTACATGTCCACATATCCGGCATGATCCACATATCCACACAAAATAACGAAAAGGGAAAAGAGAGAGATAACCGAATAAGAGTTTAGCCAAAAAGGCCTCATACGGCCAAACCTAGGGTCCGCGATGCCTCACTGTTACGGCATTTTGGTGTTGGCATATTTCGTCAGTCAAGTCAGTGAGTTGAGTCGGAGTCTTAAAGGGATCAAATTGTCAAATCAGCCTTCGAAGACTCATTGAAGATTCAACATGAGCCCAAGTCAACTCTCAGGTATGATTAATTATTGTTCGTGGTGATTAAAGTTCGTTTATAATCATTGGAAACAGGAAATTAATGAAAACCGGTTTAGACTTGGTTTTAGGAACTTGGTTTTAACTTACAACTTAATTTAAGTTTGGATCCCGGTACTTGGTTTGTTTTGGATAAAGTTTATCTTGAAAAAATCAGTTTTTACATTGCGTACCGGAACCACACTTGAAGTTCCTCAAACCCGACACAGAGTTTTCTGAAATTTGTATTGCATACCGGAACACTGACTCGCGTACCGGAACACAATAGAAAAATCTGTGTTTTGCACCATTGAGTACCGGAACATGATAAGTGGTACCGGTACACAATGTTACCTCGGAAAAAGTTTCCTAAACCGACTCTAATATGTTTCCAAGGGCTATAAATAGACACTTAGGGTTTCTCGAATAGAATGACCGATACCGAAAACACTCGAGAGCAACCCTAGAGGCTAGGTTTTTACCGTTCTTCTTTTTAGCCTCTTTTAGGTCAATTCGACGGTTCTTCCAAGATCTATCTTTTGTCGAATTGATCTAAACTTTGCTTAGAAATTCTTTCTACGGTTCTTCAATGATAATCTAAGCAAAGGATCACCATCGAAGCCTATATTTCTTTATCGGCTGAGTTTGCGTCGTGGATTCGACGTGGCACCGTGGATTCGGTGTGTTGAAGGCGTTTCGTGGATTCGAAACGTGTGCTCGTGGATTCGAGTGGCGTTCGTGGATTCGAACGTGTGCAGTGGACGTGCAATCGGTGGAGCGCAAGGTCCGAAGAACTTGAAGGAGGGGTCGAGTCCGTGGAGTCGGTAATCACCTTGTTATTCTTCAATTCTTAGTGGATTGTTATTGCGTGTTGGTCCCGTGGTTTTTCTCCTGGATTGGAGTTTCCACGTAAATCTCGGTGTGTTGATTTTTATTTTCCGCATTGTTTTTTATTTTTGCACTGAGATTGGTTTTTATAATATTACACCTATTCACCCCCCTCTAGGTGTTTGATAGTACCTATTTAGATCCTTGTGGATCCTAAATAACTCTACAATTGGTATCAGAGAGGGTTTTAGGTTTATCTATCATGTCGGGTGAAAGTGGTAATATTTTTAGACCTCCTCTTTTTGATGGGACCAATTATGCATATTGGAAAGTGCGGATGAGAGCTTTTCTCATCTCTATTGATGAGCGTGTTTGGCAAACCGTGGAATACGGTTGGGTGCATCCTGTTGAGGAAGTAGGAAATTCTACTACCCCAAAACCTCGCTCTAGATGGTCCAAAGAGGAAATCGAAAGATCTTCTTACAATGGGAAAGGTATGAACGCTTTATATAATTCTCTTTCCTCGACTGAGTTTACACGAATTTCCGCGTGTGAAACCGCGAAGGAAATTTGGGATATTCTCAAAATTACACATGAGGGTACTAATCTTGTAAAAATTCAAAAGCTCCAGATGCTTACAAGTCAATTTGACTCTATTCATATGGAAGAGCATGAATTGTTTACAGATTATTACACTAGACTTCAAGATGTAATTAATACATGTGCTAATTTAGGAGAAAAGATCCCGGAGTCGAAAATTGTAAGAAAGATTCTTCGGACTCTTCCGGAACGGTTTAGGGCAAAGGTTACCGCCATTGAAACCGTTAGTCATCCGGATGAGATGAGTGTAGAGGAATTAGTAGGTGCTTTACAAACTTATGAGATGACTTTTCCTACTAATCAAATTTCTTCCAAGTCTTCTTCTAAGCTTACAGGTATTGCATTCAAATCAACAAAGGAAGAAGATAGCGAATCGAGTTCCGACGATGAAATCTCTTTTGCCGATTTTGAAGAACAATTGGCGCGGATCACAAAGAAATTTCGTCGGAAATTTTGGAAGAATCGAACCGATGGATCTTCATCCACGAAACCATCTAAAGGATCATCGGGTTCTAAATCCTCTAAACTCAAAGGCGTTGCAAAACCTTCTAAAGAAAAAGAAAAAGATGATTTCGAAGGGGAAATCCGATGTTATCGATGCAAAGGCTACGGCCATATTTCAACGGATTGTCCTTCTAAGAAATCATACAAAAAGAAGGCTTTGCAAGCAAAAACTTGGGACGATTCTAGTTTCGATGAATCGACCTCAAGTGAAGAGGAAAAAGAAAAAATTGTTGCTTTTCATGCCTCTCAAATTCCCTCTTCTAATTTGTGTTTATCATCTTTAGTCACTGACTCTATTCCTTTGATTTTGCATGAAACATCAACATCCGGAGGAGAGTCATCAAGTGAGGGGGAGTCGGACGAAGAAGAACTCGTTGAGGCATACCAACAACTTCTTGCGGAATCAAAGAAGATGGCCAAGCATATCAAGAAGTTGAGAAAGCAACGACTTGAGGTTCAAGACGAGAATCAAGCTTTAAAGATCAAACTTCATGATCTCGAGGAGGAACAAGGACGTTTATTGGATAACAATAAAATCCTCCAAGAAAAGTTAAACCAATCGGAGACAAACGAAAAATCATATATGGACAAGATTGGTTTTCTTGAAAAGCAGTTTGAGGAGATTCATGTCACCAATCAAGCTTTGACCAAGCAAGTTCATGAACTCAAATCCGACATACAAAGGTGTTCAACCGGTTCCAAGAAACTTGATTGTATGTCCGGATTAGGTCAAACAAGCAAGGTTGGTTTGGGATTCAAAAAGAACCAAACTGTGAAGGCTTCAACTTCCACAACTAAATTGAAAGGAAGAACTTGTCACCTATGTGGACTTGAAGGACATTTGGTGAAGAATTGCCCGAAAAAGAGAAAGAAAAATTCTTTGGCAACTTCATCTACGGAGCGGACTCAACGGAATCAAAAGACACATCAAGTCAAAGGAGTTCACTCAACCCACCAAAGGTCCGAGCCACAACATCAATCATTCAAGTGGATCATTGCAAGGCAAAGACCTAAGGTGGACCAACAGTCAAAGCTACCAACCCCCGGGCACAATGAATCAAGACAACCCAAGATCCGACGATTTTGGATTCGGAAAGGTGATATCTTTCCTTGTCTTAAGTTCTAAATAGCTTATGACTGTATGTAATGCTTTGATTGGTTTTCCCTTTCATATTTTTCTTAAATCTTTGCATTACATGATTTCAATGCTCTTCGTTTTTATACTTTGTTTTTGAACAAAAGGGTTTTTATTGAACAAGTGCATTGAATAAAAAAAAAAAAAAGGGGCTTCACGTTCATTCACTCCAAATTAATTTTATATGGATTATCAACTTCACTCCATAATCATAATCTTGAAGACACTTCATTATTTTTTTTTTAATTGAGCATTGATCATAATTGACTTTAATTGCATTTTTTCACGCATTTAGAAATCTATTATGCTTTTGACATCATAATATTTCGATGTTGCAATGATCATTTGTGTTAATTAAATCATCTTTTAAGTGATCAAAGTCAATTTCTCTCTCAATGATCTCTTGGTATAGTCATTATCTTATTTGATTGCTTAGTCGAGTATGAATGCGAGATCAATTTTTGGTTGAATACCTTATATATTAAATAATTGATAGCCAATTGAGGGGGAGTCAAAGAAAAGTAAAATGCTCAAAAGATGTGGAAAGAGTTACATCCCAATGAGGAGTGTGAAAACTACCACCACATGGAGGAAAAAGAAAAAGAAAAAGATACCCCATGTATGCAAAACAAATTTTTGTTTTAAAAAATTGTTGATGAATTGCATATTGAAATACTTGACTCTGTCAAATTTCAAGGTTGGTATAAGGTGGGATTTTTTTATAAAAGATGCTCAAAGAGCCACTCTCTTCAACAGATTGTCTAGATATATTATCTAACTTATCTGGGATTTCAAACATCTATTGATCTTGGTATTTCATTTTCTTTACCAAAATTAATGATTTGATAAAGACATTACGCATAAGATCAGATTAGATGTGATTGAAGTTGTTCAACTTTAAGTGTTTTAATTTTCATAAATTTTCGTTTCATTTTTGAGTATTTTTGATAGATTTTGTATAATCTATTTCTTGTTGAATGAAACGATGCTTCTTGTTTAAAGTTGATATGCTAAAGTGCTTACATACTCTTTCTGGTTTTTATTTTTCTAAATTATTCTAATGAAAGAAATTTGGATTGAATGACATCTATGTGAATTCACTGTTTTTCCAAGCACTTAAATGGATTTCTTGATAGTATACAAATCGGTATTTGAAAAGATGACAAAATTTGGATTTGTTTTAAGAAATTTTTGCTTTTTGGCTCTGTTGTTCCGGTACCTGCTTTTTAGTACCTGGAAATCCAATCCGGATTAGAAAACCCAATCCGGATCCCGAATCATGAAAATCCCTGTTTTTCACTTGCGTACCGGTACTACTCTTTTAGTACCGGAACTACATTGCGGATCTGGATCACCCCCTGTTTTTCAATCCGGAACCCGAACGAAGGATTTTCGGTTTTTGCATTGCGTACCGGTACGCGACTACTTGTACCGGTACACGATCTGGATTTCTTTATATTCCGGAATGCATGAGTTTTTATTTCATCTCTCCCACTTCAAAACACTCCCTCTCTCTCTCTAAAACTTCTCTAAGGGTTTTCTCTTCAAGATCAAGAGATTTGTTGCTCTCATTTGTAAGGTTCTTCATTAATCTTGCTTTCTTTAACTTCAAAACCCTAGTTTTTAGGTTTTGATGTTGTTTTTAGAGATTTTTGAGTAGATCTTTGCTTCAAATGAAATCTCTTGCATAAACTACCCTTAATTCATGTTCAGAACATATTTGATACATCTCTATGCATTTAGATTCATGTTTCCATGCTTATTTGCTTGAATCTAACATTTTCATATGTTCTTAACATAGAAAAATTGAGAATTAGGGCTTTTGATGTAAATGAATTTTGAATGATGAATCATCAATTGTGACATGTTTAGAATGTTTCTTAGACATGTTTAAACCTTCCTATACGATCAAATCATAGTGCATTGTGTTCTTTGTAGGAAATGGCATTTTCATGGCTACTTGCACTAGTGATTTTGATGGCCACTGGAAGTGGACGTGGTCGCGGTTCTGGAAAGAAAAAGGCAACTAAACGATCACGAGATGAAGGGACGACAAGCTCAGATTCTGAAAATTCCTCAGAATATGAAGAAGAAACGGTTCAAGGAAAGGGGAAAGCACCTATGGCTCCAAGGAAAAAGAGGGGTGCGGATTCTCCTCCGCGTAGAAGTACCGGTGGACCGGTAATACGCGAGCGCTCTCAACGGAGATCAAATGTTGATGAAAGCGAAACGCATGTGAGTGCAAAACGCCGTGCCAGATTTGCAAACCGCACATGCATTGGAGAGCGACACGTGAATTTTAATGAGCTATGTCGTGAGGTGCCAGACTTTGCAAGGCTCTTGGAACGAAGTCATATTCGACCACTTGGCAGAGTTCAACCAAAGATGGGTTTTTGTGTTGAGATCATCAGGGAATTTTATATGAGAGCTTACATACTCCAAAAGGACCATGACACAGGGGCTTTCACTATTGAAACAACAGTTAGAGGCGTCAAATTTGACATTACTCCAGCAGTAATTGGGGCAAACCTTGGGCTAGCTGTTGATACTTTTGGTCTTTACTACACAGATGGTGATTTCCAGCATGACACACATTGGGACACTATTGTGGATTCAATTTACAAGCCAGGGACACACTCAAATAGGTCATATGTTGAATCAAAGGACCTAAAACCAGAATATCACATTTTGTCCTTAATCGTCTGCTACAACTTATTGCCCACTATGGGGACCAAAAGGATTCGATGGGATCGATTGCTACTTCTCTTTTTCCTTGGTCACCCGAAAAGTGCAAATGGAATCAACATCAACATTCCATTCTTAATTTGGTAGCAAATGGTACATGTTATTGAAGGATCAAGGCAACGTGACCTTCTACCGTATCCAATCTTGATTACTCGTATTCTGGAAGACCACGGTGTTGACATTTCTTGTACCAAATTTGACTACGGCTTAGGCTCAATCGATGGAATCACGTTAGCCAAGTCAGTTAGCACTTTGAAGACATTTGGACACACAAAGGGCTATGCAAGTGAAGCGACTACGAGCGCACCGCCTCGCCAAGAATCTCCTGAACCAGCTGAAGTGGTAACTCTTCAGTCTTTGCAGAAAAGGATGGAGCAAGGCTTCAAGAAAATCGAGGATGGTTTAAAGAAGATATTCGAAATCCTTGGGTGCAAACACGACGATGTGGTCACTGGAGCAACTGCACCGAGTACATCTCATGGACCTACATCACATGAGGACGATGATGATTCAGATCAGGATGAGTGATTTCTTTGCCTTCTTGTTTTTGTTTTTTAGTTTCTTTTCACTTTATGATGAACAAGAACTCTAATGGGCATGTAACTATGAACGTATCCTGCTAGTATGTTTCTTTTTGTCTATTTTGATTGTTTGACAATTTGTGACAAAAAGGGGGAGAACAGAAAATATTGATTGAATCACAAAGGGGGAGAACATAGATGAGATGCTCAAGACAGGGGGAGAACATGGAGAACATGGAGAACATGTTGGAATGCTCAAGATAGGGGGAGATAAAGAAAAGATTGAAAGAGCCACAAAACAAAAGAACCAAAAGGAAGACGGATCAAATGTAGGATTTTAATTTCTAACGACTAACATTTGATTTTGTTTGGAGTTTTGTTTTGCAGGAATTACATCACTTTAAGACTCCAAGTCCTAAGTCATAGAGTATGTTCTAGGACTGTTTGGTTCAAATGTAATTTTGTATTTATTGGATCTTTCACGCAAAGAAAATTAATGTTTTGGTGATGACATTGAATTTCGAATTTTTGGTTTAAGATGAGTGACTTGAGCGGTTTTATGTATTTTTGGGTTTTGTCACGAAATTGCCAAAGGGGGAGATTGTTACGGCATTTTGGTGTTGGCATATTTCGTGAGTCAAGTCAGTGAGTTGAGTCGGAGTCTTAAAGGGATCAAATTGTCAAATCAGCCTTCGAAGACTCATTGAAGATTCAACATGAGCCCAAGTCAACTCTCAGGTATGATTAATTATTGTTCGTGGTGATTAAAGTTCGTTTATAATCATTGGAAACAGGAAATTAATGAAAACGGTTTAGACTTGGTTTTAGGAACTTGGTTTTAACTTACAACTTAATTTAAGTTTGGATCCCGGTACTTGGTTTGTTTTGGATAAAGTTTATCTTGAAAAAATCAGTTTTTACATTGCGTACCGGAACCACACTTGAAGTTCCTCAAACCCGACACAGAGTTTTCTGAAATTTGTATTGCGTACCGGAACACTGACTCGCGTACCGGAACACAATAGAAAAATCTGTGTTTTGCACCATTGAGTACCGGAACATGATAAGTGGTACCGGTACACAATGTTACCTCGGGAAAAGTTTCCTAAACCGACTCTAATATGTTTCCAAGGGCTATAAATAAACACTTAGGGTTTCTCGAATAGAATGACCGATACCGAAAACACTCGAGAGCAACCCTAGAGGCTAGGTTTTTACCGTTCTACTTTTTAGCCTCTTTTAGGTCAATTCGACGGTTCTTCCAAGATCCATCTTTTGTCGAATTGATCTAAACTTTGCTTAGAAATTCTTTCTACGGTTCTTCAATGATAATCTAAGCAAAGGATCACCATCGAAGTCTATATTTCTTTATCGGCTGAGTTTGCGTCGTGGATTCGACGTGGCACCGTGGATTCGGTGTGTTGAAGGCGTTTCGTGGATTCGAAACGTGTGCTCGTGGATTCGAGTGGCGTTCGTGGATTCGAACGTGTGCAGTGGACGTGCAATCGGTGGAGCGCAAGGTCCGAAGAACTTGAAGGAGGGGTCGAGTCCGTGGAGTCGGTAATCACCTTGTTATTCTTCAATTCTTAGTGGATTGTTATTGCGTGTTGGTCCCGTGGTTTTTCTCCTGGATTGGAGTTTCCACATAAATCTCGGTGTGTTGATTTTTATTTTCCGCATTGTTTTTTATTTTTGCACTGAGATTGGTTTTTATAATATTACACCTATTCACCCCCCCTCTAGGTGTTTGATAGTACCTATTTAGATTCTTGTGGATCCTAAACAACTCTACACTCACCACCGTCCCGCTGTACTTACTTAGTTGGACCTGTCACGGAGTGGGTAAAGTCAGTGACAAATAAAGTAGATGCTTAAACAATAATAAACAAGAGTTTAGAAAGAGTTACGCCGCACCGAAACCTTCTCTATCCGACGCCCTGAAATTAATTTAATCATGTTATTTATTTTAGTTTCACACCGTTACGTCAGGGTAGGTCGACGACCTTCCCACGGAACATTTGAAGCTCTAACCCCTTCACGATGCGTGGGCGACACGTTTAGCCATCGTGAAGTGGTCCCCAACCAACACACGTGGGGCACACGGGTCATACAGACCACTTCTCCGGAAAAGTACACCATTGCGGGGGCCTATTCCGCCAGTGTACGTGCAGCATTCAAAAAAGGATGCCGAGATCGGCGTGAATTAATCATTACATAAAGCGAAGGGTTAAAACATTAGCACATCTCATCTACTTTATTAACCGATTAGCATTAGACACTTTAGTGATATGGTGCACTCAATGCACTTACAACACTTGATGGAAAAGAACCCACCTGGTTGAAGATATACGACCGCTCCCGTGACCCTCTCAAGCAATCGGAACTCCTCGCGGCCTACTCAATCTATCAGAAATAAAGAACCGATCTTGGTTCTCGCGGCGTCGGAGATCCGGATCCGCTCCCCGTAGATGATGGCGTCTCGTTCTCCGGTCTCCGGACGTCAATCGGGGCGATCGGGTTCCTCCGCTTTTTCCTTCTTTCCGCTCTTACGGCTAGGGTTTAGAATTCTCTCTTTTCTTTTCTTAACGAGGGGGAGGAAAAATACTTATATTATCTATTTATTTATTTTTCCCTTATTTTCTGTTATATTCCCAAATCGTACGTAGAGAAAAATCTCTTTTCCGTCACCGGATAATTAATTAGTTAATTTAATTAATTAATTATCCACACGGGATAACCCCCATTATCCACAAACGGGTGCAAGATATTTTGCACGGATTTCAATGCACGACTAATCGCTGCATCACTAAAAATCTCGTTCCGGGGGTTCCCGACATCGGATTTCTGATCCGATCGCGCCGTCGGTCATTATTTTCGCGCTCTTTCGCAGAAAAATACAAGCACCACACACACCGACCGACGACCCAAAGGTAATAATCCCGGAGTACTAAAAGGACACTAAAATAGAAGGAGGGTTAAATATTACAAAATACCGTGTCATTACACCACTCACACTTTATAAAAAGTTTCGTCCCCGAAACTTAAATACAACCCTCGCCAAACAGCTCGGGAAAACACTCCCTTATTTTCGATTCCAGCTCCCACGTCGCCTCGCGTTCCTCGTGGTTGCTCCATTGGACCTTCACGTAGGGGATGGTCCGGTTTCGCAGTTTCTTGTCCTCTCGCGCCAGGATCCGCACCGGTGTTTCTTCAACAGTTAAATTCTCCTGAAGCTTGATCGTGGATATGTCCAGGGCGTGAGAGGGGTTGGGAAGGTACTTCCGAAGCATCGACACGTGGAACACGTTGTGTACTCGGTCTGGGCTTGGCGGCAAGGCCAAGCGATAAGCCACCGGACCCACGCGCTCTAGGATCTCAAACGGTCCCACGTACCTCGGACTTAATTTCCCTCTCAGGCCGAAACGTTGGGTCCCTTTCGAAGGCGACACTCGCAGCAACACGTGCTCGCCCACTGCGAATTCCAACTCTCGTCGCCTGCGGTCTGCGTAACTTTTCTGTCTGCTCTGGGCGGTCAGCAGTCGCTGCCTAATGAGGCGCACCTTTGCCTCGATTTCATCGACCAAATTCGGTCCCAACCATTTACGCTCTCCCAAGTCATCCCAGCCTAAAGGCGACCGATAGCGGCGCCCGTACAAAGCTTCGTATGGCGCCATCTTAATGCTGGCTTGGTAACTGTTATTATAGGTGAATTCCACAAGTGGCCGGTAACCCGACCATCCGTCGCCTAGGTCTAGCACGCATGTCCGCAGCATGTCTTCAAGGATCTGGATCACCCGCTCTGATTGTCCGTCGGTTTGCGGGTGAAAGGCCGTGCTGAAATGCAGCTTAGTCCCCATTGCTCGCTGCAAACTTGGCCAAAAAAATTCGACACGAACCGCGTATCTCTGTCCGATGTGATGGACGCGGGTACACCATACAATCTCACTAACTCATCCATGTAGGTTCGTGCCAGCCGCTCCCGTGTCCACGTCGTATATATCGGCAGGAAGTGGGCGGATTTCGTCAAACGGTCTACTATGACCCATATCGCGTCGTGCCCTTGGGATGATCTCGGAAAACCAGTCACAAAATCCATCGTGATCATCTCCCACTTCCACTCCGGCACGGGCAACGGCTGCAACTTTCCTGCTGGACGCTGGTGTTCAGCCTTCACCTGTTGGCATACCAGGTAGTGTGCCACAAATCGAGTCACATCTTCCTTCATCTTGGGCCACCAGAAGGTTTGTTTGACATCCTTGTACATCTTCGTTCCCCCGGGGTGCACCGCATAAGGGGCGGTATGCGCCTCCCTCAGGATCTCTTCCTTGAGTTCCGGTAGATCCGGCACACAGATTCGTCCCCGAAAACATATCGTGCCATTAGCATTCATCGCAAAATCGCCTCCTCGGTCTGTGGGTAGCCTATCTCGCACAAGTTGTAGCTGGGTATCCGTCGATTGCCCTTCACGGATTCTGTCCAATAGAGTTGGTCGGACCACCAGGGTCAAGAGCCGTACGACCGTACCCGCTGGTACTACCTCTAATCTCAATTGCGAAGACTCTTCAATCAGACGGTCCTGTTGGGTAAGGGCGTTCGTCATTGATTCCACCGTCTGTCCCTTGCGGCTCAAGGCATCAGCCACCGCGTTCGCCTTCCCAGGGTGGTAATGGATGGTTAACTCATAATCCTTTAGTAATTCGAGCCACCGCCTTTGCCGCAAATTCAGCTCCTTCTGGGTGAAAAGGTACTTTAAGCTCTGATGATCTGAGTACACGTTGCAATGTGTACCATACAAATAGTGACTCCACAGTTTATGGGCGAACACAACCGCTACAAGCTCCAGGTCGTGCACGGGGTAGTTTCTCTCGTACTCCTTGAGTTGCCTTGACGCGTAGGCTATGACCTCACCCCGTTGCATAAGCACGCCTCACAACAAACCTCAAAGTCTTAACCAGGCTCCGGTAGAGCGAGTACCGGGGCCTGCGTCAACCTGACTTTGAGTTCCTCAAAACTCTTCTGGCATTGGTCAGTCCAGATAAGCCTCTCCCCTTTTTGGGTCAGGCGAGTCAGGAGTATTGCTATCTTGGAGAAACCTTCCTCAAAATGTCTGTAATTCCCTGCCAAACCCAGGAAGCTTCGAATCTCGGTTACCGTTGTCGGCCTGGGCCAGTCGGTTACCGAATCTGTCTTCTTCGGGTCGACCGCAATCCCAGCAGCCGACCAATATGCCCCAAAAGCCCACCTCGCGGTGCCAAAACTCACACTTTATAAGTTTTGGCATATGGTTTCTGATCCCGGAGGGTCTGGGGAATTAACCGCGGCTGTTCCCCATATCCCTTGTCTATGCGAGAGTAGACCGGAACGTTATCTAGAGGACTATCACCGACTGGTCTAAGATGGGCTTGAGTATCCCATTCCTCATGCCCGTGAACACCGCTGGTGCGTTAACGAGTCTAAACGGTATAACCGTAAACTCATGTTGACCATTCCGAGCTCGCAGGGCTGTTCACGGTATGTCATCACCCGGAATCCTAGGCTGGTGATAGTGGACCGCAGATCAATCTTTGGGAATGCCATTGCTCCTTGTAATTGATCGCATAAGTCATCCATCCGAGGTAGGGAGGGTACTTGCTCATCTTGTGTAAAGATCTATACGAAACTCGTGAACGCTACACGACTGCCGTCTACAAAGCTTTTTGCCCACACAACGAAAGGTACAGTGAGCAAAAGGCGTTCCTACAGGCTAAGCTTACAAGTTCCGGCAAACCCGGTTCCCGGAGACACGCTTGGAACTTCAAGCAGTCAACTACCGCTTAAAGATTGCCGCGACAGTCGGCCCCAAGCGCTATGCCGATAACTCTTAACGGAAACCCCACTAGTTCTTAGAGATTAAGAACCTGCCCCACCCTCGCTGGGCAGGAAGGAATAAGGCCGCCTGCCTCGAAGGGTGGCCTAAAGATTCGACCGAACTTATCTCCACGATGGGGATTTCTTCTAATAACTAAGGTAGAGTTGAAAACATGAAGCGAGGTGAAAGAGTGGGACGCTCAGGTGTTAACACAAAGGTTCTAGCACGAAGATTTGAAACTCGAGTATTACTTGTTACATCGTGCTCTGTGGGTCCGTCCCCTGGTGGGTCACCGTATAGACTCTCCCTCCTCCCGTCGGCACATTCTTGGCTCCTTGTTGTGATCTCGGGAGTTTAGGAGGCCGGCTCCCCTTGGTATGCTCCTTCCCGAAATAAGGCCGGGTTCGTTTCTTATCCCCGCTGTATTTCGAGCTTTCCCGTCGGGCTTGTGAAAACATAAATCCGCGCTCCACCACGGTGGCCCTATCGACCACCTCCTGGAAGGTGTGCAAATCCGCCGCTTGCACCACCTTGAAGACGTCGCTCCGTAAACCATCCATAAAAAGACGGGCCTTGTGAGATTCGTCTCTTATGATAGAGGGGACACATTTGACCAACCTCACAAATGCCCGTTGGTACCCCATAACTGTCCGACTTCCTTGCTTGATGTGCACCAGGTCGTCTTCCGTCTGCTGTTTGATGCTGTCGGATAAGAATGCCCCAAATAATTTTTCTCGGAACGAGGACCAAGATGGGAGGACGGTGCCCTCCGAGGGGTCCGAGCACACCGCCTTCCACCACATGCGGGCGTTTCCCTCGAGAAAGTTGACCGCCAAGGGGACCCGCTCCTGCTCCTCTATTAGTAGGTCTTCGAAGAGCCTTTCCATGGTGTCTACCCATTTTTCCACGACCCAAGGGTCGGTCGTCTCTCCCTCAAACATGGGTGGGTTGTACCTCTTGAAATTTGCCAAGTTCGCCGTCGCCCTATCCCATTTGGTTTGCTGGATAGGGGCTTTCCCCGCGGCATCGGTGGACATTCTAGGGGTAGGCGCCACCACGGTCTCCCTCAAGGGGTCTCCAACAGTGACCCCTGGCAGAAGTCCCGCTGTTACTGGTGTTGGTGCTACTGAAGGTGTTGTTGCATGAACCAACGGTGCCCCGGTTACCGTGGTCGGAGGAGGGTCGACCATAGTCTCGTTGTCCGCCACCGGCGGTCCCGTCACTGGCGCGGCTGGTACGGGCAGAGGAGCCCGGGTGACCTCCACTGGTGTAGTCGACACTTGCATCAACGGACGCACTTGTTCCATAAAGGTTGCTAACTGCCCGGCCATCTCCCGTAGTTGTTGCCGGAGGAGCTGATACTCCGCCGCTGTTGGCACTGTACTTTCTGCCCCTGCGTTCTCCGTTGCTAACCCATTTCGGGCCATTATACTGCTGTATACAACGAAACCGCATTAACCCTAAGGTTCCTGGCCTAATACTTGACCTACAAAAACACTGAGGCTACAACCCTTTTTATCCCCGCGCACTCACGTTCTAAGACACCTACGACCTGGTTATCTCATATTCAAATTTTGGTGGTAGGATCATGCACTGCGGTTACTGGACACCGACTGTTGTGGTCAAAGCCTTTTTCTCTCTGATACCATAAAATCTGTCACGCCCCGGAGGTCTCAGGATAAGCGGAAAAACGTGTTTTCTTTTTTTTTTTTTTTTTGAAATTAATCAATCAAATGAGAACGACCTCGCCTACCGGTGCGCGACAGACCCGCCACACATACAAATTCACTCTGCAAACGGACAGAGTCTCCTTTGTACATGCACGGCGTCTCGACTACATTTACAATAATAACATTACACGGCATTGATCACACAGTCACATTGACTAAGTACAACATGTATCATCATTCAATAGCATTAGGAAAAATCCTATGAGTTCGCAAACGGTGTCCACTCGACACCCAAGTCTTTAAAACATCTATCATTCACATTTAGGCGGCTATATTGTTTTGAAAGGATAAATTCCCAGGGTTTTCAAAGTGGTGTCCACACGACACCCTATTTTTTTGAAAAGCGTTTTCGAAATCCTTTTACATCGTGAAACGGCCGCACAATTAATATGAAACATAACCAAAACCAAACAATTAATTACATGTCCACATATCCGGCATGATCCACATATCCACACAAAATAACGAAAAGGGAAAAGAGAGAGATAACCGAATAAGAGTTTAGCCAAAAAGGCCTCATACGGCCAAACCTAGGGTCCGCGATGCCTCACCACCGTCCTGCTGTACTTACTTAGTTGGACCTGTCACGGAGTGGGTAAAGTCAGTGACAAATAAAGTAGATGCTTAAACAATAATAAACAAGAGTTTAGAAAGAGTTACGCCGCACCGGAACCTTCGCTATCCGACGCCCTGAAATTAATTTAATCATGTTATTTATTTTAGTTTCACACCGTTACGTCAGGGTAGGTCGACGACCTCCCCACGGAACATTTGAAGCTCTAACCCCTACCGGTACACAAAGGCTCGTTCCGGAATCCCTTCTTTGGTTCCGGTACGCCAAGCCAAAAAAAGTCCGCAAGATTGGGCTCTAGCTGCGCACGCGCTCCACTTGCTGCAGACCCATCATCCATGGACAACAAATCCAAAATGCACACAACCAACATCAACACCAACCTCAAACAATAGCCAAACCAAGCTTTCTCTCTCTAAAATCTGCACTGCACAAAACCAAACTATCTCTCTCAAAAAATCTGCAATACACAAAAATCAAGCTTTCTCTCTCTAAAAAACTGCACTACACAAAAACCATGCTTAATTCAACTCCAAATTCATCAAGAAAAAATCCTAAAACTCAAGCTTCAAAAAAAGAACCGATACTCCTCACTCAAGTTCTTCGCGCGCGGTCCGCTCGGCACCGCACGGCTACTAACAATGGATTCGCGCCGTCAAGACGATCAAAACCCTCTTTTACTTCCCTTCAATTCTTCTTCTTCTTCTCCTTCTTCTTCTTTTTCTTTTTCCTCTGTTCTCTTTAATTTCCTCTGTTTGCATTTTGGGAAGAAGAAGGATGACGTGGCACTCTTAATTAATTAGTGTTGGTGCATGGTGCATGGTGTAAAGACCCACATTCCTTTTTCAACACCAACACCAATACATTCCATACACCAAAACACCCTCTCTTTTAAATTCCTTTTCTTTCTTTATACATTCTTTCACTAATTCCTTCACAGGCCACTAATAACATAATTAATTAATCAATTTAATAATCCAATTAAGCCCACTACAACTCACTTTTTGCCCTCGGGGCCTCCGCATCAGTCCGGAACATCCCGAACTCCGCTGTAATCTGAAAATACACATGTCCAAAATTTTCTCCACTCAAAAAGCTCAATCTTAGAATCAAGGTGCCCAATTCAAAAACCGGCTCCCATATCTGCCGACTCCAACTCACTTTTCGCCTTCGGGGTCTCCGCACCAGTCCGAAACCTCCCGAACTTCACTGTAAAATGAAAATACACGTGTTCCAAACCTTTCCCAATTTTTGCAAACCACAGTGGAGTCGCGGCTCTATCAAACCAGTCCTCTAACGGCGCACAAAGCCCGAAAAAACTCCGATTCAAGCTGGGGCTTCCGCGTCGATCCGAACCAACCCGAAAGCAACTGCAAACAGATATGGAACACGTGCAAGGAGATTTCTCCGCACCACGCCATCTTGCTAGGTCAGTGTGCTTTCCGAAATCCCGGTATTCTACACTCTCCCCTCCTTTAAAAAGTTTTCGTCCTCGAAACCTGAATAGGTCTAATCTCAGGAGGATGTCTCAATCCGATGGGAACAGGAAGTACTCAACTCATCCTCAGACTCTCTAATGGTCGATCTCACAAATCCTGCTCAAGAACCTCTGAATTCTTACTCAAGGTAAAGTCCCGACTGCATAATTCTTCTGTCTCACCAGCAAGAATTTGCTTCGGTAGCTCCTGATAATTCAAACTTCGACCAAGTCCAAGGCAAAGAAAACCAAATCAAACAGGTGATCACCAATACATCAACCAGCCCAATAAAAATCCGCGGTCAAGCTCCCCGCGTAAATTCAAATCCACGCATCCCGGCGGTTAGTGGCTTCCAGAAAACTAAACTCCCCAAATCCAAAACTCTATGCCTATCATTGGCATAGAACCTCCATTCTCTTTAGCAACTAAAATGCTCAAGTACCCTAAGTACATCACTCACATCCCTCCGCAGGGCAAGGAGTTCAACATTGGAAGTCAATCCGGTCAACATGTGATGGAAAGTGAAATTACCAAAGTGCCCACGCTTAAAATCCACAAAAAAAACATTCTGCACTAATGTGGTACCGGTACACTCCATGTGGTACCGGTACACAAAGGCCCGTTCCGGAATCCCTTCTTTGGTTCCGGAACGCCAAGCCAAAAAAAAAGTCCGCAAGATTGGGCTCTAGCTGCGCACGCGCTCCACTTGCTGCAGACCCATCATCCATGGACAACAAATCCAAAATGCACACAACCAACATCAACACCAACCTCAGACAATAGCCAAACCAAGCTTTCTCTCTCTAAAATCTGCACTACATAAAACCAAACAATCTCTCTCAAAAAAATCTGCAATACACAAAAACCAAGCTTTCTCTCTCTAAAAAAACTGCACTACACAAAAACCATGCTTAAATCAACTCCAAATTCATCAAGAAAAAATCCTAAAACTCAAGCTTCAAAAAAAGAACCGATACTCCTCACTCAAGTTCTCCGCGCGCGGTCCGCTCGGCACCGCACGGCTACTAACAATGGATTCGCGCCGTCAAGACGATCAAAACCCTCTTTTACTTCCCTTCAATTCTTCTTCTTCTTCTCCTTCTTCTTCTTTTTCTTTTTCCTCTGTTCTCTTTAATTTCCTCTGTTTGCATTTTGGGAAGAAGAAGATGACGTGGCATCCTTAATTAATTAGTGTTGGTGCATGGTGCATGGTGTAAAGTGAACAAGAATACCAAATCCCCCCTCCAACACCAACACTAATTCCAAACTATACACCCAATTTAATTCCCCTTTTCTTTCTTTACACTTCCATTCATTAATTTCCCTCACAGACCACTAATGAGCTAATTAAATAAATCAATTAAATTAATTAATTAATCCATCAAATGCCAACTTCAAGTCACTTTTTGCCTTCTAGGCCTCCGCACCAGTCCGGAACATCTCGAATTCCGCTGTAATCTGAAAATACACATGTCCAAAATTTTCTCCACTCAAAAAGCTCAATCTTAGAATCAAGGTGCCCAATCCAAAAACCGGCTCCCATATCTGCCGACTCCAACTCACTTTTCGCCTTCGGGGTCTCCGCACCAGTCTGAAACCTCCCGAACTTCACTGTAAAATGAAAATACACGTGTTCCAAACCTTCCCAATTTTTGCAAACCACAGTGGAGTCGCGGCTCTATCAAACCAGTCGTCTAACGGCGCACAAAGCCCGAAAAAACTCCGACTCAGGCTAGGGCTTCCGCGTCGATCAGAACCAACCCGAAAGCAACTGCAAACAGATATGGAACACGTGCAAGGAGATTTCTCCGCATCACGCCATCTTGCTAGGTCAGTGCGCTTCCCGAAATCCCGGTATTCTACACTCTCCCCTCCTTTAAAAAGGTTTCGTCCTCGAAACCTGAATAGGTCTAATCTCAGGAGGATGTCTCAATCCGATGGGAACAGGAAGTACTCAACTCATCCTCAGACTCTCTAATGGTCGATCTCACAAATCCTGCTCAAGAACCTCTGAATTCTTACCCAAGGTAAAGTCCCGACTGCATATTTCTTTTGTCTCACCAGCAAGAATTTGCTTCGGTAGCTCCTGATAATTCAAACTTCGACCAAGTCCAAGGCAAAGAAAACCAAATCAAACAGGTGATCACCAATACATCAACCAGCCCAATAAAAATCCGCGGTCAAGCTCCCCGCGTAAATTCAAATCCACGCATCCCGACGGTTAGTGGCTTCCAGAAAACTAAACTCCCCAAATCCAAAACTCTATGCCTATCATTGGCCTAGAACCTCCATTCTCTTTGGCAACTAAAATGCTCAAGTACCCTAAGTACATCACTCACATCCCTCCGCAGGGCAAGGAGTTCAACATTGGAAACCACGCTCAAGCCTCAGCTCTAAATTCCCAATTCCAAAAGTGGCGACTACTGATCGACACCTCCTTCCAAGATTGTGCTGCTTGCCTCACCAAGGCTTACTGAATATAAGGTCATGCCAGGATAAAACTATAGGGTATCAATCCTACCGCTCCAATAGCTCTGTCCACCGGCGTTGGCTCAATCATAGACCTCCTGAGTAACCATGTACTTCAGGCTCAAGGATCTCGGGATAATTCCATGACCTCTCTATCACAGGCAATATCTGTATCAATGCTGGTATCCTCCTCAGCTTTGCCCCTTCCAAGCTACACTGGCCTTGCAAAGTCCAAAAGCTTCTGTCCCCTGTCACAACATAGGCTTAGGCCCAACCCAAACGGTATCATTCTCTGTTGGGTCCACTATCACTTTTATAGCTGGAATTACATAACTAAATCACAGAACCTTCCAAAGTCAAGCGCAAACTCTCTCAATTTGGCAAACAACTTCTCTCTTTCTCAGGAGTTGCAGCACTAACCTCAAGCGCTCCTCATGCACTGTCTTATTTCGGAAACCAATTCCAGTATAATCAAATCAACCGGCCCTGTAAAAATCTAAGTCAACCACTGGCACGACAACTCACTGTAGAGCTCAAACTCACGCCGGTACTACGGCCCGGTCCAAGTACCGTCGGAACACACAAGTCCTCAAATCCGAAAGGCCACGGGGCCTTAGTCAATTCGCTCGACCTTGCTGTAAGCTCAAAATATCCCTATCGGGTTCAGAACTCTAGCGAGAGTCCTGATTGAGTCCAACATGGTTTGCTGAGGGCTGTGCCTGATAGAGTTCTGAACCCGTTAGAGACATTTTGAGCTTACAGCAAGGTCATGCGGATTGACTAAGTGCGGCCTTTTTGGATTTGAGGACTTCTGTGTTCCGACGGTATTTGGATCGGGTTGTTGTACCGGCGAGTTGAGCTCTACAAAGAGTGCCGTGCCAACGGCTGGGTTAGATTTTTTACAAAGCCGGTTGATTTGATTATCTTGGGATCGGTTTTCGAGCTGAGTTAGAGCATGAGGAGCACTTGAGGATAGTGCTACAACTTCTAAGAGAGGAGTTGTTTGCCAAGTTGAGAGAGTTGTGTTTGATTTTGGTAGGCTCTGTGTTTGGCTTTGAGATCTTAGCTATAAAGTGATAGTGGACCCAACAGAGAGAGATACCGTTTGGGTCGAGCCTAGGCTTATGTTAGTGACAGAGGTCAGAAGCTCTTGGGCTATGCAAGGCCAATGTAGCTTGGATGAGGCAAAGCTGTGGAGAATACCAGCATTGTTATGGATATTGCCTATGATAGAGAGGTCATAGAAGTATTCAGAGATCCTTGAGCCTGAAGTACAGGGTTACTCAGGAGGGCTTTGATTGAGGCAACGCCGGTGGACAGAGCTATTGGAGCTGTAGGATTGATACCCTATAGTATTATCCCGGCACGACTTTATGTTTAGTAAGCCTTGGTGAGGCAAGCAGTGCAATCTTGGAATGAGGTGTCGATCAGTAGTCGCCACTTTTGGAATTGAGAATTTACAGCTGAGGCTTGAGCGTGGTTTCCAATGTTGGAAATTTTTTCCCTATGGATGGATATGAGTGATGTAATTGGGGTACTTGAGCATTTTAGTTGCCATAGAGCAATGGAGGTTCTATGCCAATTGGAGGCATAAAGTTTTGGTTTTGGAAACCCTGGCTCTGGAAGCCACTATCCGCTGGGATGTTTAGATTTGAGTTTACGCGGGGAGCTTGACCCGCGGGTATTTATCGGGCAGGAAGATGTATATGTGATCACCGTTTGATTTGGATTTCTTTGCCTTGGACTTGGTCGAGGTTTGAGTTATCAGGGGCTACCGATGCAAATTCTTGTTGGTGAGACAGAAGGATTATACAGTCGTGATTTATTACCTTGAGTAAGAATTTAGAGGTTTCTTGAGTAAGATGTATGGGATCGACCATTAGAGAGTCTCAGGATGAATTGGGTACTTCTTGTCCTCATCGGAATGAGACATTCTCCTGAGATTAGACTTATTCTGGTTTCGAGGATGAAATCTTTTTAAAGGAGGGGAGAGTGTAGAGTACCGGGACTTTGTGGAGTGTACCAACCTCGCAAGATGGCGTGGTGCAGAGGAATCGCCTTAGACGTGTTCCATATTTGTTTGCGTTGATTTCGGGTTGGTTCGGATCTACGCTAAGCCCCAGTTTGATTCAGAGTTTTTCGGGCATTGTGCGCCGATAAAAGATTGGTTTGGGAAGCCTCGATCCACCATAGTGTGCAGAAAAATTGGGAAACACTTGGAACAAGTGTAATTTATGATTACAGTGAAGTTCGGGAGGTTCCAGACTGACGCGGAGGACCTGAGGGCAAAAAAATGAGTTGGAACTGGCAATTTTGGAGCCGGTTTTTGGGATTGTGCACACCGACTCCACAGTTGAGCTTTTTGAGTTGGAAAAGCTGTGGACATGTGTATTTTCAGATTACAGCGGAGTTCGGGAGGTTTCGAACTGGTGCGGAGGCCCCGAAGGCAAAAAGTGACTTGAAGTTGGCATTTGATGGATTAATTAATTAATTTAATTGATTTAATTAATTAGCTCATTAGTAGACTGTGAGGGAATTAATGAGTGGAAGTGTAATGAAATAAAAAGGGAATTAAATTGGGTGTATAGTTTGGAATTAGTGTTGGTGTTGGAGGGTGGATTTGGGATTCTTGTTCACTTTACACCATGCACCATGCACCAACACTAATTAATTAAGGATGCCACGTCATCTTCTTCTTCCCAAAATGCAAACAGAGGAAAATTTCAATAACAGAGGAATGAGAAAAAGAAGAAGAAGAAAAAGAAGAAGAAGAATTAAGGGAAAATAAAAGAGGGTTTTGATCGTCTCGACGGCGCGAATCCATCGCTAGTAGCCGCGTGGAGCTGAGCGGAGCATGCGCGAAGAACTTGAGTGAGGAGCATCGGTTCTTTTTTGAAGCTTGAGTTTTAGAATTTTGTTCTTGATGAATTTGGAGTGGAATTAAGCTTGGTTTTGTGTAGTGCAGATTTTTGAGAGAGAAAGCTTGGTTTTTGTGTATTGCAGATTTTTTTTGAGAGAGATAGCTTGGTTTTGTATAGTGTAGATTTTTAGAGAGAGAAAGTGTGGTTTGGCTATTGTTTGAGGTGGGTGTTGACGTTTGTTGTGTGGATTTTGGATTTGTTGTCCTTGGATGATGGGTCTGCAGCAAGTGGAGCGCGTGCGCAGCTAGAGCCCAATCTTGCAGATTTTTGTGTACCGGTACCACATGAAGTGTACCGGTACGGGCCTTTGTGTACCGGTACCACATGAAGTGTACCGGTACCCCCTTAGTGCAGAATGTTTTTTTTGTGAAATTTAAACGTGGGCACTTTGGTAATTTGCTTCCCACTTTGTGTTGACCGGTTTGACCCCTCTCCTCTCTATATATTTGGACTCCTCTCTTCTCCCCTGGATATAGAGAAAGGAAAAGAAAGAAAGAAATGAGAGAAAGAGAGTGAAGGAAAAGAGAGAATCTAAGGAAAAGGAAGAAAAGAGAGGGTGCTACTTGTGTGGTCTGTTGCTTGGACGGAGCCGCGCGCACGTCGGCCGTATTTGAGGTATGATGGCAGATTTTGTAGTTTGGATTTAAGATTTTTCTTAGATGGATTCTTATGGATTTTTGAGCTTGGATTTTGGTTGTATTTCTTCTCCTTTGTGCTTGTTGAGCTGAGGTGTGGCTGTGAGCTTGGATTTTTGCACTGTGCGGAGCCGAGGGTGCACGCGCGCATGCGTGCATATGGTGAGCGGACGGCGAGGGAGCCGGAGCGCGCCAGATTTTTTTTTAGAGGACACGTGGGATCTGTTCGAGTTTCCGGGGATTTTTCCGAGGATCGCGAGCGCGCGCGCGGCACAGTATTTGTTTTCGGCAGATTTTTTTGTCAGTGAGCGCCCGACACTTCACCGACTTCAGCGTTTGCCTGCGGAATGCTTTTGAGGTGGGTTGGAATTCCTTCGAGATTTATGGAATGCCTTCTAATGCTTCTGCAAGCATATTGATCATATTAGCTTAATTATTATATGTTGATAAATCTGATAGTTGCCTAGAAAATTGTAGAAAGACAATTATGAGCCCCGTATATTTTTAGCATGATCTAGACATGATTTGACACTAGAATGCATAGTTAGTCAGCATTAGATGGACAGCTGAACCGTTTTAAAAATCGTCGGACTGGTTTTAATGAAAAATAGAGTTTTAAAAATGGTTTTAAATTATTGCAAGTACCCTGAGGGGTTGAGTTGGTTCAGATTACTTGTACGCTCGTGCCAGAAGGCCGAGCGAATTTTTAGTGCATTGTATGTTGAGTACTAGTGTCTTGAGATTCGTACTTCCTTGGTGGGTTTATTCTAGATCATGGGTTGTATTTTTGCTTTAGTGGTGGAGGTGGTTCTCCCACTTAGCTTTGAGGATCTTGGGGTTCTGGCAGATCGAGTCGTGGAGGTTTCCCGACTCAGCCATGGTCGTGCATTATCAGATTGAGTCGTTGAGGGTTCTCCGACATACCTGTGAGAGTGTTTGGGGTATTCCTGATTGAGTCGAGGTTCTATTTCCGACTGAGTTGTGCTTGAGCTTTGAGATACCGATCTGTTTGATCGTGGACTATAGCCTGCATGTGCCGCTTATGAGACAGTGATACAGATGAGATACTTGAGTTCGGTGGGGTCGCTCCCCTCGAGCTACCACCCGGGTGTGTGTGATGATACCGAGCCTGACGAGGCTGCGATGATGCGACTAGTTGATACACTAGAGTTCGCTTGATATAGTCCGTGTGGGATGCCCTACGTAAGTCCCGTCCCAGTGTGGATGAGGTGGCAGTAGGTTTGGCGCAGGCTTGACTGGACCCTATGAGGCAGTCATTGAGATTGGGTGATATTGAGAGAGTGTTTGCATAGCATGTTCATAGATGAGATTTCCTTTGAGCATGGTACTAGAGGCATATTATTGTAGTGAGAGTGTATGCATAGCAGGATCAGAGTAGTGTTTTCTTGAGCATGATATTGGTACATATTAGCTATAGTTCCTTTCCTGCTTTCCTATTATCTTTTTGCATACCTATTGTTGTGCCTCCAGTGGACTTAGTGGGCATACCGTGGATGTTGATGACGGTACCCACTGAGATCTACCTTCTGTAGTAGATCTCACACCCGCTGCGGTGACAGGTTTTCTGAGATTGCTGTTCCGGCTTCGCTCACGCGGAGACAGCTCATCGAGGTGAGGACGTGGCCGAGTAGTTCCTTACCAGCATTTGGGTCAGAGGTAGATGTACCCTGTTAGTTTTATGATTCCACTTTTGTACTGAGAGGGTGAGGCTTGTTTTTATTATTTTCATTTGAGGGACCTGTATTGAGGATTTTTGTATTCTTGGAGATTTATTTATTTCAGATTTTCAGTGTAGCTTTCTTTAGCTTTTGATTTATAGTTTCAGCTATGATACATGTTTTTAGTTCTAGATCTGACTTGCAGGGTAGACGCTTCGTCTGTGCGGCAGTTTTCGTACAGATGGCGGATCTGTTAGTGAGCCCGGGTTGCAGTTTCGACCCCGGGGCGTGACAGATTTAGGTGGTATCAGAGCCTAGGAATATAGGTCATTGAGGACTTAGAGACCCTGGGCTATTGGTGGGACATTAGGATGACCGTCGTGAGAGACGTGATTTTAGCGAGAGTCCTGATTGAGTTTGTACCTCCCCCAGAGGGTTGGGGTGAGTGATCTTACATGTTATTTCTCTAAAGATGATTATGTTGGCTGCAGACAACATAATACTTTAGAAAGGTTAACATGTTTAGACTTTCGCTTGATTGGGTCGAGAGAGTTTTGGTCCTAATGTTTGTTGTGTTGCAGTGGCTTCGATGCTTCCGAGACGCCGTACGACGGCGAGGGCGTGTTGGCCTTGGATAAGGAGCCCGATCAGCGGGAGGCTGAAGGGATAGAGCAGAGTGAGGTCCGGGAGTTTCGGGCCCAGGTAGCCCAGAGGTTTGAGGCGATGCGGCGCCAGGAAGGGAACTTGGAGCGCGTGGTGCGCATGTTGAGCTGAGAGATCGATTGAGGTATCGTCAGGAGTACCTCCAGCCGCGACATCGTCGATTTCGACCCAGTTTGCACTGTGAGTAGTGCGGGAGCAGCGAGAGATTGCTGATGGATAGTTGTACATCCGCCAGTTCCATCCCCTCTAGATTTCAGGGCAGAGTTGGAGCCTTGGGAGGCCGAAAATTGGATTGCTGCTTGGAAAAGTGTTGAGGACTTGTTCATCCAGGAGAAGCATCGGGTGCACTTGGTTATGCACTTTGGATGAGGACGCCGAGAGAGTGTGGCGTCGAGTTCGTCCTATTGGACCACCAGGAGAGTAGTTGAGGACTTGGATCGAGCTTCGTGCTTTGCTGTTCGAAGGCACTCTCCCAACAGTGTTAAGCAAAAACTGGAAGGGGATTTGAGATACCGTAGCAGGGGAGTTGACCCCTTCAGGAGTGTGTTTGCGAGTTGCTGCGACGGTTGAGCAGAGTGCCCCATGTCGCTCAGGATGAGACTCAGGAGATTGATCACGTTTGAGAGGGGACTGCTTTAAGATGGTTATCTTTTTGGGTATTCTCGGTAAGCGACCCTTGATGCACCGATTGTGCATGCTCGATGGATAGACAGAGGATCTGCTATCGCGTCCAAGAGGGACAAAGAGCGAGGGACTAGCTCCAGAGAGAGAGAAGTGTCCAGCATCGTCGGATTTGGGATGGTTGAGCGGATCGAGGAGGTTATGATTCCAGTCCCAGGATTATGAGTCTCAGAAGAGACAGAGACTAGGAGGATCTCGATAGTCGAGGCATCTGTGGCAATCTCTGGATGAGTATATCTTTGCGGGGAGCCGCACTCATCGCCATAGAATGACTTCAGGGAAAGGGCGATGCTATTCATATGTTTAGTCAGGACATCTTCAGACAGAGTGTCCCAGAGTGGGGCTCTTGGATTTGCCGCTTGCGACGGCACCCCACTACCCCCTTCTATAGGATGTAGAGGTACCTCCGACTTACTGGCAGGCTGAGAGAGCCGTGACGCCGAGATGGATAGAGCGATGGCCACCAGCATCTAGAGGTTGAGATTGTGCAGCCGGTTGAGGACGCCGGCATAGTGGATCGCGTCTTACCAAGTGTGATCTTCCTTATGGTCATTGGAGTTAGA
This sequence comes from Tillandsia fasciculata, assembly GCA_029168755.2. Lineage (NCBI taxonomy): Eukaryota > Viridiplantae > Streptophyta > Magnoliopsida > Poales > Bromeliaceae > Tillandsia > Tillandsia fasciculata. The sequence goes on from CM054945.1 coordinate 11,985,988, forward strand.
GCATTTTGATGCTGACATCGTTGGGTGTGTTTTAGTAAAGCTGGGATTGCTTCGTGTGGGCCGGTGATGGGATTGATGGCTTGTGCACGTGAGGATCAGATTTCAGATCGCGTATAGCACATGGATGAGTGTTACCAGTTCCGCCCAGTTCAGTAGGGCCTTGGCGCGTGAGCTAAGCCGGAACAGCAGCCTCAGAAAACCTGTCACCGCAGCGGGTGTGAGATCTACTACAGAAGGTAGATCTCAGTGGGTACCGTCATCAACATCCACGGTATACCTACTAAGTCCACTGGAGGCACAACAATAGGTATACAAAAAGGATAATAGAAAAGCAGGAAAGGAAATACAGCTAATATGTACCAACATCATGCTCAAGAAAACTCCACTCTGTCCCTGCTATGCATACACTCTCACTACTAATAATATGCCTCTAGTACCATGCTCAAAGGAAATCTCATCTATGAACATGCTATGCAAACCTCTCACAATATCACCCAATCTCAATGACTGCCTCATAGGGTCCAGTCAAGCCTGCGCCAAACCTACTGCCACCTCATCCACACTGGGACGGGACTTACGTAGGGCGTCCCACACGGACTATATCAAGCGAACTCTAGTGTATCAACTAGTCGCATCATCGCAGCCTCGTCAGGCTCGGTATCATCACACACACCCGGGTGGTAGCTCGAGGGGAGCGACCCCACCGAACTCAAGTATCACATATGTCTCAATAAGCGGCACATGCAGGCTACAGTCCACGATCAAACAGATCGGTATCTCAAAGCTCAAAAGCTCAACTCAGTCGGAAAAAGAACCTCGACTCGAGCAGGAATAGCCCAAACACTCTCACAGATATATCGGAGAACCCTCAACGACTCAATCTGATAATGCACGACCATGGCTGAGTCGGGAAACCTCCACGACTCGATCTGCCAGAACCCCAAGATCCTCAAAGCTAAGTGGGAGAACCACCTCCACCACTAAATCAGAAACACATCCCATGATCTAGAATTAAACCCATCAAGGGAGAAGAACTCTCAAGACACTTGAACTCAACATACAATGCACTAAAAATTCGCTCGGCCCTCTGGCACGAGCGGATATGCAATCTGAACCAACTCAACCCCTCAGGGTATTCACAATAAATTAAAACTATTTTTAAAACTCAGTTTTTCATTAAAACCAGTCCGACGATTTTTAAAATGGTTCAGATGTCTTTCTAATGCTGACTAACCATGCAATCTAGTGTCAAATCATGCCTAGATCATACTAAAAATATTAGGGGTTCAAAATTGTCTTTCTATAATTTTCTAGGCAACTATCAAATTTATCAATATACAATAATTAAGCTAAAATGATCAATATACTTGCAGAAGCATTAGAGGGCATTCCATAAATCTCGAAGAAATTCCAACCCACCTGGAATGCTTTCCGTAGGCCAAGCCGAAGTCGGTGTAGCGCCGAACTCGCAAAATGACGAAAATGCCCTCGCGTGCGCGCACACTGTCCAACACTCCAAGAGCTCCACCAAAGCTCACAACAGCCCCACAAGCACCTCAGCACATCCACCGCGCGCTCCGGTCCCTCCGCGGCCATCTCACAACACGCGCACACCACACGCACGCACGCACGCATGACCCGGTTCCGCGCGACGAACTCCAAACTCGCAGAAATCAAGCGAAAGATGGAAGGAAAAAAAATCCAACTAAGCTTAACGGTTCATCCAAAATCTATCAACAAATCCATCTAAGGAATCCAGAAATCAAACTGTGAAAAATCTGCCAACTTACCTCTTGAACGGCTCGTCGCGCGCCCGGCTCCGTCCAGTTCCAAGCAACAGAGAAAACCCCTAAGCAGCACTCTCTCTAGTCTTTCTTTTCCTTACATTCTCCCTTTGTCCTTCACTTTCCTTCTCTCGTTTCTTTCTTTCTTTCTTTTTTTCTATATCCAAGGGAGAAGAGAAGTCCATATATATAGAGAAAGGAGAGGGGTCAAACCGGTCAACACAAAGTGGGAAGCAAATTACCAAAGTGCCCACGCTTAAAATCCACAAAAAAAACATTCTGCACTAATGTGGTACCGGTACATTCACGATGCGTGGGCGACACGTTTAGCCATCGTGAAGTGGTCCCCAACCAACACACGTGGGGCACACGGGTCATACAGACCACTTCTCCGAAAAAGTACACCATTGCGGGGGCCTATTCCGCCAGTGTACGTGCAGCATTCAAAAAAGGATGCCGAGATCGGCGTGAATTAATCATTACATAAAGCGAAGGGTTAAAACATTAGCACATCTCATCTACTTTATTAACCGATTAGCATTAGACACTTTAGTGATATGTTGCACTCAATGCACTTACAGCACTTGATGCAAAAGAACCCACCTGGTTGAAGATATACGACCGCTCCCGTGACCCTCTCAAGCAATCGGAACTCCTCGCGGCCTACTCAATCTATCGGAAATAAAGAACCGATCTTGGTTCTCGCGGCGTCGGAGATCCGGATCCGCTCCCCGTAGATGATGGCGTCTCGTTCTCCGGTCTCCGGACGTCAATCGGGGCGATCGGGTTCCTCCGCTTTTTCCTTCTTTCCGCTCTTACGGCTAGGGTTTAGAATTCTCTCTTTTCTTTTCTTAACGAGGGGGAGGAAAAATACTTATATTATCTATTTATTTATTTTTCCCTTATTTTCTGTTATATTCCCAAATCGTACGTAGAGAAAAATCTCTTTTCCGTCACCGGATAATTAATTAGTTAATTTAATTAATTAATTATCCACACGGGATAACCCCCATTATCCACAAACGGGTGCAAGATATTTTGCACGGATTTCGATGCACGACTAATCGCCGCATCACTAAAAATCTCGTTCCGGGGGTTCCCGACATCAGATTTCTGATCCGATCGCACCGTCGGTCATTATTTTTCGCGCTCTTTCGCAGAAAAATACAAGCACCACACACACCGACCGACGACCCAAAGGTAACAATCCCGGAGTACTAAAAGGACACTAAAATAGAAGGAGGGTTAAATATTACAAAATACCGTGTCATTACATAGTTTATCTGCCGAAACTGGCTCAACTGATCATTGGTGTCCCAGAGCTCATCAGCTGTCAACTATCCACCCTGTCTCGGTGCCTCGACACTAAACATTAGCGCGAAGGGGGCTACTCACTCCATCGATATCACAGAAATCTCCGCCCCTAAGGATACTGCAACCGGGTGGTCTCAGAAGGAAGCACTGTCGAGCTGCCCGCTGCTCCGACAACTGTGTCACAAAACTAGATGCTCGCTCACTCTGTCGCTGATAAGCCTCTGACAATACCGTCATCTGGGTCCGGGGCTCTCTGACTCCAATCTGGTATCCGGCCTGAAACAACTAGCTCAGACCCAACTGCTGCACCAAAGTGCACCCGGGTCAGGGCCCAACGTCGGGGAGACACCGCTCGCCATGACAAACCGCAAATCAGCACATCCCAAACACTCGACCCAATCTAGCGAAAGTCAAAGACATCCCCCTATTTTTGTAACTTTATGTTGTCTGCAGCCAACATAACTGTCCCACAAAAATAGGGTATGCCGATCCCTCTTCACTCACAGGAAGTGTGATGACCCGGATCTTTATTGGGGGTTTATGGCTTGATCAGTGGCTTCTGGAGGACTATCTTGGGAGATGGGAGTGTTTGGGTGTGTATCGGACTCAAGAAATGGACCCGGCGCAAAAATCGGATCAAGTGGGCTTTTTCGGGTGCTTCCGGGTAAATTTCGATTGAGAATTTGGCAAAACGGAGGCCGTATTTAGATTCAGCGTGAAAAAACACTTGAAAACGACTATTTATTTGTATTTTTCGGAGTCCGGACACCCAAAAACGGACCTATTTTAGTGGGCCGGTTCACGGGACATGCGGGTGCACCAGGCGCAGCCAATTTTCCGTCTGCCACGTGTCGGGCCGCCATTGGGCCGACACGGGCGCGTGGGGCGCGCTGGTTGGGCGGCGCGCGTGCGCCCGCAGGCGGCTTCCCTCTCTCTCGCTGCCGCCGGCTTCGTGTCTCCCAAAACGTCCCCCGAACCCTTTTTGCAGAGGAGGTTTTGGCCTATAAATAGCCCATTCTCCACCAATTTTGGATTTTTCCATTCTGGCCAAATTCCTTGATTTTTCCAGAGCATCCCCATCTCTTTCTTCCTCTTCTCCTTCACCAGTTTTCGGATTTGGGGTGTGCTGTGGGTACCCGTAGCTGTGCAAGTGGTGGTTGAACCCTTTGAAGCTGATTTCAACCATTTTCGTCGCATTTCAGTGAAGGAGCTCCACAGAACTCATCCCTTGGGATTTTAGCCTAATTTTTGGTTCTGCATCTTCATAAGAGGTAGATCTACAACTTTGGTATTCAACACTTTGGCTAGATCTTGAGTTTTATTGATGTTTTTAAGCCATTTTTGGGACCCTTGTGCACAGCCTGGGATTTCGGACAGTGCTCAGTGTTTTCCCTCCCTTGGACAGTAGGAATGGAATTTTGAGATGATCTTTGTGGGGAAATCTTGAAGACTCGAAGATCTACAACTTTGGTATGTATCACTTTACCTAGATTTGAATATTTCTGGGAGTTTATTAGCCATCTTTAAAGAACTTGTGCACAGCCTGAGATTTTGAACTGAGCTCAATGTTTTCCCTCCCCTTTTTCTGGTTTTTCCCGAGTTTTAGAGAGAGAAACTGAGGGAGAGGCCTGAAGTGAACTTGTTCCCCTCTCTGTCCTACATCTCTCCAGGAAGTTTCAGAATTTTTGGAGTTGCCGACAGCGAGTTCTCTGCGACGCGGCACGCTTCGACGATTTCCATTTTCTGGCCCGTTTCTATCGCAGTTCAGTCAAAAATTTCCGGAGCACCAACCAGGAAGAATTTTCCGAAGATTTCTGCGACAGCATGTTCCTAAGAGGTAAGGCTTCAATTTTCGTGTTGATCGCTTCACTCCGTTTCGCACTTTTGACATGGTTTCCGAGGCATTTTTGACCCTCATTTTTCTGTGAAGGATTCTGGATATCGGAGGCTTGTCGATTTTATATCTTGGCCTAGGAGCATCGGATCAAGGCGTTTAAAGACTCGATTTTGATCTACTCGTCGCAAGGAACACAGTGGTGATTTTTATGGAATTTTTGAAAATTTATTCGAAGGTGATAATTAAGCTTTTCTTGGACTGCGTGCCGCAGAATTTTGGTTATGTGGCGTTACGGCTTACCGCGGTGTTTTATTTGTAACTTGAGCTACAGGTATAGGATCTGGGCGTTTAAGCGGTTGTTTTGGGGCTACTCTTCGCGAGGAACGCGATCGTGAATTTTTTGGATTTTTCAGAGGACTGCAGAGAGGTGAAATTTAGCCATTTTTGGGCTGATTTTGGACAGTTGGTGTTTGTGCAGTTTTGGGGTTAATTGTGCGCAATGTTTTGTGCAGTGGGGCACAGTTTTCGATGGATTGCTGTGTTAGAGGACAGCGGGCAGCGAGAGATCTCTTTTGGTATTGTGCGCGCTTTTCGAGGTGGGTGGTTGTTGCATGCCTCTACTTCTGACCTGCTCACTAAGTTTATTAGAGAACCCCACTTTCGAGCATATTGATTGATTATTATGCATGATTGCCTGATATAAATGTGAGCCTATCATCTGAGATTAATTTTGTTGATATAGCATGTTGGGGATATTATTGGGATAATGTTGCTGTTGGAACATGATCATTGAAATAATTTAATAGTGATAATTAACATGCGATATTAGCACCTAGATTTTATGAAAGTGGATTAAATGGATTAATTGTGGGGACATAGTGACATATCTAGGTGCGGGTGCCACTTTGGGATTTATTATGGATCAGGGATTATTTACATGTGTAGTTGACTGATGATTTTAGCATGATTGTTATATTTATGTGGATATTATTAATTATTACACATGTAAAACTGTTATTTGACATATTCTCCCTTTCACATTGCATGAGGACTTTTGCATGCTTATTTGGACATCTAGATAGGCCACTATTTTATTGCTACACTATCATATTGGGATTTGACTTAGGAGAAACCATGATTGCTTTCTTTCTCCTTTTTATTTAGACTTTTGAGTCATGTTGCTCGGGTTCGAGCAGAGGTTTGGGATAGTGTAGCCGGGATCTGAGGGTCAGTGATAGGGTGTACTTGATGTTGGATTGTGGGTTATTGCGGCAACCGCGGACAGTAGGCGGTTGACCGGATCTTGATTATTTTACCCAATTGCAGGTTGTGGGTTATTGCGGTGACCGCGGACTTTGGGCGGTTGACCGGATGTTTACTATTGCATCAGATTGGGTATCAGATTTCTCTAGTGGATGGTGTTTCCCACTTTTGAGTACTATTGCATTTGATTGGGGATTGAGGTTTCTTTAGTGGACGGAGTTTCCCACTTTGATCATAGTCTTGATCCAGTCTTGCTATATTGAGGTACTGATGACAGAGATACTTGTGATACTGATGACAGTGATACTTTACTCGTGTGGGTCGCTCCCCTCGAGTGCCACTCCGGAGTAGGCTTTACACGGTGCCGAGCGCCGGGCACCATGGTGAGTTGTGAGTGCTGATTGGGATTTCGAGCCTTATGTGCTGGTCCCCTACTGAGTTCTTGAGTTCGACAGCAGAGCAGGCAGTACCAGTTTTACTGGTGGCACGAGATTGGGTCTATTTGGTCAGATACTGTTTTCTGATGCATTCATACCGTCATTTCCTTCAGTATTGCATTTAGAGGCATACTTGTTGTGGTTTCCCCTTTTATTCAGTAGTTCTGTTTACAGCTTTACCACTTGTCCCTTTTCTTGCCTCTAGTAGACTTAGTGGGTACGCCGGAGCTTGAGGCTTTACCCACAGGGGGAGGCTACTGGTTTACTAGTGGTTCTCACCCCCATTGTTGTTTCCCTCTTTTCTTCCCCCTGTTTTGCAGAGTCCTCTGTGGGATTGCTGATCTTCGGTCGTTGTTCGAGGCGAGGGAGTCACGAGCTAGATCCTTACCACCCGAGGAGTGTAGCTGTATCCCCTGGTTGGAGATTCCTTGTAGCTGTCAGCTGGCTTTTACTGTTTACTTTGGAGAGAGATATTTTGTATTTGGAGAGACTGATGTTGAGACTGATGTACTATAGTTTTAGTTTATCTCCCTTTCATAGTTGAGAGATGCTGTATTGAGGACATTGTATGATGATTATATGTATTTGAGGAGATGGATATTGTACTTTATCCTTGTTGTACAGTGATTGGATTTTATTTTACAGCATTTCATTTCCGCTCTGATATTTGTGTAGCTTTAGTACTATCTTTTGCAGGTTAGACGCTTCGCCTATGCGGTTTTGCATAGGTGGCGGATCTGTTGGCTAGCCCGGGTCACAGTTTCGACACCGGGGCGTGACAGATTAGGTTGGAATCAGAGCTTAGGGATAGGTCAGTTGGGACTGTAGAAACCCTAGGCTTATGGTTGGACCCTAGGATAACTTCGTGAGAGTCGTGATTTTTAGCGAGAGTCCTGATTGAGTTTTATACCTCTCCCGAGTGATGGGATGGGTGATTGGCATGTTTATTCTCCTAAGCAATTATGTTGGCTGCAAACATCATAATGCGGCGGAACGGTTGACATGCTCTAGACTCTCGCCGGATTGGGTCGAGTTTTGTTTTGTGCTGTGGTGCAGTTGGTCGTGGTGAGCGGTGTCTCCCCGACGCGTTGTGCGGACTGGTGTGCACTCGTTGCAGCGGTGGAGCTCGAGCGGACTGTATTGGGGGCTGGATACCCGGATTGAGGTTAGAGAGCTTCAGGCCCCGATGGCAGGATTGTCTGAGGCTTATCAGCGGCAGAGTGAGCCGCTGGACTGGGTGACACAGTTGTCGGAGCAGTGGGCAGCCCAACATTGCTTTTCTCCCCTGAGACCACCTGGTTGCAGTATCCTCTGTTACAGAATTTGAGTTGGCGTATTTCGTGAAAGTATTAAGTCTTGAAGATTGAAGATGAAAGAAGTTTGGATCATATACCTCAATCTCAAGAAAGAAGAATTCAAAAGGATCAGGTATGTTTAACTAAAGATTTTTGGTGATCCGAATACTTCTTGTAGTGTAGAAACACTTGGAAGAATTTTTTATTGCATAAAAATCAAAAACTGGACATGGGACATGTTCAGGATCCGGATCAGACATTCCAATCCGGATCCCGAAGGGTACTTGTTCATTGGCAAATCCAATCCGGATCAAAGGCCATTTTCGATCCGGATCCCGAACATGGGATTTTGGTGAATTGTATGAACGATCCGGATCGGACTTGCGATCCGGATCCCGAACCCTTGGTTTTCTGGAATTGTCTTTCACGCTACGCGATCCGGATCGCAGTAAATCCGATCCGGATCGCCGTCCTAAAAATTTCCAGAAAAGGTTAGTTTTTGATCCTTATCTTCTTCCAATGGTTTCTAACCTATAAATAGACCCTATGATTCATTTCTAGGGTATCGGAAATAAACGAAAAATATGACCGAAAGAGAAAAATCCACATATAGAGAAGAAAGGAAATCAATAGATTTATTCTATGTTTCTTCATCTATATTGATTGATTTGATTCTAGGTTTTCCATACTCAGATTTTGAGTAGAATCAAATCAATGAATACTTAGATGGTATTTCCGATCTATTTCTAATCTAAGTATTCGGCGGATCATCACCACCCAAAAACAACGATTTACCCAAAATCGGCGCGTGGACTCGCGTGGCCTTGTGGATTCAAGGTGCAACCGCTCTCGTGGATTCGGAGCGAGGTACGTTCGTGGATTCGAAGCGTGCTACTGGGTGAAGACCGTGGATTCGGTCGGACGTCGTGGACTCGACGTTGGACGCTGTGGATTCAGCGTTGGGCGCGGATCGTGGATTCGAGAAGCGTCGTGGAGCGAGCGGAGAAGATCTACTAGGAGCGTATGGTAAAAGGTTGAGTCGTCTGTGAGTACGTTATATCACCTTGTACGTGTGTTAATTCTAGTGGATTTCGCCGTGTTATCGGTCCCGTGGTTTTTTACTCCGGTTTGGAGTTTTTCCACGTAAAAATCTTGCGTGTTCATTTATTTTTCCGCATTGGGTTTTATTGCGCAATGATTTTTTGAGTGTTTATTGTTTACACCTATTCACCCCCCTCTAGGTGTTTTTTCCCCTATTTAGATCCTTATTACATATAACCCAACAAGTGGTATCAGAGCGGGAATAGGGTTGTAAACAATGGTTGAAGGTGGAAACATCAATCGACCCCCTTTCTTTGATGGAACAAATTATGCGTACTGGAAAGTACGGATGAAAGCCTTTTTAATTTCCATCGACGAAAGGGTGTGGCAATCAATTGAATTAGGATGGTCTAATCCAACTGAAATTATTTCTGATGTTCGCACCTTAAAACCTAGGTCGAAATGGACCAAGGAAGAGATAGATTCATCTTCTTACAATGGCAAGGGAATTAATGCTCTATTTAATGCTTTGTCACAAACAGAGTTCTCTCGCGTCTCGGCATGTGAGACTGCGAAAGAAATCTGGGATGTTCTTCAAGTTACGCATGAGGGAACTAACCTTGTGAAGATTCAGAAACTGCAAATGCTTACGAGCAAGTTTGACTCTATCTCTATGGCAGAGAATGAATCTTTCACTGACTATTACACACGATTGCAAGACATCGTAAACTCATGTGCTAACTTGGGAGAGAAGATTCCAGAATTTAAAGTTGTAAGAAAAATTTAAGAACTCTTCCTGAACGATTTCGCCCGAAGGTCGCAGCCATTGAAACAATTAAACACCCGGACGAAATGCGTGTAGAAGAATTAGTTGGTGCTTTACAAACTTATGAAATGACATTTCCTACTAACTATTCTTCTGGAAAGGCATCCTCTTCTAAGTCTTCAGGTTATGCATTGAAATCAACAAAGAAGAAGACGCGGATTCATCCTCCTCGGACGATGACGAGAACCTATCTATGGAGGACTTTGAGAAGCAGCTCGCTCTCTTGACAAGGAAGTTTCGCCGCAACTTTCGAAGGGGTAATTCAAGCAAAACTCCATCCTTCGGAAAGTCGAAGAAAGGCAAGGGTTCTTCAAGCTACAAGTCAAGAAAGCAAGAGAACTTCTCAAAGGATAAGAAAAGTTCAGAGGGACAAGTTCAGTGCTTCAAATGTCGAGGCTACGGCCACATTGCAACGGAGTGTCCCAACAAGAATCCGGCAAAGAAGAAAGCGATGCAAGTCGTCACTTGGGATGACAACTCCACGTCAAATGAGTCATCCTCAAGTGATGAAGAAGACAACGCGACAGCATTCCACGCGTCCACATCTTCACCCTTCATGTGCTTAATGGCAAGTACATCCGATTCCTTGTCCAACTCCTCCCTGTTGAAAAGATTGCAACGGACGATGAATCGATAATTCTGAAGGTGAAGATTTTGCTCTTGCCTACCATAACTTTTGAGGGATTCAAAGAAACTGGCAAAGCAAAACAAGGGGTTGAGAGGGAGATTGCAGGATCTCGAAGAAGAAGTAAAAAGGGTAACTTCTCTCTCAACCGATCTTGAAGTGGAAAGGGATAATCTTAGCCAAAGCAAATGTTTCCCTTCAAGAGTCCAATGAGCATTTCGAGAAAGAACATGAGAAATGGTGAACAAAGCGAATTACTTCTTGAAGCTCTACGGCGAGGCTCGACAGGAAAAATGGAAATGACAAAGACCATACGCCAACTAAAGGATGACTTAAAGAGATTTTCTTCTGGAAGGAGTAAGTTGGACAGACTTCTTGGTCTTGGTCAAACAAATAAGTTCGGCCTCGGATACACTCAAACTGGAGACATTCCAAGTTCGAGTGGGACAGTATTTGTGCCTCAGTCGGTATCTCCTCCTCCGACACCGGAATTCACGACAAGCAACGACAACAAGCCTACTTCATCCTCTTCGGGATCGTCAAGATCTAAGGTATGTTTTCGTTGTGGCATTTCAGGGCACATAAGGAGAAATTGCAAGACGGAGCCAAACGCACACCTCAAGCACCTCTTGCAATGACTACCAAAAAGGTGATTCCTCAGAAATCAATGCAAATCATTCAAAGGAAAAGAGCCTTGGTAGTTCACCGCTCAAGACGACATCATCAAGGAGCAGCAATCTTCAACAAGACGCTTTCACCTAGGAGAATCAACTTCACGACCATTACCGACGCATTCCAAAAAGGTTTGGGTGCGCAAAGGTGAAATTTTTCCCTGTCTTGTTACCAATGTTTCCTTGCATGCATATGATAGTTCGTCTTGGTATCTGGATAGCGGGTGTTCCCGTCATATGACCGGTGACAAAAACTGTTTTCAAACATTTGAGAAAAACTCCGGAGGACTTGTTGTTTTCGGAGATGGTCGGTCTTCCAAAATTGTTGGAAAGGGAACGGTAGCTATTCCAGATGGCCCGGTTCTAAATAATGTGTTATTTGTTCATGGCCTTAAGACTAACCTCATAAGCATAAGTCAACTTTGTGATAATGGTTATTCAGTTAATTTTTCATCTGATAAATGTACTGTAACTGACAAGAACCATGCTTTCTTTTTAAAAGGGGTTAGATCAGAAAACAATTGTTATGTAGTTCCTCATAAAATTTCTGAAAAATGTAACCTAGCATCTTTGAAAAATGAAACACTTTGGCATGAAAGGCTAGGTCACATAAACTTTAAGGAACTTGCTAGAATTTCAAACAAAGATGTGGTCAAGGGGGTTCCGAAACTTTCTTTTGAACAAAACATTGTGTGTGGCGGTTGCCAAAAGGGAAAACAGTCTAGGACTGCACACAAGAACTTGAACCACATAGGTACAAAACGGCCTTTGGAACTTTTGCACATGGACTTAATGGGGCCAACTCGTCAACCATCTTTGGGAGGTAAATGGTATATTTTCTTATTGGTTGATGATTTCTCTAGATATACTTGGGTAGCATTTTTAAAAGAGAAAGCTGATACTTTTGATTCTTTTCACGAGATTTGCCATCGTATTATGATTGAAAAGAATGAAAAGATTACTCGAGTTAGAAGTGATAGAGGTGGAGAATTCATAAATTCCAAATTCATTGATTTTTGCACTTCTAACGGCATTAAACATGAATTCTCCGCACCTTATACACCTCAACAAAATGGTGTAGTCGAGCGCAAAAACAGGGTCGTACAGGAGATGGCACGTGTTATGCTTCATAGCCGGAACTTACCTTTATATTTTTGGGCTGAAGCGGTGAACACTGCTGTCTATGTTATTAATCGCGTGTATTTGCGCCCGGGGACTTTGAATACACCATATGAACTATGGTTTTGTAGAAAACCTAACATCAAATATTTTCGTATCTTTGGGAGTCGGTGTTTTATTTTACGTGATCGCGAAAATCTTGGAAAATTTGACTCTCGAAGTGACGAAGGGATTTTCTTAGGTTATTCTACAAACAGTAGAGCATATCGAGTTTTTAACTTAGAATCTAAGACGATCGTAGAATCGATAAATGTTAAGGTAGATGAAGCTTTTCACTTTGAATCTGAAAAATCTACCCTCGATATCTCTCTTGATGATGATACACCTGCTAATGCATCTTCTTCTAACAATTCTTTCGATAATAATGATGCATCTAACGGTTCTTCAAGTTTATCTGATGTGCAGGAATCATCTCGTGTACCTCCGACTACTCCTTACCTCAAACGTTACGCATCTCCAAGGATCACCCTGAATCGAACATCATTGGAGATCCACAAGAAGGAGTTAGAACACGGAGACAATTGGTTTGCGGATTTGCATGCTATGTATCTAATCGAACCAAAGAATGTTGATGAAGCTCTTCAAGATGACTACTGGATTAAAGCAATGCAGGAAGAGCTCCATCAATTTGAGCGAAACAAAGTCTGGGAATTAACGAAGCCTCCGAAGCAACACAATGTGATAGGTACCAAATGGATTTTCAAGAACAAGAAAAATGAAGATGGTACTATCATCAGGAACAAAGCAAGGTTAGTTGCTCAAGGCTACTCTCAAGTAGAAGGTATAGACTTTGATGAAACTTTCGCCCCTGTAGCTAGACTCGAGTCCATTCGTATCTTATTTGCGATTGCTTGTCATTTTAAAATCAAATTATTTCAAATGGACGTTAAGAGCGCCTTTTTAAATGGGTTTTTAAATGAGGAAGTTTATGTGGCTCAACCGAAAGGTTTTGTGGATCATAAACTACCTAACCATGTTTTTCGTTTGAAAAAGGCTCTTTACGGTCTGAAACAAGCACCGCGAGCATGGTACGAAAGGTTGACAAAGCACCTTTTGGAAAAGGGCTATACTCGAGGGGGAGCTGACAGGACTCTCTTTGTGAAGCATTATCAAAACAATTTCATAGTTGCACAAATCTATGTCGATGACATTGTATTTGGTGCAACAAGAGATAATGATGCTTCTAAATTCGCGGAGACCATGGAAAGCGAATTTGAGATGTCCATGATGGGCGAATTGATTATTTTCTTGGATTACAAGTTAAACAAAACGATGAAGGAATTCACTTGTGTCAATCCAAGTATGCACTGGAGTTGGTCAAAAAGTTTGATCTAGAAAATTCTAAGGATTTTCCAACTCCAATGGGAACTAGCCATAAGGGACTTGGAAGTGAATCACATAGTGAGAATGTAGACGAGAAACTGTATCGCAGTATGATTGGAAGTCTACTATATCTCACGGCTAGTCGCCCGGATATATCCTTCAGTGTTGGGATTTGTGCGAGATATCAATCAGCACCGAAGGAGGTTCACCTGAAAGCGGTGAAACGGATCATCCGGTATATCAAAGGTACAATCAATTTCGGAATTTGGTATCCTATGGGAACACGGAATTTGGATTAGTCCTCGATATAAAAGGGATCTCTAACGGCCATGCTTGGATGGTAGCTGGCATAGAGCTGCAGCGAGTAGTTCTAGGACTGGGATCAGTTGGTATGCCATTCGGATGTGATGAGCCGATAGCGTAGCGAGCGAAGCTAATGGAGATCATCCTCAATAAGGCTAGCACGGTCTCACATGTTGCTTGCACGTGGTCACTTAGAATTTGGAACATAGTTAATAGGAAACTAGCTAGATCCAAGCTGAGAATGGTATCCTATGGGAACAAGTCTGGACAGTTGGATACTCAGATGCCGATTGGGCAGGATCAGTGGATGATCGGAAAAGTACGAGTGGTGCATGATCTTGGCCATTGCCTTGTTGCATGGCACAGTAAAAAGCAAAACTGCATAGCACTCTCGACTGCCGAAGCGGAATATATTTCTGCGGGAAGTTGTTCAACCCAACTGATATGGATGAAAAGCGTGTTGAGCGACTTCCGGATTTCAGCAACTTCGGTAACAATTCTTTGTGACAACACTAGTGCTATAAACATTTCTAAAAACCCTGTGTTGCACTCTAGAACAAAACACATTGAACTTAGATATCATTTTCTTAGAGAGCTAGTTGAATCAAATATTCTTCAACTTTCATATATTTCAACTGAGGATCAATTAGCTGACATTTTAACAAAACCTTTGGATCAAAAACGTTTTATTCATTTGCGAAAAGCAATTGGAATGCTTTCCTTGAAATAACCTCTTTTTGAAACTTTTGCTTAAGTTAGGTTTTTTTTCGTGTTTTTGTTCTTTATCTATGTTTGTACATAGGACATTAATTGAGCATTGATCATAATTGACTTTAATTGCATCTTTTCACGCATTTAGAAATTTATTATACTTTTGACATCATAATATTTCAATGTTGCAATGATCATTTATGTTAATTAAGTCATCTTTTAAGTGATCAAAGTCAATTTCTCTCTCAATGATCTCTTGGTATAGTCATTATCTTATTTGATTGCTTAGTCGAGTATGAATGCGAGATCAATTTTTGGTTGAATACCTTATATATTAAATAATTGATAGCCAATTGAGGGGGAGTCAAAGAAATATAATATGCTCAAAAGATGTGGAAAGAGTTACATCCCAATGAGGAGTGTGAAAACTACCACCACATGGAGAAAAGAAAAGAAAAAATACCCCATGTATGCCAAGCAAATTTTTGTTTTAAAGAAAAAGTTGATGATGAAATGCATGTTGAAATACTTGACTCTGTCAAATTTCAAGGTTGGTATAAGGTGGGATTTTTGATAAAAGATGCTCAAAGAGCCACTCTCTTCAACAGATTGTCTAAATATATTATCTAACTTATCTGGGATTTCAAACATCTATTGATCTTGGTATTTCATTTTCTTTACCAAATTAATGATTTGATAAAGGCATTACGCATAAGATCATGTTAGATGTGATTGAAGTTGTTCAACTTTAAGAGTTTTAATTTCCATAAATTTTCGTTTCATTTTTGAGTATTTTTGATAGATTTGGTATAATCTATTTCTTGTTGTATGAAACGATGATTTTTGTTTAAAGTTGATATGCTAAAGTGCTTACATACTTTTTCTGGATTTTAAGGAATTTTTCTAATTTTTCTGAAGAAAAAGTTGAAGCCGATCCGGATCGGACTAAGTGATCCGGATCCCGAACGCAGGTTTTCCTGCGGGTAGCCGATCCGGATCACATTCTCGATCCGATCCGGATCACGGCTAGGGTTTTAATAGAACAAAGGGTTTTTGATTTCTTTTACTACAATCTTTTGTTCTTAAGCCTCTAGAGTTTCTCTCTCTAGATTTCTTCCATCTTGGAGCCTTCCTAACTCGAGTTCTTCGATTCCAAGTAAGTTTTATTGATCAAAATCTCGGTTATTTCACTGTTTTTCTTTATTTGCTCAAAACGTGAGTGGAAATCATGGAACTTTTTCGTTTGTGAATGGTTTTTGGTCAAATTTCTTTTGAAATAAGAACTCTGGGTGGATTAGTTTTGATTATATGCTGGGTATTCTCCTGATTAACGAATTTTTGGGCTTCGATTTCTAAGAATTCAGTTTTAGGGCATATAATAGGAATTTTTGAAAATCATGCAATTGATCTATTTTTAAAATTCTTTTTGCAAAACTAATTTGATTCTTAGTCTCTCTACATGATTATGATTGTTTGGGTACAATTTTTCAAATTTTTCAAAATTAACAATTTTTCATGTGTTCTTGAGCTCTTCACAGGATACTTCACTTTTAAGACTTTGCAGCAATGGTGATCACCTGGATTATATTTCTTCTCGCTGCCATGGTTCATGTCAAGGATACTACCAAGCCTAAGAAGGCTAAGAGAACGAAGAAAGCTCAGAGTGATTCCGACACGGAATCAGAGACGGACTCGATTGACTGGGATAACCTCGAGATCGAGGAAAATGTCCCCTGTGTCTCAAAAGGGAAAGCTACTGCTGAAGCCTCAAAGACAAAGCCTCCGCCTACTGCTGCAGAAAAAGGAAAAGCCCCTATGGATCCAAGTCCAATTGGAACAAAAAGAAAAACCGGTGCAAGAAAAAGAGGCAGTGCTCAGGGAATTTCCATTGAGCAACCAGTTGCTAGCCAGCCTCCTCCACAAGAATTCATTAGCTCAGCACGGATCAAAGATTTTGAAAAGAGGGAATGCATCGGCGAAAGACATGTAAATGTCAAAGCGATGAGAGAAAGATCTACAAACTTTGGGACTTTGTTTGACCAGGCCGGTCTTGCTCCCATATGCAACTTCCCTGAAACTACTGGGTATTGTCCTCACTCAGTACGTATGTTTTATCAGAACGGTTCAAGTCTAGTTGATCAAGATCAGGGACGTCGAGAATTTCACACTTTGGTCAAAAATATCAATATCAAAGTCACACCCCAATTGATTGGAGAAGTGCTAGGAATGAAAGCCAGAAGTGATGGACTCCATTACCTGAAAACTCAAAGCTTCAACAACAACTCCTGGAGAGTGGTTGTAAATGGAATTTGTCTCCCAGATACTTTGTCGACAGGAAATTCTGTTTTCTCTAAAGAACTTCGACCGGAGTATCGGTATGTGAACTTCATTGTTTGCTATAACATCCTCCCAAACATGAATACGAAGGTTCTTCGATGGGATAGGATGTTATTTCTTTATCTTCTTGGAAACCCCGCAGCATCAATGGGAGCGAACTTAAACATTCCTTACCTCATTTGGTCAAGGATGGCGCGTTATGTGGAACATTCTCACCCCACAAGGAGACTCCCCTATCCAATGATAATTATGCGCATCCTTCGGAAGTTTAAAGTTGACACAAGTGCGAGCTCATATATGTACAGTTTGGGCACAATCAATGAGACAACAATTGTGAAGTCTCTTTCGACGAAACAAGATGATCCTCCATCTCCTCCTACCCGACAAAGAGCTCGAGCACAAGCAACAACTTCTACACCTCTACACAGCAAGCACCTCCATCAACCTCTGATGATGATGCTTCAGTTAGCTCAATCTTTAAGGAACAACAGCGACTCTCAAACGAGCAAGAACGCATGTCTATTGAGTTCGCTGAAATGAAGGAGGATCTTAAAGAAGTCAAGAAAGAACAAGCTTTGATGGTCCAAGATCTTAAAGAAGTTAAGAAGGAGCAAGCTTCTATGAACAAACGGATCAAGAAAATGTTTCAGAAGCTTGGATGTATAAGCTCAGACGATTCTGCATAAAGTTTTTTTTCTAATCTTTTCTTTTGCAGGTTTTTACGTTCTCGGTTTGTTTTATTTCCTTCAGCTCTCAAGTTTCTTGATTTGTATTTAAAACTTTTTAACTCTCCTTTTTATTTTTGTATATTTGGCATGGTTTGTGACAAAAAGGGGGAGAGAGTTTGGAGAGAACTTTGTGTGAGAACCTTGAACAAACTTTGACTTTGGTGAAGGGTAAGTATCACAACTTCTGGTTTTATTTGTGATTTGTTGCATGTCCCTACTAACTATTCGACTAACTATTTGGACATGTATTATTACTAACAAGTTGTTTGATTACTAACAAAGCAAAGTTATGACATTTGGAATCTTATCGCTTAGAAGATATGTCAATGATTGATTGTGATCTTATTGCATATCTGAATTACTAAATGTCATGATGAGTATAAACTTTATCTCTGCTAGGTTTTGAATGCTAAATATTCTTGAGGTATCTAACGATCTCTTGTTGTCAAGAATGATTTCTTTTTGCAGAGAGTACAGATGTCTAAGTCTAGAGTCTGTTTTAGGAGTTTATCTCATGTATTTAAATTTTTGGATCTCCATTGTAAATTTTTGTTGTATGGTGATAGCAACAAAAATATTCTTTTTGAATTTTCTTTTGTGGATTTGTGTTTTGTCACGAAACCGCCAAAGAGGGAGATTGTTACGGAATTTGAGTTGGCGTATTTCGTGAAAGTATTAAGTCTTGAAGATTGAAGATGAAAGAAGTTTGGATCATATACCTCAATCTCAAGAAAGAAGAATTCAAAAGGATCAGGTATGTTTAACTGAAGATTTTTGGTGATCCGAATACTTCTTGTAGTGTAGAAACACTTGGAAGAATTTTTTATTGCATAAAAATCAAAAACTGGACATGGGACATGTTCAGGATCCGGATCAGACATTCCAATCCGGATCCCGAAGGGTACTTGTTCATTGGCAAATCCAATCCGGATCAAAGGCCATTTTCGATCCGGATCCCGAACATGGGATTTTGGTGAATTGTATGAACGATCCGGATCGGACTTGCGATCCGGATCCCGAACCCTTGGTTTTCTGGAATTGTCTTTCACGCTACGACGATCCGGATCACAGTAAATCCGATCCGGATCGCCGTCCTAAAAATTTCCAGAAACGGATAGTTTTTGATCCTTATCTTCTTCCAACGGTTTCTAACCTATATATAGACCCTATGATTCTTTTTTAGGGTATCGGAAATAAACGAAAAATACGACCGAAAGAGAAAAATCCACATATAGAGAAGAAAGGAAATCAATAGATTCAATTCTATGTTTCTTCATCTATGTTGATTAATTTGATTCTAGGTTTTCCAAACTCAGATTTTGAGTAGAATCAAATTAATGAATACTTAGATGGTATTTCCGATCTATTTCTAATCTAAGTATTCGGCGGATCATCACCACCCAAAAACAACGATTTACCCTAAATCGGCGCGTGGACTCGCGTGGCCTTGTGGATTCAAGGTGCAACCGCTCTCGTGGATTCGGAGCGAGGTACGTTCGTGGATTCGAAGCGTGCTACTGGGTGAAGACCGTGGATTCGGTCGGACGTCGTGGACTTGATGTTGGACGCTGTGGATTCGGCGTTGGGCGCGGATCGTGGATTCGAGAAGCGTCGTGGAGCGAGCGGAGAAGATCTACTAGGAGCGTATGGTAAAAGGTTGAGTCGTCTGTGAGTACGTTATATCACCTTGTACGTGTGTTAATTCTAGTGGATTTCGCCGTGTTATCGGTCCCGTGGTTTTTTACTCCGGTTTGGAGTTTTTCCACGTAAAAATCTTGCGTGTTCATTTATTTTTCCGCATTGGATTTTATTGCGCAATGATTTTTTGAGTGTTTATTGTTTACACCTATTCACCCCCCTCTAGGTGTTTTTTCCCCTATTTAGATCCTTATTACATACAACCCAACATCCACTGCGGCAGTGATTTCTGTGGCGCCGATTGAGCAGGTAGCCCCCTTCGTGCCAATGTTTAGTGCCGAGGCACCGAGGCGGGGTGGATAACTGACAGTTGATGAGTTGTGGGACATCAGTGATCGATGGAGCCAGTTGTGGCTGATGAATCACCCCGATTCATGGATTTGAGTTGGAGCCTTTGGAGGCAAAATCGTGGTTGGTGGTGATGGAGTGATCAATTGAGAGTCTCCCTGTGCTAGAGAGTTGATGCAGTTGTTGAACTGTGCGCTCCAGGTTTCGAGGGACGAGGCGCATAGGATGTGTGTGACTAGGGAGTGGATTGCGCCATGATACCTTTCAGTTATTTGATCCCTCTGTTTTGGACTTTGGATTTTGGATGCCTCGATGGAGTAGGCATTGCGTGTGGAGCGTGGCGTTGCAGTTCCTTTGGATAGGGATCTGCCGCCAGAGGCGAGTTCTGGATAGAGATGTTGACGCTAGGTGTTGGAGGACTGATCGGCCGGCAGAGGCATTTTCGTTCCCTTTCCAGATAGTGGATATCCTTGTGGACGGATTATGTAAAGCTTACCCAAGGGAATGTTACCCATGTGATTGATAACATGCATGCTTGGGGTACAATATTCATGATTGAG
The DNA here is from genome assembly GCA_029168755.2 of Tillandsia fasciculata. Classification (NCBI taxonomy): domain Eukaryota; kingdom Viridiplantae; phylum Streptophyta; class Magnoliopsida; order Poales; family Bromeliaceae; genus Tillandsia; species Tillandsia fasciculata. The sequence goes on from CM054945.1 coordinate 12,006,208, forward strand.
GGGTGAGCTTAGTAAGGAGAATTGTATAAGGAATTGCACGAATTAATTGTGTTTTGTCATATGATGGTTGCAATAATGGATTTTTTTGAGATGTTAGAGGTCGGGTGGACCCCGGTGGCAGCATCAGCATCTTTATCAGAGTGGCGCAGCGGTAGCGTGGATTTGTTGTCTGCGGAGGGCTTTATCCGTCGCCTTAGTGTGAGCAGAGGCAGAGAATTGTGCTCCTTTTGTGGATAGTCTTGATTTTCAGGCAGACTGAGCGATGACCACTTGCGGCAAGCGGATGAATCTGTGCAGCCGGGTTGGAGGGTGCCACGATAATGGATCGAGTGTCGCAGGTGTGAATTCATCACAGCAGTCGGAGTTAGAACATGTTGCATTCCTGCATGGACTAGAGGCAGATTCGTTACCACGTGCACTAGAGGTATAGGTTCCTGTTGGTGTGGTGCATGTGGGGGAGGCTTGTGGATCATGTCCAGCGCAGTTGAGACCTCGAGTGGCATTGGCAAACTTAATGGTATTTGTGTCAGTTCGGTGTTTGACCCAGTCCGTGGGATTGGTTGGCACAATGCCACATGATGTTTGACTGCGGAGAGAGAAGGCTATGATCTTCTGCGAGGCGGACAATTGAAGCTTGCTTGTTGAGACAGTGAGAGCACACAGGTTGCAGCGACAATGTGAGAGGTGCCTACGGCGGCACCGGGACTCAAGAATATTCCTATTGTCGTGAGATCCCGGGTGTGATCCCACCTGAGATGATGATGATGTCGCCGATTAGGGAGATTGAGTTTGCGATTGATGTGATTCTGGGAACCGCGCCAACCCCGATAGCACCTCATGGGATATCACTTGTAGAGCTGAGAGAGCTGATGGCGCAGTCGCAGGATCTGATGGATCGAGGGTCTGTTCGACCTAGCGCCACCCCGTTGATACACGGTGGTGATGCCACACCGTTGATACACGGTGGTGATACCACGTCGTTGACACATGGCAGTGAGGGTCCTTGGGTGGTGTGACCGCAGGCAGGTCTGGGTATTATTTAGGACGTTTTGATGGAGTTATACTCCGGCAGTTGTTTGCTTATGATGTATGTATCTTTTTGGAATCATACAGCTGAGTATTTCGCCAAGATGGTGTTCAAGACACGGTAGGGGCATTATGAGTACAGTGAGGCCAGATGGAATGACTAATGCCCTTTCGCCTTTAAGATTTGAGGAATTGTGTGTTCCAGCTGCACTTGGAAGGATTACTGGCAATATTCTCTCGGGATAGTTTGATTTTACCCTCCCTCCCTGTGTGATTTAGAGCTTGGGGAGCACTGGTAGATGGTGTGACAAGGTCTGTGAGGAAGAAGCTATATGCCAAGTTGTTGTGGTACAAGTTTTAGCTTCGAGAGCATATCTTCTTGGATTATATATTCTAGCCATAGGGGCGGCGGTGGAAATCTGGCCATAATGGATGCTATTCGAGACTGGCCGAGACCGGTAGTTATTGTTGAGGTGAGCAGCTTTTGGACCGGATAGTGCCAGCAGAGTTTGACGAATAGGTGATGAGACTGATACCAGCGCCGATTTTAGCATCGCCAGTGATAGGAGATGGATTTGTGAGATACAGTGATGCCTCCCATAGTGGCTATGAAGTTACAGTTGGATTATTGACGAGCATCCAGTATCACCCCGATAGGGCCACTGTGGTGGCGGATACCCGGAGCAGGAGAGCTATTTCGGGTTAAGTTTGATGATTTCGTAGCTGGCGCGGTGTGGGACCGTTGAGGTGACCAGGGCTCGAGGTTGTGTCTCTGGGGGTTCTTTTTTAATGGTTGACTGCGGTGGAGCAGTCCACTCGGATGGTCAGGATTGGGAGTGACCGAGTGAGGACCCCGGCTTGTTAAGGCCTTTTCCCTTCTTGGTTGATCGCGTGGGGGTGTTTTGGGTTGTGCTGATCAAGTTGGCACCAGGATGTGTTGTTGATGTGTGTGTTGTGTTGTTCTTCCCCTTTTTTTTCCCCCAGCATTTTTTTTTTGGAGTCCCTGAGGTTTTTCCACGTCTCAGCACATGGATGATGTGTTTTGGATTCCCCGCCCGTGATTGACTCGCTCCATTTGAGATCGGTGAATGTTTGGAGTACGAGGGACACCCGTTGCAAATTCTGGCTCGTGTGATGAGAGAATTGTGCAATCGGGCCATACCGTACTGGTTGTTGTTATTGTTGTTGAGGAGTAATCACGGGGAGTGAATAGTGACTTGGGAGCTGGAGACGGTGTTAATGGATACCTACCCTAGTTTGAGACCCCCTTTTAAGTTGTTTTAGTTTCGAGGACGAAACTTTTTTTTAGTGGGGGAGGATGTGATGACCCGGATCTTTATTGGGGGTTTATGGCTTGATCAGTGGCTTCTGGAGGACTATCATGGGAGATGGGAGTGTTTGGGTGTGTATCGGACTCAAGAAATGGACCCGGCGCAAAAATCGGATCAAGTGGGCTTTTTCGGGGGCTTCCGGGTAAATTTCGGTTGAGAATTTGGCAAAACGGAGGCCGTATTTAGATTCAGCGCGGAAAAACACTTGAAAACGGCTATTTATTTGTATTTTTCGGAGTCCGGACACCCAAAAACGGGCCTATTTTAGTGGGCCGGTTCACGGGACATGCGGGTGCACCAGGCGCAGCCAATTTTCCGTCTGCCATGTGTCGGGCCGCCATTGGGCCGACACGGGCGCGTGGGGCGCGCTGGTTGGGCGGCGCGCGTGCGCCCGCAGGCGGCTTCCCTCTCTCTCGCTGCCGCTGGCTTCGTGTCTCCCAAAACGTCCCCCGAACCCTTTTTGCAGAGGAGGTTTTGGCCTATAAATAGCCCATTCTCCACCAATTTTGGATTTTTCCATTCTGGCCAAATTCCTTGATTTTTCCAGAGCATCCCCATCTCCTTCTTCCTCTTCTCCTTCACCAGTTTTCGGATTTGGGGTGTGCTGTGGGTACCCGTTGTGAGGACCCGGATCCCCACGGCAGGGTTTACTGTTGGTTTGGAGATTTTGGGAATGCTGATTTTGTGTGTGATTAGTATGTAATTGGGAATGGTTGTTGTACCCAGGACTCTGTAAGCACCGTTCTTGTGCTCTTCGCTTTGTGGACTTGGGAATTTGTCGGTTGCTGGATTTGTTATTTGTATCATCCTAGACAGTTAGCGCGATCAGGTGGGTGATCCTGCTTTCAAATTCTATGGACTGCACTCTAAATCTACAAATATAGTAACATGCATAGTATATGGGCTAGATAACATGTGTAAACAGTATGTTGAAAACCACTGTAGCTAATTGCTAAATCTGTCGATCTCTTGATAAACTCTGCAACTTGGGAACTTAACTTAGCATAATTGCCTGTTATTTAATGATCATGCGCCATTAAACTACAGTAACTTGAACATACATCAGATTTATTTATCACCTTAGCTTTTCCACAGTGGTAGTACTCTTGTCACTCTGGTCATAGTGATTTTTCCCCGAGTTGTGGGCCGGGAGGTTTATTAGCTGGGAATTGCATTTACACTCGCGTCTGGGGACTGAGTGTCGTCTATAGCAGTCTGTAGACCAGTTTGCATAGTGATAGTGATAATGGATCGGGGATCTTTGGGACCTGGTCATAGTGACAGTGTGGATTCTTAGCCAGTGAGTGAGATAGTGATTGGAACATAGCCTGCATGTGCCATATTTGAGCTTGACAGTGTTGCGCAGTTATTTGACTCGAGCGGGTCGCTCCCCTCGAGTGCCACTCCGGAGTAGGCGAGACCGGGTTGTAGTACCGGCTTTGAGATTGAGCTAGATACCGGGTTGGAGTACCGGACATACCTACAGCAGTAGGTAGGCGCAGGTTCGACTGGACCCGTTGTGGCAGTCAGTTTGGATTGGGTGTTCCGAGTTGAGTATCAGTTGTGGCATATCGTCCTCCTGTTCTTCCCCTTGAGCATTGTAGATAGGGGCATAGTAGCAGTAGATGTTTACTTTCCAGCCTTTCATACTGCATTTCTTTTGTTACTTTCTATCTCTAGTAGACTTAGTGGGCAGGCCGTCGGGCTTGTTGGCGGCACCCACTGAGAACTACTGTGGGAGGTAGTTCTCACACCCGTCGTGGTGTCTTTTCCCCAGGGACTTCAGCTCCAGTTCCTGCGGTGCCAGTTGCTGATCCTGCTCTTCCAGACCGAGGTAAGGGAGTCGCGAGATAGATCCCTTCCCCCTTCAGCTTCAGTGTTGTAGAGGTACCCTTATATTTTGGTTGTGTGATGTTTGAGAGATTATGTAGTGAGGTATCGAGTTGTACTTTTCTTCTTTCTTTGAGAGACTTTTGTATTTGTTGGTGAGGACTTATTGTATTATGAGAGTTGTACTTATCTTATTTCAGCTTTTACTATTTCAGCTCTGATATCTGCTAGTGTAGATGTTCTTTTGCAGGTTAGACGCTACGTCTCTACGGGGCTTCCTGTAGGGGCGGCGGATCTGTTGGCGAGCCCGGGGTACAGTGCCGACCCCGGGGCGTGACAGATTAGAGTGGTATCAGAGCTTAGGGTGTAGGTCTTGAGGACTTAGGAACCCTTGGCTTATGGTAAAATCCTAGGATGACCCACGTGAGAGCCGAGATTTTTAGCGAAAGTCTGGATTGGGTTCCCAACTCTCCCGAGTGGATAGGGACGAGTGATAGACATGCCTTCCTTCTGTGGCGACTATGTTGGCTGCAGACAACATAGTGCTTCGGGAAGGGGGACATGCCTTTTGACTTTCGCTAGATTGGGTCGAGTGTTGCTTTTGGTTTTGATTGTGTGTTTTGTACCTCAGGTGGGGATGCCTCCTCGACGTTCGATGGTGACGCGCACGCAGCCTTCGTCCTCTGAGCCCGAGCAGGAGGACTCGGGGCGAGGACCTCAGGCTGAGATTCGGGAGCTCCGTGCCCAGATGGCACAGTTGGCGGAGGCAACCCGACGCCAGGAGGAGGCGATGGCGCGGCTGATGCTCATGATGGAGCAGAGAGCACAGCCGACTGTGGCACCCCCTGAGGCTTCGCCGGTGCCTTCTTCCCCTGTTGTGGCACCCCCTGTGGTGCAGCCTGCACCGGCGGTTCCTGCTGAGCCGGTTTCGAGTAGGCCACCGGCCGGGGTGACGGGATCTTTGACTGAGACAGAGCAGCGGGAGGCTGTTGATTTGCTGATGAGATTTCGGCGGTTCGATCCGCCCCGCTTTTCGGACATGAGTGCTGAGCCTTGGGCAGCCGAGACTTGGATTACCACCATGGAGCGCCACTTCGAGAGCTTATTTGTGGATGAGTGGTATCGGGTTATTTTGGCTACCCATTTTCTGGAAAGCAACGCCGAGGCGTGGTGGCGGCGTGTGCGACCAGCTGGTCCACCTGGGACGCAGCTTCTTTCTTGGACCGAGTTTCGGAGCATGTTGCTGGGAGCATTCTTTTCTGAGAGCGTCCGACAGCGACTGGAGGAGCAGTTGAAGAATCTCCGCTAGGGAGATAGGCCTGTGCACATGTACATAGCGGAATTCAACCAACTATTGGCATGTGTACCTCATGTGGCCAGGGATGAGAGCCATCGCGTTTATATGTTTGAGAGAGGACTTCGCCGAGACATTTACCAGTTTGTCCGCTCCCGCCGACTGCAGACCTTGGAGGCCTCGATGGAGCAGGCTTTGTATGTGGAAAGTGGAGAGGCCGTGATGGATGAGGTATCTCCGGCCCCTGTAGCGACTTCTGGGGCGAAGCGCCCGGCATCTCCGGAGGAGGGGCAGTCTAGCAGGCAGGGACCCCCGAGACCTCCACGTTCCTACTCGTAGGGCCAGGGGTACCGGGGACATCAGAGATCGGGGGCGTCCCGCCAGACACAGCAGCAGCATCGACCCCCACGACAGCAGCAGTTCTCACAGCAGGCTTCCCAGCAGCAGCGCCCAGATCGGTGTGTTATCTGTGGAGGCCCACACCTACCGACTCAGTGCCCGCAGAGACAGGGCCATTGTTTTCGCTGCGGGCAGGCCGGTCACTTTGCGAGCGTGTGCCCTAGAGCCGGCCACCCAGCTCCTTCATCTGCATCTGCACCGTTTGTCCCTTTCCAGCCAGCCGATCCTTCTGCGGCCTATAGCAGGCCAGATGTTGCCTCATCTTCTTCCCGACAGCCAGAGCGACGTCCCCCGGCACCGAGCGGTCGTATTTATGCCGCTCCGGTTGAGGTCACTTCAGCAGCCGAGCAGGTCGTTGCAGGTATTATTCTGATCTTAGCATTCCGTGCTCAGGTTTCTTTTGATACCGGTGCATCTCATTTATTCTTCAGTAGAGTTTTTGCATCTATCTGCATGGTATCAGGGCATGTGCATTTTGGCATAATTAAGGGGTAGGGATCTTGTGACCTGCATTAGCGTTTGGATTCATCCTAGTATCTTCCAGCAGAGGCGAATTTTTGGCGTGATCAGAACAACTGAACTTTGAAAGGCACGCCGATTGTTGTGTTGGTTCAGTTGCAGCTCCCCGACTCAGATTGAGCACTTGGGGTGGACCTATGGGTGCGGTATCGTGCAACATTTGATTGCGAACGGAGAACAGTGGCCTTCTCGCGAGTTGGACGACAGAAGAACATTTCTACTGGTTACCGAGGCATCCTTCCTGCAGCAGTGGCTTCAGCGGCTTTGGGTTAGGTGCGACTTGTCGAGCGTAGGACTAGAGGGTTTGTCTCTAGGGGTCTGGGTTAGAGTGGTATTTCTTTTAGGGGCTCGGATAGACCGTAGCTTCCGTTTTGTTGCCGCAGCAGGAACGGCATCAAACCTCCTCTCCCTCTTTTCCCACTCTTGTGCTGAAATTTGCGAACAGGATGAAAGATACGAAAGACTACTCCAGAAATGGGGACGGTGCCCGAACCTGTTCTTGTTGGATTAGGGCAACAGCACTGGTCTCTCAGAACTTTCAAACTTTTCGCTAATTTCAGTTGTTTTTTTTAAATTGAGAGTTGGAGGTTGATGACCTTCCTACTGGTGGGGCCCTTTCTTTTTCTGGTAAGTTTTGCAGCGTAATTCGAATAGTTTGGATGCGTAGAGTTGGCTGTTCTTCTTAGTCCCCGGTGTTTGGGAATTCCTGAGTTTTCCGCGGTTAGACTCGCTTTGTGGAGAGTTTGTGGCAACTGGAGTGTATTTTGATGGGGGCTTACCTTTGGGCTTGGAGACTCCCTTTTGAGCCGTGTTTGTTTCGAGGACGAAACTTTTTTTTAGTGGGGGGGGATGTGAGGACCCGGATCCCCACGGCAGGGTTTACTGTTGGTTTGCAGATTTTGGGAATGCTGATTTTGTGTGTGATTAGTATGTAATTGGGAATGGTTGTTGTACCCAGGACTCTGTAAGCACCGTTCTTGTGCTCTTCGCTTTGTGGACTTGGGAATTTGTCGGTTGCTGGATTTGTTATCTGTATCATCCTGGACAGTTAGCGCGATCAGGTGGGTGATCCTGCTTTCAAATTCTATGGACTGCACTCTAAATCTACAAATATAGTAACATGCATAGTATATGGGCTAGATAACATGTGTAAACAGTATGTTGAAAACCACTGTAGCTAATTGCTAAATCTGTCGATCTCTTGATAAACTCTGCAACTTGGGAACTTAACTTAGCATAATTGCCTGTTATTTAATGATCATGCGCCATTAAACTACAGTAACTTGAACATACATCAGATTTATTTATCACCTTAGCTTTTCCACAGTGGTAGTACTCTTGTCACTCTGGTCATAGTGATTTTTCCCCGAGTCGTGGGCCGAGAGGTTTATTAGCTGGGAATTGCATTTACACTCGCGTCTGGGGACCGAGTGTCGTCTATAGCAGTCTGTAGACCAGTTTGCATAGTGATAGTGATAATGGATCGGGGATCTTTGGGACCTGGTCATAGTGACAGTGTGGATTCTTAGCCAGTGAGTGAGATAGTGATTGGATCATAGCCTGCATGTGCCATATTTGAGCTTGACAGTGTTGCGCAGTTATTTGACTCGAGCGGGTCGCTCCCCTCGAGTGCCACTCCGGAGTAGGCGAGACCGGGTTGTAGTACCGGCTTTGAGATTGAGCTAGATACCGGGTTGGAGTACCGGACATACCTACAGCAGTAGGTAGGCGCAGGTTCGACTGGACCCGTTGTGGCAGTCAGTTTGGATTGGGTGTTCCGAGTTGAGTATCAGTTGTGGCATATCGTCCTCCTGTTCTTCCCCTTGAGCATTGTAGATAGGGGCATAGTAGCAGTAGATGTTTACTTTCCAGCCTTTCATACTGCATTTCTTTTGTTACTTTCTATCTCTAGTAGACTTAGTGGGCAGGCCGTCGGGCTTGTTGGCGGCACCCACTGAGAACTACTGTGGGAGGTAGTTCTCACACCCGTCGTGGTGTCTTTTCCCCAGGGACTTCAGCTCCAGTTCCTGCGGTGCCAGTTGCTGATCCTGCTCTTCCAGACCGAGGTAAGGGAGTCGCGAGATAGATCCCTTCCCCCTTCAGCTTCAGTGTTGTAGAGGTACCCTTATATTTTGGTTGTGTGATGTTTGAGAGATTATGTAGTGAGGTATCGAGTTGTACTTTTCTTCTTTCTTTGAGAGACTTTTGTATTTGTTGGTTAGGACTTATTGTATTATGAGAGTTGTACTTATCTTATTTCAGCTTTTACTATTTCAGCTCTGATATCTGCTAGTGTAGATGTTCTTTTGCAGGTTAGACGCTACGTCTCTACGGGGCTTCCTGTAGGGGCGGCGGATCTGTTGGTGAGCCCGGGGTACAGTGCCGACCCCGGGGCGTGACACCCGTAGCTGTGCAAGTGGTGGTTGAACCCTTTGAAGCTGATTTCAACCATTTTCGTCGCATTTCAGTACAAGAGCTCCACAGAACTCATCCCTTGGGATTTTAGCCTAATTTTTCGTTCTGCATCTTCATAAGAGGTAGATCTACAACTTTGGTATTCAACACTTTGGCTAGATCTTGAGTTTTATTGATGTTTTTAAGCCATCTTTGGGACCCTTGTGCACAGCCTGGGATTTCGGACAGTGCTCAGTGTTTTCCCTCCCCTGGACAGTAGGAATGGAATTTTGAGATGATCTTTGTGGTGAAATCTTGAGGACTCGAAGATCTACAACTTTGGTATGTATCACTTTACCTAGATTTGAATATTTCTGGGAGTTTATTAGCCATCTTTAAAGAACTTGTGCACAGCCTGAGATTTTGAACTGAGCTCAATGTTTTCCCTCCCCTTTTTCTGGTTTTTCCCGAGTTTTAGAGAGAGAAACTGAGGGAGTGGCCTGAAGTGAACTTGTTCCCCTCTCTGTCCTACATCTCTCCAGGAAGTTTCAGAATTTTGGAGTTGCCGACAGCGAGTTCTCTGCGACGCGGCACGCTTCGACGATTTCCATTTTCTGGCCCGTTTCTATCGCAGTTCAGTCAAAAATTTCCGGAGCACCAACCAGGAGGAATTTTCCGGAGATTTCTACGACAGCGTGTTCCTAAGAGGTAAGGCTTCGATTTTCGTGTTGATCGCTTCACTCCGTTTCGCACTTTTGACATGGTTTCCGAGGCATTTTTTACCCTCATTTTCTGTGAAGGATTCTGGATAGCGGAGGCTTGTCGATTTTATATCTTGGCCTAGGAGCATCAGATCAAGGCGTTTAAAGACTCGATTTTGATCTACTCGTCGCAAGGAACACAGTGGTGATTTTTCTGGGATTTTTCAAAATTTATTCGAAGGTGATAATTAAGCTTTTCTTGGACTGCGTGCCGCAGAATTTTGGTTATGTGGCGTTACGGCTTACCGCGGTGTTTTATTTGTAACTTGAGCTACAGGTATCGGATCTGGGCGTTTAAGTGGTCGTTTTGGGGCTACTCTTCGCGAGGAACGCGATCGTGAATTTTTTGGATTTTTCAGAGGACTGCAGAGAGGTGAAATTTAGCCATTTTTGGGCTGATTTTGGACAGTTGGTGTTTGTGCAGTTTTGGGGTTAATTGTGCGCAATGTTTTGTGCAGTGGGGCACAGTTTTCGATGGATTGCTGTGTTAGAGGACAGCGGGCAGCGAGAGATCTCTTTTGGTATTGTGCGCGCTTTTCGAGGTGGGTGGTTGTTGCATGCCTCTACTTCTGACCTGCTCACTAAGTTTATTAGAGAACCCCACTTTTGAGCATATTGATTGATTATTATGCATGATTGCCTGATATAAATGTGAGCTTATCATCTGAGATTAATTTTGTTGATATAGCATGTTGGGGATATTATTGGGATAATGTTGCTGTTGGAACATGATCATTGGAATAATTTAATAGTGATAATTAACATGCGATATTAGCACCTAGATTTTATGAAAGTGGATTAAATGGATTAATTGTGGGGACATAGTGACATATCTAGGTGCGAGTGCCACTTTGGGATTTATTATGGATCAAGAATTATTTACATGTGTAGTTGACTGATGATTTTAGCATGATTGTTATATTTATGTGGATATTATTAATTATTACACATGTAAAACTGTTATTTGACATATTCTCCCTTTCACATTGCATGAGGACTTTTGCATGCTTATTTGGACATCTAGATAGGCCACTATTTTATTGCTACACTATCATATTGGGATTTGACTTAGGAGAAACCATGATTGCTTTCTTTCTCCTTTTTATTTAGACTTTTGAGTCATGTTGCTCGGGTTCGAGCAGAGGTTTGGGATAGTGTAGCCGGGATCTGAGGGTCAGAGATAGGGTGTACTAGATGTTGGATTGTGGGTTATTGCGGCAACCGCGGACAGTAGGCGGTTGACCGGATCTTGATTATTTTACCCAATTGCAGGTTGTGGGTTATTGCGGTGACCGCGGACTTTGGGCGGTTGACCGGATGTTTACTATTGCATCAGATTGGATATCAGTTTTCTCTAGTGGATGGTGTTTCCCACTTTTGAGTACTATTGCATTTGATTGGGGATTGAGGTTTCTTTAGTGGACGGAGTTTCCCACTTTGATCATAGTCTTGATCCAGTCCTGCTATATTGAGGTACTGATGACAGAGATACTTGTGATACTGATGACAGTGATACTTTACTCGTGTGGGTCGCTCCCCTCGAGTGCCACTCCGGAGTAGGCTTTACACGGTGCCGAGCGCCGGGCACCATGGTGAGTTGTGAGTGCTGATTGGGATTTCGAGCCTTATGTGCTGGTCCCCTACTGAGTTCTTGAGTTCGACAGCAGAGCAGGCAGTACCAGTTTTACTGGTGGCACTAGATTGGGTCTATTTGGTCAGATACTGTTTTCTGATGCATTCATACCGTCATTTCCTTCGGTATTGCATTTAGAGGCATACTTGTTGTGGTTTCCCCTTTTATTCAGTAGCTCTGTTTACAGCTTTACTACTTGTCCCTTTTCTTGTCTCTAGTAGACTAGTGGGTACGCCGGAGCTTGAGGCTTTACCCACAGGGGGAGGCTACTGGTTTACTAGTGGTTCTCACCCCCATTGTTGTTTCCCTCTTTTCTTCCTCCTGTTTTGCAGAGTCCTCTGTGGGCATTGCTGATCTTTCGATCGTTGTTCGAGGCGAGGGAGTCACGAGCTAGATCCTTACCACCCGAGGAGTGTAGATGTATCCCCTGGTTGGAGATTCCTTGTAGCTGTCAGCTGGCTTTTACTGTTTACTTTGGAGAGAGATATTTTGTATTTGGAGAGACTAATGTTGAGACTGATGTACTATAGTTTTAGTTTATCTCCCTTTCATAGTTGAGAGATGCTGTATTGAGGACATTGTATGATGATTATATGTATTTGAGGAGATGGATATTGTACTTTATTCTTGTTGTACAGTGACTGGATTTTTATTTTACAGCATTTCATTTCCGCTCTGATATTTGCGTAGCTATAGTACTATCTTTTGCAGGTTAGACGCTTCGCCTATGCGGGATTTTGCATAGGTGGCGGATCTATTGGCGAGCCCAGGTCGCAGTTTCGACCCCGGGGCGTGACAGGAAGAGTCAAAACCAAATCACCGACTTTCGCAAAATGTCGCGTCTCTCACACCCTAACATCCTAGGGTCCGCCACAAGCCTAGGGTTTCCTAAGTCCCAACTGACCTATCCCTAAGCTCTGATACCAACTTAATCTGTCACGCCCCGTGGTCGAAACTGCGACCCGGGCTCGCCAACAGATCCGCCACCTATGCCATACCCGCATAGGCGAAGCGTCCTACCTGCAAAAAGAGCTACAGCTAAACAGATATCAGAGCTAAAAGATAAAACTGCTATAGAAATAAAATCAACCACTGTACAACTGAAGATAAAACAACAAGGTCCATCTCCCAAAATGATAATCATACAATAACCTCGAGTACAAAACCCATGGCTCAACAGGGAGATATCTCAAATAAAACATCAGTGTACAAGCTCTCAATACATCATATCCTCACTACATCAGTCTCTCAAAAGAGAAAATAAATACTAATCTGCCGACTATGCTGAAGATCTCCTCAAAAGGGGGTACCGCTACTCTCCAAAGATGGGTCAGGATCTAGCTCGCTACTCCCTCACCACGAACAGCAACCACAGAACGGCAACACACGCTAAGACTCTGCAAAACAAAGGAGAGAAAGGACGAAAAAGGGGAAAACCCCCAATGGGCGTGAGAACTACGTACGCAAAAGGGAGTTCTCAGTGGGTATCGCCACTAGGCCCGACGATCTGCCCACCAAGATTACTGGAGGCAAAAGATAACCAATGCAGTAAAACTGAAAAGAGAAGCTGGAAACACTCTACAGCTACCACGCCTCTATCTAAATGCTCAAATGGGGAAACTCTGATAAAGATATGCCACACTCGCACACAACGTGCTCAATCGACCCAATCGAGCTGACTGCCACATCGGGTCCAGTCAAACCTGCGCCCACCTACAACCACCTCCCGCTGACGGGCAGGAATTACGTAGGGCGTCCAAACGGACTAACTCGCTATCGAGTAGTGGCTCATGCAGGCTACAGTCAAATCCATGCCCTCTCTCTCTCAGAACGGATAGACTCAGAATGCTCAACCTCTCACACAATGGTCAAAGAACTCACAACGACCACGGGACCACCGTCAAACCCCAAACGGTTCCCAACAACACTAGCACTGGTCTACACACACCCGCTAGACTCCACTCAGTCTCCCTGACGTGAGTGTAACCATAAAGTAACTGTCTGGAATAAACCCAATCTGGTACCACCAGTAGAACTGGTACTGCCTGCTCTGCCGCGACGGGTATGCTAGCCTACGCATAACACCGAAGCAAAGGAGTCTCAAGGACTCAAAGTCTGTCAGCCGCGCACTCCGGAGTGGCACTCGTGGGGAGCGACCCACACGAGTAAAGTATCTCTGTAACCAGTATCACTGTAACAAGTCTCACGATATAGCTGGACTGGATCACGACTCTGATCAAAGTGGGAAAACTCATCCACTATAGGGAAACCCGATCCCCAAACTGAAACAACTGTAAACAATAAGTGGAAAACTCCAACCACTAGAGAAGCCTGATACCCAATCTGATGCATAAACAATCTCCGGTCAACCGCCCAATGTCCGCGGCTGCCGCAATATCCCACGAACCACAACTTAACACAATCCGGCACAACCGGTCCCCGACACCAGGACCCCAGCTACACTATTCCTAATCCCTGCTCGAACCCGAGCAACATGAACCATACGACTGGCAGAAAAGTGTTACGGAATTTGAGTTGGCGTATTTCGTGAATGTATTAAGTCTTGAAGATTGAAGATGAAGAAACTTTGGATCGTATACCTCAATCTCAAGAAAGAAGAATTCAAAAGGATCAGGTACGTTTAACTAAAGATTTTTGATGATCCGAATAATTCTTATAGTGTAGAAACACCTGGAAGAATTTTTAATTGCTTAAACATCAAAAACTGAACATGGGACATGTTCAGGATCCGGATCGGACTCGGCAATCCGGATCCCGAAAGGTGTTGGTTCATACACTGGTTCAATCCGGATCGCAGCATCCTCTGATCCGGATCCCGAACACTAATTCTACCTGTGTGCTTCCTCGATCCGGATCAGGATTTGCAATCCGGATCCCGAACGTTGATGTTCTGGTAAAACTGTATGAACGATCCGGATCGGACTTTGTGATCCGGATCCCGAACAGGCATTTTCTGGAAATCGTCTTTCTTGCTTCTGCAATCCGGATCGTCAATTCCAATCCGGATCGCCGTCGGTAAAATTTCCAGAAAAGGCAGTTTTTGATCCTATCTTCTTCCAATGGTTTCTAACCTATAAATAGGCCCTGTATTCATTTCTAGGGCATCCGCTATTACAGAAGAAAATAGCCGAAAAGAAAAAATCCACATATATAGAGAAGAAAGGAAATCAATAGATTTATTCTATGTTTCTTCATCTATATTGATTGATTTGATTCTAGGTTTTCCATACTCACATTTTGAGTAGAATCAAATCAATGAATACTTAGATGGTATTTCCGATCTATCTTTAATCTAAGTATTCGGCGGATCATCACCACCCAAACAAACAACGATTTACCCCAAAATCGGCGCGTGGACTCGCGTGGCCTTGTGGATTCAAGGTGCAACCGCTCTCGTGGATTCGGAGCGAGGTACGTTCGTGGATTCGAAGCGTGCCATTGGGTGAAGACCGTGGATTCGGTTGGACGTCGTGGACTCGACGTTGGACGCTGTGGATTCAGCGTTGGGCGCGGATCGTGGATTCGAGAAGCGTCGTGGAGCGAGCGGGAAGATCTACTAGGAGCGTATGGTAAAAGGTTGAGTCGTCTGTGAGTACGTTATATCACCTTGTACGTGTGTTAATTCTAGTGGATTTCGCCGTGTTATCGGTCCCGTGGTTTTTTACTCCGGTTTGGAGTTTTTCCACGTAAAAATCTTGCGTGTTCTTTTATTTTTCCGCATTGGGTTTATTTGCGCAATGATTTTTTGAGTGTTTATTGTTTACACCTATTCACCCCCCTCTAGGTGTTTTTTCCCCTATTTAGATCCAATTACTTATAACCCAACAAGTGGTATCAGAGCGGGAATAGGGTTGTAAACAATGGTTGAAGGTGGAAACATCAATCGACCCCCTTTCTTTGATGGAACAAATTATGCGTACTGGAAAGTGCGGATGAAAGCCTTTTTAATTTCCATCGACGAAAGGGTGTGGCAATCAATTGAATTAGGATGGTCTAATCCAACTGAAATTTTAGATGATGTTCGCACCTTAAAACCTAGGTCGAAATGGACCAAGGAAGAGATAGATTATCTTCTTACAATGGCAAAGGAATTAATGCTCTATTTAATGCTTTGTCACAAACTGAGTTCTCTCGCGTCTCGGCATGTGAGACTGCGAAAGAAATCTGGGATGTTCTTCAAGTTACGCATGAGGGAACTAACCTAGTGAAGATTCAGAAACTGCAAATGCTCACGAGCAAGTTTGACTCTATCTCTATGGCAGAGAATGAATCTTTCACTGACTATTACACACGATTGCAAGACATCGTAAACTCATGTGCTAACTTGGGAGAGAAGATTCCAGAATTTAAAGTTGTAAGAAAAATTCTAAGAACTCTTCCTGAACGATTTCGCCCGAAGGTCGCAGCCATTGAAACAATTAAACACCCGGACGAAATGCGTGTAGAAGAATTAGTAGGTGCTTTACAAACTTATGAAATGACATTTCCTACTAACTATTCTTCTGGAAAGGCATCCTCTTCTAAGTCTTCAGGTTACGCATTGAAATCAACTAAAGAAGAAGACGCGGATTCATCCTCCTCGGACGACGACGAGAACCTTTCTATGGAGGACTTTGAGAAGCAGCTCGCTCTCTTGACAAGGAAGTTTCGCCGCAACTTTCGAAGGGGTAATTCAAGCAAAACTCCATCCTTCGGAAAGTCGAAGAAAGGCAAGGGTTTTCAAGCTACAAGTCAAGAAAGCAAGAGAACTTCTCAAAGGATAAGAAAAGTTCTGAGGGACAAGTTCAGTGCTTCAAATGTCGAGGCTACGGCCACATTCAACGGAGTGTCCCAACAAGAATCCGGCTAAGAAGAAAGCGATGCAAGTCGTTACTTGGGATGACAACTCCACGTCAAATGAGTCATCCTCAAGTGATGAAGAAGACAACGCGACAGCTTTCCACGCGTCCACTACATCTTCACCCTTCATGTGCTTAATGGCAAGTACATCCGATTCACTGTCCAACTCCACTGTTGAAAAGATTGCAACGGACGATGAATCAGATGATTCGGAAGGTGAAGATTTTGCTCTAGCCTACCATAAGCTTTTGAGGGATTCAAAGAAACTGGCTAAGCAAAACAAGGGGTTGAAAGGGAGATTGCAGGATCTCGAAGAAGAAGTAAAAAGGGTAACCTCTCTCTCAACCGATCTTGAAGTGGAAAGGGATAATCTGATTAAAACAAATGTTTCCCTTCAAGAGTCCAATGAGCAACTCGAGAAGAATTATATGGATATGGTGAACAAAGCGAATTACTTCTTGAAGCTCAACGGCGAGGCTCGACAGGAAAAATTGGAAATGACGGAGACCATACGCCAACTGAAGGATGACTTAAAGAGATTTTCTTCTGGAAGGAGTAAGTTGGACAGACTTCTTGGTCTTGGTCAAAGAAATAAGTTCGGCCTCGGATACACTCAAACTGGAGACATTCCAAGTTCGAGTGGGACAGTATTTGTGCCTCAGTCGGTATCTCCTCCTCCGACACCGGAATTCACGACAAGCAACGACAACAAGCCTACTACATCCTCCTCGGATCGACAAGACCTAAGGTATGTTTTCGTTGTGGCATTTCAGGGCACATAAGGAGAAATTGCAAGACGGAAGCCAAACGCACACCTCAAGCACCTCTTGCAATGACTACCAAAAAGGCTATTCCTCGAAAATCAACTGCAATTCATTGAAGGAAAAGAGCCTTGGTAGTACACCGCTCAAGACGACATCATCAAGGAGCAGCAATTCTTCAAGCAAGACGCTCTCACCTAGGAGATCAACTTCACGATCATTACCGACGCACTCCAAAAAGGTTTGGGTGCGCAAAGGTGAAATTTTCCCCTGTCTTGCTACCAATGTTTCCTTGCATGCATATGATAGTTCGTCTTGGTACCTGGATAGCGGGTGTTCCCGTCATATGACCGGTGATAAAAACTGTTTTCAAACATTTGAGAAAAACTCCGGAGGACTTGTTGTTTTCGGAGATGGTCGGTCTTCCAAAATTGTTGGAAAGGGAACGGTAGCTATTCCAGATGGCCCGGTTCTAAATAATGTGTTATTTGTTCATGGCCTTAAGACTAACCTCATAAGCATAAGTCAACTTTGTGATAGTGGTTATTCAGTTAATTTTTCATCTGATAAATGCACTGTAACTGACATGAACCATGCTTTCTTTTTAAAGGGGGTTAGATCAGAAAACAATTGTTATGTAGTTCCTCTAAGATTTCTGAAAAATGTAACCTAGCATCTTTGAAAAATGAAACACTTTGGCATGAAAGGCTAGGTCACATAAACTTTAAGGAACTTGCTAGAATTTCGAACAAAGATGTGGTCAAGGGGGTTCCGAAACTTTCTTTTGAACAAAACCTTGTGTGTGGCGGTTGCCAAAAAGGAAAACAGTCTAGGACTGCACACAAGAACTTGAACCACATAGGTACAAAACGGCCTTTGGAACTTTTGCATATGGACTTAATGGGGCCAACTCGTCAACCATCTCTGGGAGGTAAATGGTATATTTTCTTATTGGTTGATGATTTTCTAGATATACTTGGGTAGCATTTTTAAAAGAAAAAGCTGATACCTTTGATTCTTTTCTCGAAATCTGCAATCGTATTATGACTGAAAAGAATGATAGGATTACTCGAGTTAGGAGTGATAGAGGTGGGGAATTCATAAATTCCAAATTCATTGATTTTTGCACTTCTAATGGCATTAAACATGAATTCTCTGCACCTTACACACCTCAACAAAATGGTGTAGTCGAGCGCAAAAACAGGGTCGTACAGGAAATGGCACGTGTTATGCTTCACAGCCGGAACTTACCTTTTTATTTTTGGGCTGAAGCGGTGAACACTGCTGTTTATGTTATTAATCGCGTGTATTTGCGCCCGGGGACATTGAATACACCATATGAACTTTGGTTTTGTAGAAAACCTAACATCAAATATTTTCGTATCTTTGGGAGTCGGTGTTTTATTTTACGTGATCGTGAGAATCTTGGAAAATTTGACTCTCGAAGTGACGAAGGGATTTTCTTAGGTTATTCTACAAACAGCAGAGCATATCGAGTTTTTAACTTAGAATCTAAGACGATCGTAGAATCGATAAATGTTAAGGTAGATGAAGCTTTTCACTTTGAATCTGAAAAATCTACCCTCGATATCTCTCTTGATGATGATACACCTGCTAATGCATCTTCTTCTAACAATTCTTTCGATAATAATGATGCATCTAACGGTTCTTCAAGTTTATCTGATGTGCAGGAATCATCTCGTGTACCTCCGTCTACTCCTCTACCTCAAACGTTACGCATCTCCAAGGATCACCCTGAATCGAACATCATTGGAGATCCACAAGAAGGAGTTAGAACACGGAGACAATTGGTTTGCGGATTTGCATGCTATGTATCTCAAATCGAACCAAGGAATGTTGATGAAGCTCTCCAAGATGACTACTGGATTAAAGCAATGCAGGAAGAGCTCCATCAATTCGAGCGAAACAAAGTCTGGGAATTGACGAAGCCTCCGAAGCAACACAATGTGATAGGTACCAAATGGATCTTCAAGAACAAGAAAAATGAAGAAGGTACTATCATCAGGAACAAAGCAAGGTTAGTTGCTCAAGGCTACTCTCAAGTAGAAGGTATAGACTTTGATGAAACTTTCGCCCCTGTAGCTAGACTCGAGTCCATTCGTATATTGTTTGCGATTGCTTGTCATTTTAAAATCAAATTATTTCAAATGGACGTTAAGAGCGCCTTTTTAAATGGGTTTTTAAATGAGGAAGTTTATGTGGCTCAACCGAAAGGTTTTGTGGATCATAAACTACCTAACCATGTTTTTCGTCTGAAAAAGGCTCTTTACGGTCTGAAACAAGCACCGCGAGCATGGTACGAAAGGTTGACAAAGCACCTTTTGGAAAAGGGCTACACTCGAGGGGGAGCTGACAGGACTCTCTTTGTGAAGCATTATCAAAACAATTTCATAGTTGCTCAAATCTATGTCGATGACATTGTTTTTGGCGCAACAAGAGATAATGATGCTTCCAAATTCGCGGAGACCATGGAAAGCGAATTTGAGATGTCCATGATGGGCGAATTGACTTATTTTCTTGGATTACAAGTTAAACAAAACGATGAAGGAATTCACTTGTGTCAATCCAAGTATGCACTGGAGTTGGTCAAAAAGTTTGATCTTGAAAATTCTAAGGATTTTCCGACTCCAATGGGAACTAGCCATAAGGGACTTGGAAGTGAATCACATAGTGAGAATGTAGACGAGAAACTGTATCGCAGTATGATTGGAAGTCTACTATATCTCACGGCTAGTCGCCCGGATATATCCTTCAGTGTTGGGATTTGTGCGAGATATCAATCAGCACCGAAGGAGGTTCACCTGAAAGCGGTGAAGCGGATCATCCGATATATCAAAGGTACAATCATTTCGGAATTTGGTATCCTATGGGAACGACTTTGGATATTGTTGGATACTCAGATGCCGATTGGGCTGGATCAGTGGATGACCGGAAAAGCACGAGTGGTGCATGCTTCTATCTTGGCCATTGCCTTGTTGCATGGCACAGTAAAAAGCAGAATTGCATAGCACTCTCGACTGCCGAAGCGGAGTACATTTCTGCAGGAAGTTGTTCAACCCAATTGATTTGGATGAAAAGCGTGTTGAGCGATTTCCGGATTTCAACATCTTCGGTAACCATTTTATGTGACAACACTAGTGCTATTAACATTTCTAAAAACCCTGTGTTGCACTCTAGAACAAAACATATTGAACTTAGATATCATTTTCTTAGAGAGCTAGTTGAATCAAACATTCTTCAACTGTCATATATTTCAACTGAGGATCAATTAGCTGATATCTTAACAAAACCTTTGGATCAAAAACGTTTTATTCACTTGCGTAAAGCAATTGGCATGCTTTCCTTGAAATAACTCTTTTGAAACCTTTGCTTAGGTTAGGTTTTGTTTTTGTTTTTGTTTTGTTCTTTATCTATGTTTTGTACATAGGACATTAATTGAGCATAAATCATAATTGACTTTAATTGCATCCTTTTATGCATTTAGAAATTTATTATGCTTTTGATGTCATAATATTTCAATGTTGCAATGATCATTTACGTTAATTAAACCATCTTTTAAGTGATCAAAGTCAATTTCTCTCTCAATGATCTCTTGGTATAGTCATTATCATATTTGATTGCTTAGTCGAGTATGAATTCGAGATCAATGGTTTGGTTGAATACCTTATATATTAAATAATTGATAGCCAATTGAGGGGGAGTCAATGAAATGTAAAATGCTCAAAAGATGTGGAAAGAGTTACATCCCATGAGGAGTGTGAAAACTACCACCACATGGAGAAAATGAAAGAAAAAAAAGATACTCCATGAATGAAAAGCAAATTTTTGTTTTGAAAATTGTTGATGAAATTCATATTGAAATACTTGACTCAGTCGTATTTCATGGTTGGTATAAGGTGGGATTTTTAGTAAAAGATGCTCAAAGAGCCACTCCTTCAACAGATTGTCTAGATATATTATCTAACTTATCTGGGATTTCAAACATCTATTGATCTTGGTATTTCATTTTCTTTACTAAAATTGATGATTTGATAAAGGCATTACACATAAGATCAGGATAGATGTAATTGAAGTTGTTCAACTTTAAGTGTTTTAACTTTCGTAAATTTTCGTTTCATTTTTGGGTATTTTTGATAGATTTTGCATAATCTATTTCTTGTTGTATGAAACGATGTCTTTTGTTTAAAGTTGACATGGTAAAGTGCTTACATACTTTTTCTGGATTTTATGGAATTTTTCTGAATTTTTCTGGAGAAAAAGTTGAAGCCGATCCGGATCGGGGTAAGTGATCCGGATCCCGAACGCAGGATTCTTCCTGCGAGTAGCCGATCCGGATCACATTCTTGATCCGATCCGGATCACGGCTAGGGTTTTTATAAGAACAAAGAGGATTTGATTTCTTTTACCCTAATCTTTTGTTCTAAAATCTCTAGAGCTTCTCTCTCTAGATTTCTTGCATTTTGGAGCTTCCAAACTCAAAGTTCTTCGGATTCAAGTAAGTTTTATTGATCAAAATCTCGGTTTTTCACAGTTTTTATGGTTTTTCATCAAACGTGAGTTGAAATCTTGGATCTTTTTCGTTTGTGAATGGTTTTTGATCAAATTTCTTTTGAAATAAGAACTCTGGGTCAATTAGTTTTGCTTTTATGCTGGGTTTTTCTCAAGATAAACGAGTTTTTAGGCTTCGATTTCTAAAAATTCTGGTTTAGGGCATAAAAGAGGAATTTTTGAAAATCATGGAATTGATCTATTTTTAAAATTCTTTTTGGAAAACTAATTTGATTCTTGGCTTCTCTACATGATTATGATTGTCTAGGTACAATTTTTCAAATTTTTCAAAATTGACGATTTTTCATGTGTTCTTGAGTTGGTTTGCACAGGACACTCTCTTAAACTCAAAGCACTAGGTCAATGGCTCTCTCTGGTTCTTTCTGTGTTGGTCACTATGGTGCACACGAGTATATCTGTTAAAACGGAACAGGATGATTCAACTCAAATCAAGACGAAGGACGCAGAGGAAGAGAGCTCAGACTATGATGAAGAAGAATGGGACGAATTCTTCAAAGATGTTCAACGAAAAATTGATGAGGAGGACAGGAAATTTACCAAAGGAAAAAGACTAATGAAATCAGCCTCAACAACCAGACAGTACACGAGAAAGAAAATGTCCAAGGAGTGCGAGTCAGCATAGTGGGCCTCTCACCAGAGCACGCTCACTTTCTGGAATTCTTCAAACTGAATCTCCATGGGTTACGGGAATGAATGCACCATCTGCATCCACACAGCACCCATCACACTCGAAGAAAGGGACTACAGACACAGATGAATTGGAACAGCTTCGTCAGGAACAGCGAAAACTTTTTGCTGCACAAGAAAGAATGTCGACAGAACTTCAGCAACTTTCCTCTCAGCACAAAAAGATCAAGAAAAAGTATTCAAACATTTCGAAACTGTTCAAGGGGATTTTGAACAAGCTGAGCTGTACCAGTTCAGATTCATCAGACTGAGCAGGACCTTCTGTTCACTTTTCTATGGCTTTACTCTCTTGCAGACCTTGCAGTTTTTTTTAGACTTAGTTTTTGTTCTAACTTGTAGTTTAGTTCTCAGGTTGTGCATATTGATAGAATTTTTTTTTAACTCTCCTTACATATTGTAGCTCTTGCTACGTTTTGGCTTTGTTTTGTGACAAAAAGGGGGAGAGAGTTAGAGAGAACTCTGAACAATGAAACAATGAATGATGTGGACTGACTTTGTGAATATCAAGGTAAGTATCTTCAACTCAACTTTGTTTTTATTTGTGATTGTGGCATGCCTCTATACTAACTATTCGACTAACTATTTGGGCATGTAACAATATGTTGACTAACACATTTGGTTGATGCTTGATTTGGACTAACTTACATTGTGACATTTGGTTTTTGAATGCTTAGAAGATATGTTGGTTTTAACTATGATTCTCTTACATATCTGAATTTTCAAATGTCATGATGAGAATAAACTCTATCTCTGTATTTGGTTTTGTATGATTCAATTCTTGAGGTATCTAACGATTTCTTTTGTCAAGAATGATTTTTGTGTGCAGAGATTACAGATGTCTAAGTCTAGAGTCTGTCTTAGGAGTTTATCTCATGTTTTTAATTTCTGGATCTCTTTTGTAAATTTTTGTTGTATGGTGATAGCAACAAAAATATCTTTTTGAATTTTCTTTTGTGGATTTGTGTTTTGTCACGAAACCGCCAAAGGGGGAGATTGTTACGGAATTTGAGTTGGCGTATTTCGTGAATGTATTAAGTCTTGAAGATTGAAGATGAAGAAACTTTGGATCGTATACCTCAATCTCAAGAAAGAAGAATTCAAAAGGATCAGGTACGTTTAACTAAAGATTTTGATGATCCGAATACTTCTTATAGTGTAGAAACACCTGGAAGAATTTTTAATTGCTTAAACATCAAAAACTGGACATGGGACATGTTCAGGATCCGGATAGGACTCGGCAATCCGGATCCTGAAGGGTGTTTGTTCATACACTGGTTCAATCCGGATCGCAGCATCCTCTGATCCGGATCCCGAACACTAGTTTTACCTGTTTGCTTCCTCGATCCGGATCAGGATTTGCAATCCGGATCCCGAACATTGATGTTCTGGTAAAACTGTATGAACGATCCGGATCGGACTGTGATCCGGATCCCGAACAGGCATTTTCTGGAAATCGTCTTTCTTGCTTCTGCAATCCGGATCGTCAATTCCAATCCGGATCGCCGTCGGTAAATATCTCCAGAAAAGGCAGTTTTTGATCCTATCTTCTTCCAATGGTTTCTAACCTATAAATAGGCCCTGTATTCATTTCTAGGGCATCCGCTATTACAGAAGAAGAAAATAGCCGAAAAGAAAAATCCACATATATAGAGAAGAAAGGAAATCAATAGATTTATTCTATGTTTCTTCATCTATATTGATTGATTTGATTCTAGGTTTTCCATACTCACATTTTGAGTAGAATCAAATCAATGAATACTTAGATGGTATTTCCGATCTATCTTTAATCTAAGTATTCGGCGGATCATCACCACCCAAACAAACAACGATTTACCCCAAATCGGCGCGTGGACTCGCGTGGCCTTGTGGATTCAAGGTGCAACCGCTCTCGTGGATTCGGAGCGAGGTACGTTCGTGGATTCGAAGCGTGCCATTGGGTGAAGACCGTGGATTCGGTTGGACGTCGTGGACTCGACGTTGGACGCTGTGGATTCAGCGTTGGGCGCGGATCGTGGATTCGAGAAGCGTCGTGGAGCGAGCGGGAAGATCTACTAGGAGCGTATGTAAAAGGTTGAGTCGTCTGTGAGTACGTTATATCACCTTGTACGTGTGTTAATTCTAGTGGATTTCGCCGTGTTATCGGTCCCGTGGTTTTTTACTCCGGTTTGGAGTTTTTCCACGTAAAAATCTTGCGTGTTCTTTTATTTTTCCGCATTGGGTTTATTTGCGCAATGATTTTTTGAGTGTTTATTGTTTACACCTATTCACCCCCCTCTAGGTGTTTTTTCCCCTATTTAGATCCAATTACTTATAACCCAACA
>CM054945.1:12030713-12139084 GCA_029168755.2 Tillandsia fasciculata
CTGGCCTGTCCCCTTTCATCCTGGTCTGGTCGCTTTCTGTCGGAGCCCTGAGCGACCGCGGCCCGCTGTCTGCCACCACCTGATCACCTCTCTCTACCCACTGTGCATGCTCTGCGGCTGCATCCAGAGTCTGAAATCTCTGAGCATGCACCAGGTGTAAATCTCTGGGCGAAGGCCTCCCTCGAACATCTCAACCTGGTGCGGCCCGTCACGAGCAACGGGGGCACGCAGTTCAACAACTCCATGAACTCCTGGAAATAGGCATGGGCCGATCGCTCGCCCTGCTGCAGGTTCTTCAAGTCGTCCTCCAACTTCTTCTTCACACTGGTCGAAAAATAGTGTCCAGTCACCACCGTCGGAACTCCTCCCAGGGCAGCTGCCGAGAAATCCGGAACTCCGTTGTCTCCACCCGCTGCCACCAAAAATCAGCATCCCCGTCCAAACAGTGCACCGCCATGTGCACTCGATACTTCGGTCGATGAAGAAATCCCGAAAAAGCTTCTCCATCGCAGAAAGCCATTTCCAACAGCCGAGGGCGGGCATCCCGCCCTGAGAATCTAGGTGGTCCCCGCTTAACAAACTGGGGGAGTTTGTCAGCAAAATCCCGCTCCTCCTCCGCAGTCAAAGGCTGAATAGCTCCAGGAGCCCCGCTACTCGAAGATGGCGCTGACGGCACAAAAGGGGCAACAGGGGGCACAAGGCCTCAGGAACAGCTGGGGGTGTTGTTCTCGTCTCTCTCTGCGCGAGCAGCTGATCAATCCTCTGCCCTGCTGACGATGGCTCTCCGCCAATTGGGCCAACATGGCCCGCAGCTCACCAATCTCAGTGATCCCGACTGCTCCGGCTCAACAGGGGGTGTAGGGGCACCCAGAGCGGGAATCCGACGTCGGGGAGGCATCCTGCCACAAGAAAATACGAATCAGTAACATAACCCCACACGACCCCAATCTAGCGAAAGTCAAAGACATCCCCCAATTTCTGCGACTTTATGTTGTCTGCAGCCAACATAACGGTCCCCCAGAAATTGGGCATGTCGATCCCTCCTCACTCACTGGAAGAGTCCAATAAATAAATCAACGACTTTCGCAAAGTGTCACGCCTCTCACGCCCTATCATCCTAGGGTCTGCCAAAAGCCTAGGGTTTCTAAGTCCAACTGACCTATCCCTAAGCTCTGATACCAACTTAATGTCACGCCCCGGGGTAACCAGAACCCGGGCCCGCCAACAGATCCGCCGTGTACACAGAATTTTCCATGTACACGAAGCGCTGGTAACCTGCTCAGATAGATAATATACAATAGAAGAGCATAACAGAGCTGAACTAATAGAACTAACAGTAATCTCAGACTGAAATAAACTGTAAACTGAAATAAAAGTACAATATACTCCCAGCTCACCATAAATAATACAACCAGCTGGCCACAGCCAGACCCAAAAGTAAACTACTATAGTCTGAGATACAAAAGGGGAGTACAGTAATAGTCTAGCTAACTCTCGCTCGGGGTAGACGATCTAGCTAGTCGGCGATCCTCTTACCTCGATCTGCTGCTGAAGGCCCAGCAGCTCCCACAGTCGACTCTGCAAAACAAAGGGGAAAAAGAACAAGAAACAACAATGGGGGTGAGAACTACTAGATAAACCAGTAGCCTCCCCTAGTGGGTAAAACCTCTGATGCTGACGCACCCACTAGGAATAAAGAGGCAAAAAGGAAAGAACAGTGGTATGCAATAAAGACTGCTGAAAAGAAACTACCACTACTATGCCTCTAAATGCAGTGCCAAAAGATGACTGTATAGATGCAACTATAAAGCTGACTGCCCAAAGAAAACCCAATCAGTGGGCCAGGAAATACTGGCACTGCCTGCTCTGTCATCACTCACAACTCACCAACTGACCGGCACCCATCACGGTCTAAAAGCCTACTCCGGAGTGGCACTCGAGGGGAGCGACCCACACGAGTAAAGTATCTCTGTATCAATCATCTCTGTAACCAATGTCTCACAATAGCAGGACTGGATCATGACCATGATCAAAGTGGGAATACTCCATCCACTAATGCAACCCCGATCCCCAATCTGATGTGATAATAACATCCGGTCAACCGCCCAAAATCCGCGGTCACCGCTGAACCCATAAGTCCCAATCTGATAAGGTAAAAACATCTGGTCAACCGCCTAACATCCGCGGTTGCCACTATGCCCCACAATCCCCCAAGACAAGCCCAACTGTCCCAAACTCAAAGTCCAGACACCACTATCTCAAAATCCCGATCAGACTCGAGCATCATGCATCGATAGAGAAGAATAACAATAACACATGTTTTCTCCTAAGTCAAGTCCCATAATATAGTGCTGCAGTAAGATAGTGGCCTAACTAGATGTCCAATGAGCATGCAAGTGTTCTCTTTTAAAACATTTAGAAAGGAGCTAAGTTTCATGTGAAGAATACTTTAGAATCATTTTACAAATATTGTTGGGTTACTAAATTGCATGCGGTTCACGATATAGCAATTGTCCAATTTCTTTGTCCCAGATTTATCACATAGAAGCTACTAAATTAATTTAGGGGCCAATACAATAGGTTTATATATCACAAGTTATCTATCACATGCATAGTTGGGAAACTCTTTTATTCCTAGTGTGCAAATCAACAAAGAGGGATACGCAACCACCCACCTCGAAAAGCGTGCACAATGTACCCAGAAAATACCCGCTGTCCTCTAAACACACCGTCAGCTGTAACAATGTCCTACAACATCACATAAGTGTACACGGTGTAAATATAACAATTTCCAAACACACATTTGCTGTTTTAAAATCAGCACGCAAAACGAGGAATTTTCACCTCTGTCCCGAGCTCCTAAAATCCCAGAAAAATCACGGTTGCGTTCCTCGCGAAAAATCACCCAAAATCGACTCTTGAATCACCCCGATCCGATATTCCTACGCGGAGAAATAATTCGTCGAAGTTGCCGCTGTCCAAAAATCCAAACAGCAAAATGGGGTGTCAAATCACCTCGGGAATCGTGCCAAGAAATCGGAATCCGAAGAAACCATCAACACGAAAAACGAAGCCCTACCTCTTAGGAACACACTGGCGAAGAAATCGTCGGAATCGGACCTCTGTACTGCGCAGGGGACTCCTCGGACTGAAATGCGACGATAACGGGCCGAAATGGGGGAAAACCGAGGCACACTGTAAAATCCGGAACGCCGCTGTCGATCTTCCCGAAAATCTGGGAACGCACCACGAGGTAGAAAAATGTGAGAGGAAAACTTCTCTTCTCACACCTCTCCCTGGTTCTCTCTCTTTCTCTCGGAAAAAGCCCAAGAAGAGAGGGGAGGGGCCTTTAAATAGGCCCAACAAAACAATTGGGAAATCCCCACTGTGTCCCCACTTTCGGGCGCAGTGGGGATTCGGGCTGCTACAGTGCGGCCCGGCCCCCAATTTTCGGGCGGCTACAGTGCGGCCCAGCCCAACCCGGGCCGCACACGGGATCCCACCCCGTCCAACCGTCCGTCCAACCCGGCCCTGGGCCCGCCACGCGTCCGCCAAACAGGCGGCAGCCGTGCGGGCCCAGCGGGGACGCGCCACGCGTCCCCCTGCGGGGCGGCGGGGTGGGTGGCGCCCGCCAATGGCGGGGCGCCACGTGGCGGCCGCTTCCCCGCCCGCCACGCCCGCCGGGCGCCGCCTGCGCACCTGCGCCGCCGTGCGTACGGCCACGTGCGTACGGCCGCAGGTGCGCGCCCGCGGGTGCACCCCGCGCACCTGCGCCAACCAACCGGGGCCGCCACGTGGCGCGCCCCGGTGCACCGTGCACCGCGCCCATCCCCGCGCCTGCCCGGCCTGCCCGCGCTGCCCGCGCACCCTCCCGTGCGCCGCGCGCCCTGGACCGGACCAACGGGCGCCTGCCACGTGGCCCGCCGGTGCACCGTGCACCGGCGGCCCGCTCCGTGGACCGAGAGCCGTGCGCCGGCCCAATAACAAGGCGCCACGTGTCCCGGCCGGTCCACAGATCCCCCCATGCACCATTTTGCGCAGAAAACTTCCGGGGGTCCGTTTTTGGGCATCCGGACTCCAAATTAAATAAGTAAATAGCCGTTTTCAAGCGTTTTTCCGCGCTGAATCCAAATACGGCCTCCGTTTAGCCTGATTCCACTCCTAAAATTCGGCAAAGTCAGCCGAAGGTCAGGCTTGCTTCCAAATCCACTCTAAGTCCAAACAACACATCCCTTTGACATGTTGGGGCCCAACACACCAACACCAGGTGTTCCACACCCCAAACAGGGGAAAACACAGGGAAAAACTGGGACACTACATCCTCCCCCACTAACAAAAGTTTCGTCCTCGAAACTAAAATCATACCTCAATCCAGAGCCTCGAACAAGTAGGGGTAGGCGTCCATCATCTCTGACTCTGGCTCCCACGTCGCCTCGCGCTCATCATGATTGCTCCAAAGGATCTTCACATAGGGGATGGTCCGATTGCGCAATTCTTTCACCTCCCGATCAAGAATCCGCACTGGGCGCTCCTCATATCTCAAATCCTCGCTGATCTCGAGGGGTGCAAAGTCGATGACGTGCGACGGGTCGAAGACGTACCTCCTCAGTGTGGAAACATGGAAAACATCGTGGACACCAGCCAGTCTCGGGGGAAGTGCAAGTCGATAAGCAACAGGCCCGATACGCTCCAACACCTCGAATGGTCCAATGTATCGGGGGCTGAGTTTCCCGCGAATGCCGAACCTCCTGATCCCCTTGGACGGCGAGACTTTCAGAAATACATGATCTCCAACCTGAAACTCTAAGTCTCGTCGCCGAACATCAGCATAGCTCCTCTGTCGGCTCTGAGCGGTCTGAAGATGCTGTCGAATCACCCGGACCTTCTCCTCTGCCTCTAGCAGTATATCTGGCCCCAAGGTCCGTCTCTCGCCTACGTCACTCCAATAAAGTGGTGATCGGCACTTGCGTCCATACAACGCTTCAAACGGAGCCATCTGTATGCTCGCTTGAAAGCTGTTGTTGTACGCAAACTCAACCAAGGATAAGTGCCGAATCCAACCTCCGCCGAAATCCAAGACGCAAGCCCTCAGCATGTCCTCCAAGATCTGTATGGTCCGCTCTGACTGCCCATCAGTCTGAGGATGAAAAGCTGTACTGAATCTGAGCTGAGTCCCCATCGCAGTCTGCAAACTCCCCCAAAAACGCGAGGCAAACCTCGGATCTCTATCTGACACAATGGAGGCGGGTACTCCATGCAGTCTCACAATCTCATCAAGGTATAAGCTGGGCTAGTCGATCGAGTGGCCAAGTAGTCTGCATAGGCAAAAGTGCGCTGACTTGGTAAGTCGATCCACCACTACCCAGATAGCATCTGCTCCGCCCTGTGCCCTCGGCAATCCGACCACGAAGTCCATGGTAATGTGGTCCCATTTCCACTCAGGGATGGGGAGACTTTGTAACTTGCCAGCTGGCACCCGATGCTCAGCTTTTACTTGCTGACAAGTCAAACACTGGGCCACAAATCTCCCGACATCCCTCTTCATGCCATTCCACCAAAAATGTGCCTTGAGGTCCTTATACATCTTAGTCCCCCCAGGATGAAGGGTATAAGGTGTATAATGGGCCTCTCTCAATATCTGCTCTCTGATCTCAGCATCCACTGGCACACATGCTCGGTCCCTGTACCTCAGTACTCCCGCAGCATCCACTGTAAAATCCCCTGACTGATCACTCGGAAGCTGATCTCGAATCCTGGTCAAGTGGGGGTCCTCACTCTGTTTCTCCCTGATCCTGTCCAGCAGAGTGGGCTGCACGACTAATGACGTCAGTCTAGCAGAGACCCCAGGGGACACAACCTCTATCTCGAGCCGTCTCATCTCCTCCAATAGGGGCGCCTGGTCTGTGATCAACATAGACAAACTCTGAACTGCTCTCCGGCTCAAAGCATCAGCGACCACGTTAGCCTTGCCTGGGTGGTAAAGGATATCCACATCATAATCCTTTAGTAGCTCTAACCACCTGCGCTGCCTCAAATTAAGCTCCTTCTGTGTGAACAGATACTTTAAGCTCTTGTGGTCGGTGTAGATCTCACAATGCTCCCCGTACAGGTAATGGCGCCAAAGCTTCAGTGCAAACACCACGGCAGCGAGCTCTAAGTCGTGGGTAGGGTAATTCTTCTCGTAATCCTTGAGCTGTCTCGATGCATAAGCAATTACCCTCCCATCCTGCATCAACACGCAACCCAGTCCACTGTGCGATGCGTCACTGTAGATCACATATCCTTTCCCCATAACAGGGAGGGAAAGGATAGGAGCAGTCATCAGTCTGTCCTTCAGCTCCTCGAAGCTCTTCTGGCAGTCCTCACTCCAGATAAACTTAACCCCTTTACGCGTCAACCGAGTGAGGGGTGTGGAAAGCTTCGCAAAGCCTTCCACAAACCGACGATAATAACCAGCTAATCCCATGAAGCTGCGCACCTCTGATACAGTCGTCGGTCGGGGCCAATCACGAACTGCCTCAATCTTCGCCGGGTCTACAGCTACACCGGCGGCGGAAATCACATGGCCCAAGAAAGCTACCTCCCGAAGCCAAAACTCGCACTTCACCAGCTTGGCATACAACTTCTTCTCCCGCAGAAGTTGTAGCACAGTCCTCAAGTGCTCCTCATGCTCGGCCTCGCTCCGGGAGTAAACCAGGATATCATCTATGAACACCACCACAAATCGATCCAGGAATGGCCGAAATATCCTGTTCATCAAGTCCATAAAGGCGGCAGGGGCATTAGTCAATCCAAATGGCATAACTGTAAACTCATAATGCCCGTACCGTGATCTGAAAGCAGTCTTAGGAATATCCTCGGCCTTCACCTTTAATTGGTGGTAACCAGACTGTAGATCAATCTTGGAAAAGACACAAGACCCTTGCAGCTGATCAAAGAGATCGTCGATGCGCGGCAGAGGGTACTTGTTCTTGATGGTCACTTTATTCAGCTCCCTATAGTCCACACACAGTCTAAGTGACCCATCTTTCTTCTTCACGAATAGCACCGGTGCTCCCCAGGGCGACACACTGGGTCTAATGAAACCCTTATCCATCAAGTCTTGCAACTGTGCTTTAAGCTCTCTCAGCTCAGCCGGTGCCATCCGGTAAGGAGCCTTAGAGATTGGCGCAGTTCCTGGGACTACGTCAATCACAAACTCAATCTCTCTGTCGGGCGGCATACAAGTCAGCTCAGGTGGAAACACATCCGGGAACTCGCGGACGATAGGGATATCCCCGAGTCCCGGTGCCGCCGTAGGCCCCTCAACAACACTAGCCAAAAAGGCTACACATCCTCGGTGAATCATCCGCCTCGCTCGGGAAGTCGAAACCATAGAGGCAAAGAAAGCGCTCTGACATCCCCGGTACACCAACACCTCCTGGTCTGGCTCTCTAAAAGTGACAGTCCTCTCGGCACAGTCAATAGTCGCAAAATACCGAGCCAGCCAGTCCATCCCGAGAATCACATCAAAATCCTGCAGCTGTCTCAAGACCAACAGGTCTGCTGGCATAATCCAGGACTCGATCTGCATCGGGCAGGACCAACAACACTCCTCCACGAGCAAAGTGTGATCGGGAATCTGTACCTCTCGTGCACGTGGCAAAAGTCCTACCTCTAACCCATGTAATGATGCAAAAGATCTACTAATGAAAGAATGCGATGCTCCAGTATCAAATAAGGTGCGAGTCCTAATGCCAGAAAGTAAAGTGATACCTGCCACCACATGGTCTGCTGCTGAAGCATCCTCTACCTGTGCAGCATACACTCGCCCACTCTGAGCTGGAGGGCGATAATCTGTGGAATGGGAAGAAGATGGCCTGCTCGCTGGAGCATAAGGCCGCTGAGCCGTCGACCGCTGCTGCGATGATACAGGGGCAGATGCTGAAGAAGGGGCGGCTGAGGTCGAAAAGGGGCACGCAGCTCGAATGTGCCCTGGCTGTCCACATCCATAGCAACGACCCCACCGCTGGTCACAGGTGCCGGGGAAGTGCGGACCTCCACAGAAAATACAACTGCTGGGGGCCCGTGACTGTCGTGCCTGCTGCTGCTGAGACTGTCTCTGTCGCTGTGGCTGCCGCTGAGATCCGCGCTGCGACGACTGTGATCTCTGCTGCTGCTGCTGCTGCTGATGGGGCCTCTGGGATCCACCAGGCCCTCGCCGCTCCGAACGCCCACGGCCCTGGGACTGAGGCGGTGGCGGTCGGGGCGGCCTCCAAGTACTGGCCTGTCCCCCTTCATCCTGGGCTGGTCGCTTTCTGTCGGAGCCCTGAGCGACCGCGGCCCGCTGTCTGGCCACCACCTGATCACCTCTCTCCACCCACTGTGCATGCTCTGCGGCTGCATCCAGAGTCTGAAATCTCTGAGCATGCACCAGGGTGTAAATCTCTGGGCGAAGGCCTCCCTCGAACATCTCAACCTGGTGCGGCCCGTCACGAGCGACGAAGGGCACGCAGTTCAACAACTCCATGAACTCCTGGAAATAGGCATGGGCCGATCGCTCGCCCTGCTGCAGGTTCTTCAAGTCGTCCTCCAACTTCTTCTTCACACTGGTCGAAAAATAGGTGTCCAGCACCAACCGTCGGAACTCCTCCCAGGGCAGCTGCCGAGAAATCCGGAACTCCGGTGGCTCCACCCGCTGCCACCAAAAATCAGCATCTCCGTCCAAACAGTGCACCGCCATGTGCACTCGATACTTCGGGTCGATGAAGAAATCCCGAAAAAGCTTCTCCATCGCAGAAAGCCATTTCCCAACAGCCGAGGGCGGGGCATCCCGCCCTGAGAATCTAGGTGGTCCCCGCTTAACAAACTGGGCGAGTTTGTCAGCAAAATCCCGCTCCTCCTCCGCAGTCAAAGGCTGAATAGCTCCAGGAGCCCCGCTACTCGAAGATGGCGCTGACGGCACAAAAGGGGCAACAGGGGGCACAAAGGCCTCAGGAACAGCTGGGGGTGGTGTCTCTCTCTGCGCGAGCAGCTGATCAATCCTCTGCTGCTGCTGACGATGGCTCTCCGCCAATTGGGCCATCATGGCCCGCAGCTCACCAATCTCAGTGGATCCCGTCTGCTCCGGCTCAACAGGGGGTGTAGGGGCACCCAGAGCGGGAATCCGACGTCGGGGAGGCATCCTGCCACAAGAAAACACGAATCAGTAACATAACCCCACACGACCCAATCTAGCGAAAGTCAAAGACATCCCCCAATTTCTGCGACTTTATGTTGTCTGCAGCCAACATAACGGTCCACCAGAAATTGGGTATGTCGATCCCTCCTCACTCACTGGAAGAGTCCAATAAATAAATCAACGACTTTCGCAAAGTGTCACGCCTCTCACGCCCTATCATCCTAGGGTCTGCCAAAAGCCTAGGGTTTCCTAAGTCCCAACTGACCTATCCCTAAGCTCTGATACCAACTTAATCTGTCACGCCCCGGGGGTAACCAGAACCCGGGCCCGCCAACAGATCCGCCGTGTACACAGAATTTTCCATGTACACGAAGCGCTGGTAACCTGCTCAGATAGATAATATACAATAGAAGAGCATAACAGAGCTGAACTAATAGAACTAACAGTAATCTCAGACTGAAATAAACTGTAAACTGAAATAAAAGTACAATATACTCCCAGCTCACCATAAATAATACAACCAGCTGGCCACAGCCAGACCCAAAAGTAAACTACTATGTCTGAGATACAAAAGGGGAGTACAGTAATAGTCTAGCTAACTCTCGCTCGGGGTAGACGATCTAGCTAGTCGGCGATCCTCTTACCTCGATCTGCTGCTGAAGGCCCAGCAGCTCCCACAGTCGACTCTGCAAAACAAAGGGGAAGAAAGAACAAGAAACAACAATGGGGGTGAGAACTACTAGATAAACCAGTAGCCTCCCCTAGTGGGTAAAACCTCTGATGCTGACGCACCCACTAGGAATAAAGAGGCAAAAAGGAAAGAACAGTGGTATGCAATAAAGACTGCTGAAAAGAAACTACCACTACTATGCCTCTAAATGCAGTGCCAAAAGATGACTGTATAGATGCAACTATAAAGCTGACTGCCCAAAGAAAACCCAATCAGAGGGCCAGGAAATACTGGCACTGCCTGCTCTGTCATCACTCACAACTCACCAACTGACCGGCACCCATCACGGTCTAAAAGCCTACTCCGGAGTGGCACTCGAGGGGAGCGACCCACACGAGTAAAGTATCTCTGTATCAATCATCTCTGTAACCAATGTCTCACAATAGCAGGACTGGATCATGACCATGATCAAAGTGGGAATACTCCATCCACTAATGCAACCCCGATCCCCAATCTGATGTGATAACAACATCCGGTCAACCGCCCACAATCCGCGGTCACCGCTGAACCCATAAGTCCCAATCTGATAAGGTAAAAACATCTGGTCAACCGCCTAACATCCGCGGTTGCCACTATGCCCCACAATCCCCCAAGACAAGCCCAACTGTCCCAAACTCAAAGTCCAGACACCACTATCTCAAAATCCCGATCAGACTCGAGCATCATGCATCGATAGAGAAGAATAACAATAACACATGTTTTCTCCTAAGTCAAGTCCCATAATATAGTGCTGCAGTAAGATAGTGGCCTAACTAGATGTCCAATGAGCATGCAAGTGTTCTCTTTTAAAAACATTTAGAAAGGAGCTAAGTTTCATGTGAAGAATACTTTAGAATCATTTTACAAATATTGTTGGGTTACTAAATTGCATGCGGTTCACGATATAGCAATTGTCCAATTTCTTGTCCCAGATTTATCACATAGAAGCTACTAAATTAATTTAGGGGCCCATACAATAGGTTTATATATCACAAGTTATCTATCACATGCATAGTTGGGAAACTCTTTTATTCCTAGTGTGCAAATCAACAAAGAGGGATACGCAACCACCCACCTCGAAAAGCGTGCACAATGTACCCAGAAAATACCCGCTGTCCTCTAAACACACCGTCAGCTGTAACAATGTCCTACAACATCACATAAGTGTACACGGTGTAAATATAACAATTTCCAAACACACATTTGCTGTTTTAAAATCAGCACGCAAAACGAGGAATTTTCACCTCTGTCCCGAGCTCCTAAAATCCCAGAAAAATCACGGTTGCGTTCCTCGCGAAAAATCACCCAAAATCGACTCTTGAATCACCCCGATCCGATATTCCTACGCGGAGAAATAATTCGTCGAAGTTGCCGCTGTCCAAAAATCCAAACAGCAAAATGGGGTGTCAAATCACCTCGGGAATCGTGCCAAGAAATCGGAATCCGAAGAAACCATCAACACGAAAAACGAAGCCCTACCTCTTAGGAACACACTGGCGAAGAAATCGTCGGAATCGGACCTCTGTACTGCGCAGGGGACTCCTCGGACTGAAATGCGACGATAACGGGCCGAAATGGGGGAAAACCGAGGCACACTGTAAAATCCGGAACGCCGCTGTCGATCTTCCCGAAAATCTGGGAACGCACCACGAGGTAGAAAAATGTGAGAGGAACAACTTCTCTTCTCACACCTCTCCCTGGTTCTCTCTCTTTCTCTCGGAAAAAGCCCAAGAAAGAGAGGGGAGGGGCCTTTTATAGGCCCAACAAACAATTGGAGAAATCCCCACTGTGTCCCCACTTTCGGGCGCAGTGGGGATTTCGGGCTGCTACAGTGCGGCCCGGCCCACCAATTTCGGGCGGCTACAGTGCGGCCCAGCCCAACCCGGGCCGCACACGGGATCCCACCCCGTCCGACCGTCCGTCCAACCCGGCCCTGGGCCCGCCACGCGTCCGCCAAACAGGCGGCAGCCGTGCGGGCCCAGCGGGGACGCGCCACGCGTCCCCCTGCGGGGCGGCGGGGTGGGTGGCGCCCGCCAATGGCGGGGCGCCACGTGGCGGCCGCTTCCCCGCCCGCCACGCCCGCCGGGCGCCGCCTGCGCACCTGCGCCGCGCGTGCGTACGGCCACGTGCGTACGGCCGCAGGTGCGCGCCCGCGGGTGCACCCCGCGCACCTGCGCCAACCAACCCGGGGCCGCCACGTGGCGCGCCCCGGTGCACCGTGCACCGCGCCCACCCCGCGCCTGCCCGGCCTGCCCGCGCTGCCCGCGCACCCTCCCGTGCGCCGCGCGCCCTGGACCGGACCAACGGGCGCCTGCCACGTGGCCCGCCGGTGCACCGTGCACCGGCGGCCCGCTCCGTGGACCGAGAGCCGTGCGCCGGCCCAATAACAAGGCGCCACGTGTCCCGGCCGGTCCACAGATCCCCCCATGCACCATTTTGCGCAGAAAACTTCCGGGGGTCCGTTTTTGGGCATCCGGACTCCAAATTAAATAAGTAAATAGCCGTTTTCAAGCGTTTTTCCGCGCTGAATCCAAATACGGCCTCCGTTTAGCCTGATTCCACTCCTAAAATTCGGCAAAGTCAGCCGAAGGTCAGGCTTGCTTCCAAATCCACTCTAAGTCCAAACAACACATCCCTTTGACATGTTGGGGCCCAACACACCAACACTAGGTGTTCCACACCCCAAACAGGGGAAAACACAGGGGAAAAACTGGGACACTACAATGTCCATGACTGCAAAACTGGCTCAGTCAGGGGGACACCAACATCGACAAGCCGCGAAAGAAGTAGCAAGCCCAACTCCGGAGTGGCACTCGTGGGTAGCGACCCCACCGAGCAAAGTATCTGCGCATCTCTGTCGATCTCAAATATGGCTCCTGCAGGCTATGATCTAATCACTGTCTCACTCGCTAACTAGAATCCACACTGTCCCACGATCATCTCCCAAAGATCCCAGTCCCACATGTTACTATCTCAATGATGAACAATCTACAGACTGCTACCAACACTACTCGGTCCCCAGACACGAGTATAATGCATCCAAAGCTACTAAACCTCCCAACCCACAACTCAGGGGAAGATCACTATGTCCAGAATGACAACAGTAACACATGACGTGGGAGGACTAAAGCAGATGTATAATTCTAACAGTAGTCATCTGAGTATGATGTACAATGCATAAAGATGTGTTAAGATGAGTTTTCTGATTAAAACAATACCTATGTTGCAAGAGTTCCAATTTAAATAACAGGTTAAGTAATTAATCACTGTGGGAACTAACATACAGTTTGCACAGATTATTACGCTCAAATACTATCATGTATGCATTTATAATTGCAGAATTAGAGTGCAGTCCATAGTTATTGCAAGCAGGATCACCCACCTGAACACGCTAACTGTCCGAGCCGGTACAGATAAACAGTCCAGGAATCGACAATTTTCCAGATCCACAAAGCCAGGAGCACAGAAAAAGTGCTCTTACAGTCCTCGGTACAACAACAACTCACAATTACAACCAATTAACACATAATAATCAGATTCCAAAAATCTGCATACACAGTTACTGTTCACACGCGATTTTCACCTGAAAATAAATTTTCCAAAATTCCAATAAAAATATCACGACGATCCTCGCGAAGTGTAGATGTTGATAGGCTCTTGAATCGTCGAAATCCGATATCTAGATGCGAAGATAAAATTCTGCGAAGTCGCTGCTGTCAAGATTCCAAACTGTAGCAAAGGGGCGTAAAAATGTACCCCAAACCCTCACAAAAGTTCATTTCTGGGAAAAATGATCAACACGAAAAATGTAGATATACCTCTTATGCAACTACTGGCGAAGAAATCGTCCAAAAATGTGGTCGGGGTAGCTCTGCAGGTCTCCCAGAAGAAAATGCGACGGTAGTGGGCCTCACACTGTAGAACGTCGCTCCGCACTACGAGGTAGGAAACACAGTCGTCACGGTTTCCAGATTTTCTGAAACTTGGTCGGAAGATTGGCAAGAGGGAGAGGAAAATTTTTCATATAAGGCTCACGAGCTGATTCCCAAGAAAAAAGGGTGAAAAACTCGGCCAAACCGACCTATATATAGGCCTCAAGGAAAAAGCCCCAAAAAAATCAAGTCAAATGGGCTCGGGCCGACTTTTCGGGCGCCCGAAAACTTTCGGGCGCGCACAGTGCGGCCCGGCCCAAGGTTTTCGGGCGCGCACAGTGCGGCCCGTCCCAATACACACCGTCGGACGGGATCCACGATCCGTCCGACCCGCCTCAGAGCCTGCCACGTGTCGCCCGAACAGCGAACACCGTTGCTGGCCACTCACCGGCTGCCACGTGTCCGCCCCCGGGCACAGTAAGGCGGCGGCGCCCGCCAATGAGCGGGCGCCACGTGTCCCGCCCGGTTGACCCGCTGCCCGGCCGGCAGCGCGACGTGGGTCGCACGTGGCACGCGCCCCGAGGCACCAACCGCGCGCGCCGGTGCACCGCGCATGCTGCACCCGCCAATCAGGGGATGACACGTGTCCCCTGCACCCGGTCCACGCCTTCGACAGGAATTCCGTGGACCGCGCAGCGTGCACCAACCAACAGGTGACTGCCACGTGTCCCCCGCCTGGTCCATGCACCGCCGCGCTCCACCCGGTAGACCGCGCGCCCTGGGCCCGCCAATCAGGCGGTGCCACGTGTCCATGCGCCGGGTCTGTGCACCCCGCCGCGCTGCTCTGTGGACCGCGCCTCCTGAACCGGCCAATCAGAGCCTGCCACGTGGCATCCCGGCGGTCTACGGCCCCTCCCATGCACCATTTTCCACTAAAAACTTCCGGGTGTCCGTTTTTGGGCATCCGGACTCCAAATTAAGCAAATAAATAGTCGTTTTCAAGCGTTTTTCCGTGCTGAATCCATCTACGACCTCTGTTTGGCCTAAATCTTTCCTGAAACTTCGGCAAACCCAGCCGAAGGCCAATACAGTAATTAAGAGCACACAGGGTCCATCAATAGCACCCAATTGGTGCACTGTGGGCCAGGTACACCAATACTAGGTGTTCTAACTGTGGATCCATCGGAAAAACACTGCATGGGAACCAGGGCCAC
This sequence comes from Tillandsia fasciculata, assembly GCA_029168755.2. Lineage (NCBI taxonomy): Eukaryota > Viridiplantae > Streptophyta > Magnoliopsida > Poales > Bromeliaceae > Tillandsia > Tillandsia fasciculata. The sequence goes on from CM054945.1 coordinate 12,045,669, forward strand.
TACAATGTGGCACCCCCAGAATTTGGATTAGTCCTATATATAAATGATATAATAAGACTAAATCTCTTAACCTGGCTATAGCATTTTGGATGGTAGCAAAATCCAAGAGGTTATGAGAGTTAAGCGTGCTTGAGCTAGAATAGTTCTAGGATGGGTGACCCTCTGGGAAGTGGGGCGTCACACTTATGTATTGTGAGGGCCTGGAATGTACTATTTGAGGATTTGCATATTTTTATTTCAGCAGTTTACTTTTCAGCTCTGATATCTGTATAGTGTAATTGATCTTTTGCAGGTTAGTCGCTTTGTCTATACGGGGCTTCCCGTATGGGCGGCGGATCTGTTGGCGAGCCTGGGTCGCAGTTTCGACGCCAGGGCGTGACAGATTAGAGTGGTATTAGAGCCTAGGATGTGGGTCATTGTGGACTTAGAAACCCTAGACTTGTGGTTGGACCCTAGGATGACTCACGTGAGAGCAGTGATTTTTAACCAGAGTCCTGATTGAGTTCTTAACTCGCCCAAGGGATGGGACGAGTGATTGACATGTCTTCTCTCGGTGGCGACTATGTTGGCTGCAGACAACATAGTGCTACATGAATGGGGACATGCCTTTGACTTTCGCTAGATTGGGTCGAGTGTTGTTTTGGTTCTGACCGTTTTTTTTGTTTGTCTCAGGTGTGAGCGATGCCTCCGCGCCGCAGGATGCTGACGCGTTCGCAGCCTTCTTCCTCTGAGCCTGAGCAGCAGGAGTCGGGCCAGGGCCAGTAGAGTGAGGTACAGGAGCTTCGTACCCAGATGGCCCTGATGTCGGAGGCCGTTCGACGTCAGGAGGAGGCTTTCCGGTGCCAGGAGGAGGCTTCTCGATGCCAGGAGGAGGCCATGGACCGGATGATGCATATGTTTGAGCAGAGGGCGCAGCCTGTTGTAGTACCCCCCGAGAGTTCCCCCGTACCTTCTTCGCCTGTTGTGGCACCCCCTGTTGTACCGACGGCATCGGCAGTCCCTATTGCGCCGGTTACTAGCAGACCGCCGTCTGGGTCGGCGGGACAGTTGACCCCTGCTGAGCAGCGAGAGGTGGTAGATTTGTTGATGAGGTTTCGTCAGTTTGACCCGCCTTGTTTCTCGGGGCAGAGTTCGTAGCCGTGGGAGGCGGAGTCGTGGATCACGGCGATGGAGCAACATTTCGAGAGTTTGTTTATCGATGAGGGTTTCAGGTTCTACTGGCGACGAACTTCTTGGAGCGCAACGCCGAGGCCTGGTGGCGGCGTGTTTGACCTGTTGGTCCACCTGGGACTCAGCTTCTCACTTGGGCGTAGTTCCGTAGTCTACTTCTTGGAGCCTTCTTCCCGAAGAGTGTTAGGCAGAGGTTGGAGGAGCAGTTGAAGAATCTCCGACAGTGAGATCGTCCCGTGCACGCGTACATCGCAGACTTCAACCAGTTGTTGGCCAGTGTACCGCACGCAGCTAGGGACGAGGCACATCGGATCTACATGTTCGAGCGAGGGTTGTGCCATGATATTTATTAGTTTGTCCGTTCGCGCAAATTGCAGACCTTGGATGCCTTTATGGAGCAGGTGTGAGGACCCGAAATCCCCACTTAAGGTTTATTGATGGATTAGTGGTTTCTGGGAGTGTTTGTGCGCGTGTCGGGCCCAAAAGATGAATTCTTGGTGTAATTAGAGCAAGATTGCTTAACAGGAGGCCCATATTGGGTGATTGTGGTTTTTGCGCGCTTATTGAAACCAAGGAAGTGACCCGGTATGAAAAATGGATCAAGTTTACTTTTTTGGGAATTTTTGAGAAATTTTAGAAGTGGAATTGGGCCAAACGGACATCGGATTTGGATTCAGCGCGCGAAAACGGTCAAGATGGACTATTTACTTGTATTTTTCGGAGCCCGGACGCGAAAACACGGATTTCGAGGTGTGGGTTTACTGTTCCGGCGGCCGGAGAGGCGGCGGCGGCGGCGGCTGGCGGCGGAGCGCGGCGGCGGGTGGAGGCGCAGCCGCGCGGTCCACCGCGGAAGGCGTGCACCGGGCGCTGGCCATGTGGCGCCTCCCTATTGGCCGGCGCGGCAGGCGCGGTCCATGGAATGGCGCGGGTGCACGGTTGACCGGGGGTGGACGCGTGGCAGCACGTGGTTGGAGAGGTGCTGTGCGCGCGGTCCACGAGACGAGGAGTGGTTGCCTCGGGCTGCGTGCTCGACAGGCGCGCGTGGGCGCGGCGTGGGCGCGACGTGGGCGCGCTGACTCGCGGCTCCCGGCGTGGGCGCCACGTGTCGACACCAGCTTTGGCCACGCGGCGCAACGCCGTTGGCCCAAACGGTTGTACGCTGTTCGGGTGGCTACGTGGCGGCCTGGGGAATTTTCGGACGTGAACAGTAATGTGCCGGGCCCATTACTGTAGCAGCCCGAATGTTTCGGACGCCCGGTTTTGGGCCCAAAAGTCCAAATTCTTGTTTTTTCGGGCTGGGCCTATAAATAGCCCCTTTGCTTGGGCTTTTTGCCCCTTTTCCCGAACCCCTCTGCCCTTGGACCCTTCAGCAAAGTTGGAGATCTTCGTGTTGCGCATCTTCTGGCAGAGGCCCAAATTTTTTGGAAGCCGCGGCGTAGACAATTTCGGCATCGTAGCGCGGAGCGACGATCTTTCATCGAAGGCCCGTTATCGCCGCATTTTGGTCTGAGAGGTCCACAGGGCTACTCCGATGGTATTTTTGGACGATTTCTATAGCGTTGGATTCACGAGAGGTACGTCTTCGACTTTCGTGTTGGTCATCTTGCTGGATTCAGAGTTTATGGTACGATTTTCGAGACATTTCTAAGCCGTTATTTGCTGGTGGAGTTTTTGGACAGCAGCCCCTTGTCGGAATTTTATCTCTGCACTCGAGCGTCGGATCGAGACGAGCCTGTACACTTTTTGGATCTACTTGTCACGAGGATTATCGTCGTATTTTTCTGGGATTTTTCTGAAGCTTGCCCGAGGGTACACTGTTTCCCCTTTTACTGTGCTAATTATTACAGTTGTGTGGTTGTGAGTTTTTGCGCGCCTGTACTGTGGAATTTGTAACTTGGCCTACGGGGCTCAGAATTGGACGTGCAGGTACCCGTTTCGAAGGTCTCGACGCGAGGATCGCCGTAGTATTTTTATTGAATTTTTGGAGCATTGTTTGCAGGTGAAAAAGTGACATTTTTAGGCTGATTTTAGAATGTAACTTATTTGGGTAAATTGTGGATTTAAGTGTAATTGTTGGCCTTGTGTTGTACCTAGGAGGGTTTGTGGATAGTGCTGGACCCGTTGGATTTGGAGTTATTGTTGCTCCTGGTATTTTCAGCTGTGGGACCTTGGACAGTTGTGCACTTTCAGGTGGGTGGCCCTGTCTCCAAGATTGATGGAATGTTCATTAAATCTGCTATAGTAGGACCATGCATGATAGTGATACTCTTATGTAGTATGCTAGAATGTGATAGCTGATAATTCTAGTATTATTTGATGATCATGCGATCTCTTGTTTCCTACTATCTGTAAAATTATTGTTATCTTGGAACTTGACCTAGCACCCCCGTCATATGCAGCATGTTCAGCCAGACTGTAGAAAACTCCAACTTGGGCTAGGTTTATTTTGCTTTAGACATCCACACTTCTTTTCTTTCCTGGACATAGTGTTACTCGCCCGGGTAGTGGGCCGAGTGGTCGGATTTCTTTTAGTGTGGGATGCATTTTACACTCGTGCTTGGGAGCAGAGTGGAGTCTGGTAGATGTAGTTGATTGATCATCTGTGGCGGGAGCCGTTTGGGTAGACGGCGGTCCCGAGATGTTCCTTTTTTCTTGTTTTATCTGTCGCCGCTGTGCTAGTGGCAGCGGTTTATCAGTGATAGCAGGACCTTGAACCCAGAACCTTTTTTTGGACACACATATGATTTTAGTCAACCAAATGTTTTCTTCCAAGCGTCGTAGGGTCGCCTGAGTCTGTTCTTGTTTGATTGGACGAAGGCATTAGCTCTTCGAGGTTTGGATATAAAACTTGTTTTCAACTGTTTTCCTAAAAAGAACTAAAAATCATTAAAAATGGATTTCTTCCAGATCAAGTGGCTTTCAGTAAGAAATATCACCTTTTTCCAATAAATTTAACCACCCGAGATGATTCGAGTGGTCTGGGTTCTAAGGTCTGCCTTTTTCCTTTGGGACGAGAACAACGAGAGGCTATGCCTAGAGCCTATTCTTGTTTGATAGGGTTGTAGCTTCTAGTCTTTCAGGGTTCCCGGATCCTTTATTGTTGTCTGTTGTGGGGTTTATCCTGTCAGTGAGTCGGCAGGTTGGGTTGATGTTCTGTTGTTGGGAACCGTTGGAGTTGACGGTGGCCCCGGGTCGTTGAGTGTTGTCCGACTAGTTTAGTTTGCCCTAAGTAGTGGGTTGATCCTGGCTGTGAAGTATCTCCAGCCAGTGTGTTTTGTGCTGTAAGTTGTTGGAGAGGCTAGTGTCTCGTGTTTCGTGAGAGCTGATCAGCTGAGTCGTCGAGAGTGCTCCGACTGTTGTGCGAGATGTTTGAGGATTGAGTCCTTTCGTTCAGAGCGTGAGCGTGGATTTTGACTATAGCCTGCAGTGCCACCTGAGCGACAGAGTGCGCGGATACCTTTTCCTCGGTGGGGTCGTGCCCCTCGAGAGCCACGCCCGGGGTGGATATGTTACTTTTGTATCGCGACTTGTTGACGCCGTCCCTCTGACTGAGCCAGTTTTGGCAGTTACGGACGCAGTCCCTCTGGCTGAGCCAGTTTTTGGCAGCTACGGACGCCCTACGTAAGTCCGGTCCTCCGGGATGTAACGGCAGTAGGTAGGCGCAGGCTTGACTGGACCCGAGGAGGCAGTCAGTTCAGATTGGGTGACTATACTGATATGTTAGCGATGCATCATATTTTCATCTGTTCCACTTTTTGAGCATCTAGATAGGGCATAGTAGCTGTAGAGTTTATTTTCCAGCTTTTTTTCCTTCAGCACTGCATTTGTTTCTTCATGCCTCTAGTAGACTTAGTGGGCAGACCGTTGGGCTTGTTGACGGCACCCACTGAGAACTACTGTGGGATGTAGTTCTCACACCCGTCGTGGTGTCTTTTTTCCCAGGGACTCTACTCCTGTTCCTGCTGTTCCAGCTGCTGCTTCTTCAGATCGAGATAAGGGAGTCGCGAGCTAGATCCCTACCAGTCGTCATCCAGAGAGTAGATGTACCCTTTTTATATTTTGAGAGTTTCTTGTTGAGAGACCTTATAGTGAGGCATAGAGTTGTACTTTTCTTTCTGCTGAGAGAGACTTATGTACTTTTGGTGAGGATTTTGTGTTGTATATTTTTTTCTTTTATTTCAGCTTTTACTTTCAGCTCTGATATCTGTATAGCTGTAGTATCTATCTTTTGTAGGTTTGACGCTTCGTCTATACGGGGTTCACCGTATGGGCGGCGGATCTGTTAGCGAGCCCGGGTAGCAGTTTCGACCCCGGGGCGTGACAGCAGGCACTCTATGTAGAGCACGGGGAGGCAGTGATGGACGAGGTGGCTCCAGCTCCCGCAGTGATTCCGGGGGCAAAGCGCCTAGCACTGGTTGACGAGGGACAGTCGAGTCGTCAGGGACCCCCGAGACCTCCACGTTCCATCCTCAGGGTGTCACGCCCCGGGGGTCTCGCTCAGCGGAAAACAAAGAGTTGGTAGTTCAAGTTCCTTTAGTAATAAATTTTTGATTTGATTCAGACCTCCCCGGCGCGCGCCCAGACCCGCCACATATACAGGTTTACTCGAAAATCGGGCAGAGTCTCCCCTGTATATGCACGGCGTCGCACTATACAATCTCTCAATACAAGCATTCAATTAATCACAACAGTCTCAATATTCAACCAACAATGTAAACTAAAGAGAACGCCCGTCGCCAAACAAGTTGAAAGGATAAACTCACAGTTTTGAAAACAGGCCCACACGACCCGAGGTTTTGAAAACGGTTTAGAAAGATGCCATAAATCCACAGAGTTTGCAAAAGCGGGCCCACACGACCCCATATTTTAAAAGATAGTTTTCGAAGTCCTTTTCTAGTTACTTTGCTTGGAAAATGGCCAACGGGCGAATAAAGGAAACATAATATCAAATCCGGAACACCGGGAATCAACATCCACACCGACCCCACAAGGGTATCGCGAACCACACCGTAGTCGATAGTATGAAATGAAATGCAGGAAAAAGTAAAGGGGATACAAACTAGGGCTCCTCGCAGCCCGACCACTCCTGTCCCGACCTCACCGCCACCTACCGCTCACCCCTGGAAGAACCTGTCACGGAGTGGGAGTCAGCGACATGTGATAATGATAATAAGCAGTAAAGGGAAAACCAAACCCAACAGTAAAACTATCCGGAGCACCCACTCAACCCACTGGAAGTGTGACCCGCAAACACATGTAACACCTGCAACATCTGTAATACCTATAACACCTACACACCTTGTTCCCATCGAGCACCTATCCCGACAGAACACGCCGCTCACACCTTGGGGCACCTGACCTCGTCGGATGCCTTTCCCGACAGGTCGCACCTTTTTTCCCCACCTTTTGATGCTTCAAACCCCACACCTACGGGGGCCCCCACCACTTCACCTTGTGGGTTAACATGGGTCGAAGACCGCTTTCCCGGAAAAGAGCACCCTTTGCGGTGGCCAGACCGCGGGTGCGCGTGTCGCAACCATGAGCACAATGAACCGATTACAGAATAATATCGCAATATAGAAACCGTCAGCATTAGTATTACGAATATGAAATTAAACTACTGTCCATGAACACCGAGTCTATACTTAGGCTCAAAGAACCCACCTCTCTCGCTGTCGCGCTGCTGGTCGACTTCGGGTTCTTTCGCGTCCCGGTGCGCCCGCCCGGACCTACACAAACCCGTCTCACCGGAGTTAGTAACTCCATCAACATCCCGAAAGGTACACACAAGTAAGGGACGCGGAACACCCAGCCCTCCCGGTCGACCGCGGCCACGCCCCGCCAGTTTGGCGAAGGTGGCGGCGTCCCCGGGCGAACCGACAACGCGGGCGGCCCCGACTCCCGCGGAACGCACCCGCAACACCAACTCCCTGCTGCCCGCATGCGGGTTTGCCCGCATGCGGGCCGCGCGCCCCCAGCCCCGCGCGGCTGGGGCAGCAGCCCGCCCGCATGCGGGTTGGCCCGCATGCGGCCCGCGCGCCCCCAGCCCCGCGCGGCTGGGGCGGCAGCCCGCCCGCATGCTGGTTGACCCGCATGCGGGCTGCGCGCCCCCCAGCCCGCGCGGCTGGGGCGGCAGCCCACCCGCATGCGGGGTTGCCCGCGTGCGGGCTGCCGGCCCCCAGCCCCGCGCGGCTGGGCGCAGCCCTCCCGCATGCGGGGGATGCCCGCATGCGGGGTTGCGCGGCCGCCGGCATGTCGTCCGCATGCGGGCATTTCCCGCATGCGGCTTCGTCCGCGCCGGACTCCGGCGATGCCCTCACCCCTCCTCCTCGAACTACTCTGATCAAGAACAAGAAACAAGAACGAGAAAAAGTAACCCTAACGTGCTCACCTCGAGAGAATGATGATCCGGTCCTGCGGTTTCGACCCCAAGAGGTGTGAAGTCGTCTTCCTCTCTGCCTTGGTCTCGCCGCCTGGATCTTCCGCACGATTGGTGAGGGAGAGGGTACGGTTGGGGTGGGATTTTTGGCTCCTAGTCCACGCTCGGTATCGTACCCTAGGGTGAGGGAGGTTGAGACGGATATAATGAGAAAGGGGAAAAAGGAACGGAACCGTTCCCTAATCAAAAATAAACCCAATTAAACGAAAGGTTGGGTTCGAACCGGGGTCCGGTCTGACTGGTTACCCGCGTTGGTCAACCGAGCTTACCGTCACCTTCTGGAATTTATTCCGGGAGATTCCGGAGTCGGAATCCAAAACCGATTTCGCCGGCGGACTCCGTTTCGCGAGCTTTATTGACTAAAAATACTCGCGAGCCCCGACGATCTGTCCAGAAACACAGAATTAATTAGTCCCCCTTCCCGGACCCCTGAACGAAACGCGAAAAAAGACTAACAAAAGTAGACCCAAAGATGGAACCATAACATTTTGCCAGCGGATACTACACAGGGTCGTGGGTTTCAGGGGCGCAGAGGTCAGATGCACCCCGTCACTCTCAGCAGCAGCAGCAGTAGCGTCGACCGCCTCGGCAGCAGCAGTCTCAGCAGCAGCAGCAGTCCCAGCGGCAGCCGCGCCAGGACAGATGTGTTATCTGTGGAGGACCGCACCTATCGAGCCAGTGTACTCAGAGGCAGGGCCGTTGTTTCTGTTGCGGGTAGACTGGCCACTTCCAGTCGTCGTGCCCCAGAGCAGGCTTCCCAGCACCTTCGACGGCCTCAGCACCCTCTATTCCTCTTTAGACGGCTGGACCTTCTGCGGCCTATGGTAGACCTGATCATGCTTCTTCCTCACGACAGCCGGAGTGACAACCACTAGCACCGAGCGGGCGAGTTTATGCCGCACAGGTTGAGGATGCTTCAGCGGCCGACCATGTCGTCGCAAGTATTATTTTGATTTCTGCAGTTCATGCTCGAGCTCTTTTTGATACCAGTGCTTCACACTCATTCATCAGTAGAGCATTTGCATCCCTACATGGTATAGAGATAGTTTCATTATCGCATGCATTAGAGGTTCAGATTCCATATCATATTTTGCTTGTCGAGGAGTGTTGTAGGGCTTGCCCCTTTCAGTTGGGATCTTGGATCATGCCGGCAGACTTGCTTGTCTTGCGGCAGCTCCAGGATTTTGATGTTGTACTTGGTATGGATTGGTTGTCGCGTTATTTTGCCACCATCGACTGCAGAGAGAGGACTGTGACCCTCCTCGAGCCTGGACAGTAGGAGTTCGTCTTGTTGGGTTTAGGTTAATAAGGATCTAAATAGGGGAAAAAACACCTAGAGGGGGGTGAATAGGTGTAAACAATAAACACTCAAAAAATCATTGCGCAATAAAACCCAATGCGGAAAAATAAAAGAACACGCAAGTTTTTTACGTGGAAAAACTCCAAGCCGGAGTAAAAAACCACGGGACCGATAACACGGCGAAATCCACTAGAATTAACACACGTACAAGGTGATATAGCGTACTCACAGACGACTCAACCTCTTACCATACGCTCCTAGTAGATCTTCTCCGCTCGCTCCACGACGCTTCTCGAATCCACGATCCGCGCCCAACGCTGAATCCACAGCGTCCAACGTCGAGTCCACGACGTCCAACCGAATCCACGGTCTTCACCCAATGGCACGCTTCGAATCCACGAACGTACCTCGCTCCGAATCCACGAGAGCGGTTGCACCTTGAATCCACAAGGCCACGCGAGTCCACGCGCCGATTTTGGGGTAAATCGTTGTTTGTTTGGGTGGTGATGATCCGCCGAATACTTAGATTAAAGATAGATCGGAAATACCATCTAAGTATTCATTGATTTGATTCTACTCAAAATGTGAGTATGGAAAACCTAGAATCAAATCAATCAATATAGATGAAGAACCATAGAATAGATCTAATGATTTCCGTTCTTCTCTATATATGTGGATTTTTCTTTTCGGCTATCTTTTTCTATGATAATGCTATTGCGGATGCCCTAGAAATGAATAGAGGGCTATTTATAGGTTAGAAACCCTAGGAAGAATATTCGGATCAAAAACAGCCTTTTCTGGAAAGATTTACCGACGGCGATCCGGATTGGATTTGACGATCCGGATTGCAGAAGCACAAAGACGGTTTCCAGAAAATTGCCTGTTCGGGATCCGGATCGTAGTCCCCGATCCGGATCGTTCATACAGTTTTACCAAAACATCATGTTCGGGATCCGGATTGCAATTCCTGATCCGGATCGTTCAAGCAAACAGGTAAAACTAGTGTTCGGGATCCGGATCATGGAATGCTGCGATCCGGATTGAACCAGTGTATGAACGAACACCCTTCGGGATCCGGATTGAAAGCCACGATCCGGATCCTGAACATGTCCCATGTCCAGTTTTTGATGAATAAGCAATTAAAACCTCTTCCAGGTGTTTCTACACTATAAGAAGTATTCGGATCATCAAAATTCTTTAGTTAAACGTACCTGATCCTTTTGAATTCTTCTTTCTTGAGATTGAGGTAGACGATCCAAAATTTCTTCATCTTCAATCTTCAAGACTTAATACATTCACGAAATACGCCAACTCAAATTCCGTAACAATCTCCCCCTTTGGCGGTTTCGTGACAAAACACAAATCCACAAAAGAAAATTCAAAAAGATATTTTTGTTGCTATCACCATACAACAAAAATTTACAAAAGAGTTCCAGAAATTAAAAACATGAGATAAACTCCTAGAACAGACTCTAGACTTAGACATCTGTAATCTCTGCACAAAGAAAGCATTCTTGACAAACAAAATCATTAGATACCTCAAGAATTGAAACATTCAAAACCAACTACAGAGATAGAGTTTATTCTCATCATGACATTTGAAAAATTCAGATATGTAAGAGAATCATAGTTAAAACCAACATATCTTCTAAGCAGTCAAAAACCAAATGTCAAAGTATGTTAGTCCAACATCAACTTGTTAGTCATATTACATGCCCAAATAGTTAGTCGAATAGTTAGTATAGAAGCATGTCACAAATCACAAAAAAAAAAAAAAAGTTGAGTTGAGGTCATACTTACCTTATTAGTCATTGATATTCACAATCATTGTTCAAAGTTCTTTGCAAACTAAACTCTCTCTCTCTCAAACTCTCTCCCCCTTTTTGTCACAAACAAAGCCAAAACGTAGCAAGAGCTACAATATGTAAGGAGAGAAAAAAAATAAAGTTCTAATAATATGCACAAACTGAGAACTAAAGTAAAAATCATAAGACTAAAACCTAAAAATCCTGCACAAAAAGAAATGAGTCAAAGATAGTCAGTTGTCAGAATCTGAATCGTCAGAACTTGTGCAACCCAGCTTGTAGAAACATCTTTGTCAATCGCTTGTGCACAGAATTTATCTTCTTCGTGATGGTAATGTGAGCTGCTGTAGTGATCTCAAGCTCATTGGCAATTCTTTGTTGTTCCTTCACAATTGGTTCCTGCTGAACGATAGTTGTTGCTGTGACTTAAAAATCGATTTAACGATGCTTCATCATCTGTGCCAGGTGCTTGCCGAGATGGTGATGCATGCGTGCTTGTACCGGGCTTCGTTCCAGATGCAGAAGGTTGAGACATGTGGCAACTTGTGAAGGGATTTGACAATCGTTGACTCATCTATCATGCCCAAACTTGATGATAGGTTGTAGAAGTGATATCAACTTGAAATTTCTTTAAAATCCTCATTATAATCAATGGAAATGGAATTCTTCAGCAGGATGAGGATGCTCGACATATCGCGCCATTCTATTCCAAATGATGTACGGAATGTTGATATTCAATGCCGTTGCCTCTGATGGATGTCCTATGAGATATAAGAACAACAACCGTTCCCATCTCACAACCTTCGTCTGCATGTTTGGAAGAATATTGTAACACGTGATGAAGTTTAAGAAGCGATATTCAAGACGAAGTTCTTTAGATCGAACAGATTTTTCGGTTGATTGTGTTCCCTCGAGACAAATTCCCTCGATCACTTTTCGCCATAAAGTGTTTGTCAAATTTACTCCTTTCAGGTAGTGAGCTCCTGTCTTGCTGGCTTCCATTCCCAAAACCTCGCCAATCAATTGTGGAGTGATCTTAAACCTTGTGCCTTGGATATTCGTGTAGAACTCCATAGGACCGTTCTCAAATTCCCGAAGATGCCGTGCATTGGTATAGAAGGTCCTCACATGGTGCAGGCAGTAGCCGAGAGTTTCTGGGAAGCGACACACTTGAATGAGATTCGCTTGTTCAATCAAAATACCAAATTCAGGGCAGTGACCTCGTAGAGCCTCAATGTTCACGTGCCTTTCACCAATGCATTCGCGATGTGCAAACGCTCTAAGACGATCATTGTTAACAAATACTTCTTCAACACGGGGCGGAGAGTCAGGAGCAATTGGCGGGTCAACACTGGTGTTCTGTCTTAGTCCAAAACGTCGAGCAAGTCGTTTGCGTTTTATAGAGATAGTTGGAGCAGACATAGGAGCTTTCCCAGTGTCCATGGGAGCCTTTCCTTTTTGTCTTGAGGTAGTCGGCAATACCTCATCATCATCATCATCCGTTATCATATCCCAGTGAATTTCATTCTCGTTTTCTTCAAGTTCAGTGTCACTAATGACATCGACTTCTCCCTTTCTTTGGAGTTTCTTGGCCCTTTTCAATTTATTAGTTGCTCTAGTAAGCACCATTGTAACAAGTAGCAGGATCAACCAGGAGAATGCCATTGATCTAGTGCTTTGAGTTTGAGAAAGTGTCCTGTGAAACCAACTCAAGAACATATGAAAAATCGTCAATTTTGAAAAATTTGAAAACATTGTACCTAGACAATCATAATCATGTAGAGAAGCCAAGAATCAAATTAGTTTTCCAAAAAGAATTTTAAAAATAGATCAATTCCATGATTTTCAAAAATTCCTCTTTTATGCCCTAAACCAGAATTTTTAGAAATCGAAGCCTAAAAACTCGTTTATCTTGAGAAAACCCAGCATAAAAGCAAAACTAATTGACCCAGAGTTCTTATTTCAAAAGAAATTTGATCAAAAACCATTCACAAACGAAAAAGTTCCAATTTTTCAACTCACGTTTGATGAAAAACTGTAAAAAACCGAGTTTTGATCAATAAAACTTACTTGAATCCGAAGAACTTTGAGTTTTGAAGCTCCAAGAAGCAAGAAATCTAGAGAGAGAAACTCTAGAGGCTTGAAAACCAAAGATTAGGGTAAAAGAAATCAAATCTCTTTGTTTTTATAAAACCCTAGCCGTGATCCGGATCGGATCGAGAATGTGATCCGGATCGGCTACCCGCAGGAAAAATCCTGCGTTCGGGATCCGGATCACTTGCCCCGATCCGGATCGGCTACAACTTTTTCTTCAGAAAAATTTAGAAAAATTCCATAAAATCCAGAAAAAGTATGTAAGCACTTTACCATGTCAACTTTAAACAAAAACATCGTTTCATACAACAAGAAATAGATTATGCAAAATCTATCAAAAATATCCAAAAATGAAACGAAAATTTACGAAAGTTAAAACACTTAAAGTTGAACAACTTCAATTACATCTATCCTGATCTTATGTGTAATGCCTTTATCAAATCATCAATTTTGGTAAAGAAAATGAAATACCAAGATCAATAGATGTTTGAAATCCCAGATAAGTTAGATAATATATCTAGACAATCTGTTGAAGGAGTGGCTCTTTGAGCATCTTTTATCAAAAATCCCACCTTATACCAACCATGAAATACGACTGAGTCAAGTATTTCAATATGAATTTCATCAACAATTTTCAAACAAAAATTTGCTTTTCATTCATGGAGTATCTTTTTCTTTCATTTTCTCCATGTGGTGGTAGTTTTCACACTCCTCATTGGGATGTAACTCTTTCCACATCTTTTGAGCATTTTACATTTCATTGACTCCCCCTCAATTGGCTATCAATTATTTAATATATAAGGTATTCAACCAAACCATTGATCTCGAATTCATACTCGACTAAGCAATCAAATATGATAATGACTATACCAAGAGATCATTGAGAGAGAAATTGACTTTGATCACTTAAAAGATGGTTTAATTAACGTAAATGATCATTGCAACATTGAAATATTATGACATCAAAAGCATAATAAATTTCTAAATGCATAAAAGGATGCAATTAAAGTCAATTATGATTTATGCTCAATTAATGTCCTATGTACAAAACATAGATAAAGAACAAAACAAAAAAACAAAAACAAAACCTAACCTAAGCAAAGGTTTCAAAAGAGTTTATTTCAAGGAAAGCATGCCAATTGCTTTACGCAAGTGAATAAAACGTTTTTGATCCAAAGGTTTTGTTAAGATATCAGCTAATTGATCCTCAGTTGAAATATATGACAGTTGAAGAATGTTTGATTCAACTAGCTCTCTAAGAAAATGATATCTAAGTTCAATATGTTTTGTTCTAGAGTGCAACACAGGGTTTTTAGAAATGTTAATAGCACTAGTGTTGTCACATAAAATGGTTACCGAAGATGTTGAAATCCGGAAATCGCTCAACACGCTTTTCATCCAAATCAATTGGGTTGAACAACTTCCTGCAGAAATGTACTCCGCTTCGGCAGTCGAGAGTGCTATGCAGTTCTGCTTTTTACTGTGCCATGCAACAAGGCAGTGGCCAAGATAGAAGCATGCACCACTCGTGCTTTTCCGGTCATCCACCGATCCAGCCCAATCGGCATCTGAGTATCCAACAATATCCAAAGTCGTTCCCATAGGATACCAAATTCCGAAATTGATTGTACCTTTGATATACCGGATGATCCGTTTCACCGCTTTCAGGTGAACCTCCTTCGGTGCTGATTGATATCTCGCACAAATCCCAACACTGAAGGATATATCCGGGCGACTAGCCGTGAGATATAGTAGACTTCCAATCATACTGCGGTACAGTTTCTCGTCTACATTCTCACTTTGTGATTCACTTCCAAGTCCCTTATGGCTAGTTCCCATTGGAGTCGGAAAATCCTTAGAATTTTCAAGATCAAACTTTTTGACCAACTCCAGTGCATACTTGGATTGACACAAGTGAATTCCTTCATCGTTTTGTTTAACTTGTAATCCAAGAAAATAATTCAATTCGCCCATCATGGACATCTCAAATTCGCTTTCCATGGTCTCCGCGAATTTAGAAGCATCATTATCTCTTGTTGCTCCAAAAACAATGTCATCGACATAGATTTGAGCAACTATGAAATTGTTTTGATAATGCTTCACAAAGAGAGTCCTGTCAGCTCCCCCTCGAGTGTAGCCCTTTTCCAAAAGGTGCTTTGTCAACCTTTCGTACCATGCTCGCGGTGCTTGTTTCAGACCGTAAAGAGCCTTTTTCAGACGAAAAACATGGTTAGGTAGTTTATGATCCACAAAACCTTTCGGTTGAGCTACATAAACTTCCTCATTTAAAAATCCATTTAAAAAGGCGCTCTTAACGTCCATTTGAAATAATTTGATTTTAAAATGACAAGCGATCGCAAACAATATACGAATGGACTCGAGTCTAGCTACAGGGGCGAAAGTTTCATCAAAGTCTATACCTTCTACTTGAGAGTAGCCTTGAGCAACTAACCTTGCTTTGTTCCTGATGATAGTACCTTCTTCGTTTTTCTTGTTCTTGAAGATCCATTTGGTACCTATCACATTGTGTTGCTTCGGAGGCTTCGTTAATTCCCAGACTTTGTTTCGCTCGAATTGATGGAGCTCTTCCTGCATTGCTTTAATCCAGTAATCATCTTGGAGAGCTTCATCAACATTCCTTGGTTCGATTTGAGATACATAGCATGCAAATCCGCAAACCAATTGTCTCCGTGTTCTAACTCCTTCTTGTGGATCTCCAATGATGTTCGATTCAGGGTGATCCTTGGAGATGCGTAACGTTTGAGGTAGAGGAGTAGGCGGAGGTACACGAGATGATTCCTGCACATCAGATAAGCTTGAAGAACCGTTAGATGCATCAACATTATTATCGAAAGAATTGTTAGAAGAAGATGCATTAGCAGGTGTATCATCATCAAGAGAGATATCGAGGGTAGATTTTTCAGATTCAAAGTGAAAAGCTTCATCTACCTTAACATTTATCGATTCTACGATCGTCTTAGATTCTAAGTTAAAAACTCGATATGCTCTGCTGTTTGTAGAATAACCTAAGAAAATCCCTTCGTCACTTCGAGAGTCAAATTTTCCAAGATTCTCACGATCACGTAAAATAAAACACCGACTCCCAAAGATACGAAAATATTTGATGTTAGGTTTTCTACAAAACCAAAGTTCATATGGTGTATTCAATGTCCCCGGGCGCAAATACACGCGATTGATAACATAAACAGCAGTGTTCACCGCTTCAGCCCAAAAATAAAAAGGTAAGTTCCGGCTGTGAAGCATAACACGTGCCATTTCCTGTACGACCCTGTTTTTGCGCTCGACTACACCATTTTGTTGAGGTGTGTAAGGTGCGGAGAATTCATGTTTAATGCCATTAGAAGTGCAAAAATCAATGAATTTGGAATTTATGAATTCCCCACCTCTATCACTCCTAACTCGAGTAATCCTTTCATTCTTTTCATCATAATACGATTGCAGATTTCGAGAAAAGAATCAAAGGTATCAGCTTTTTCTTTTAAGAAAGCTACCCAAGTATATCTAGAAAAATCATCAACCAACAAGAAAATATACCATTTACCTCCCAGAGATGGTTGACGAGTTGGCCCCATTAAGTCCATATGCAAAAGTTCCAAAGGCCGTTTTGTACCTATGTGGTTCAAGTTCTTGTGTGCAGTCCTAGACTGTTTTCCCTTTTGGCAACCGCCACACACAAGGTTTTGTTCAAAAGAAAGTTTCGGAACCCCCTTGACCACATCTTTATTTGAAATTCTAGCAAGTTCCTTAAAGTTTATGTGACCTAGCCTTTCATGCCAAAGTGTTTCATTTTTCAAAGATGCTAGGTTACATTTTTCAGAAATCTTAGAAGGAACTACATAACAATTGTTTTCTGATCTAACCCCCTTTAAAAAGAAAGCATGGTTCATGTCAGTTACAGTGCATTTATCAGATGAAAAATTAACTGAATAACCACTATCACACAGTTGACTTATGCTTATGAGGTTAGTCTTAAGGCCATGAACAAATAACACATTATCTAGAACCGGGCCATCTGGAATAGCTACCGTTCCCTTTCCAACAATTTTGGAAGACCGACCATCTCCGAAAACAACAAGTCCTCCGGAGTTTTTCTCAAATGTTTGAAAACAGTTTTTATCGCCGGTCATATGACGGGAACACCCGCTATCCAGGTACCAAGACGAACTATCATATGCATGCAAGGAAACATTGGTAGCAAGACAAGGGAAAATTTCACCTTTGCGCACCCAAACCTTTTTGGAATGCGTCGGTAATGATCGTGAAGTTGATTTCCTAGGTGAGAGCGTCTTGCTTGAAGAATTGCTGCTCCTTGATGATGTCGTCTTGAGCGGTGTACTACCAAGGCTCTTTTCCTTCAAATGAATTGCAGTTGTTTTTCGAGGAATAGCCTTTTTGGTAGTCATTGCAAGAGGTGCTTGAGGTGTGCGTTTGGCTTCCGTCTTGCAATTTCTCCTTATGTGCCCTGAAATGCCACAACGAAAACATACCTTGGTTCTTGTCGATTCCGAGGAGGATGTAGTAGGTTTGTTGTCGTTGCTTGTCGTGAATTCCGGTGTCGGAGGAGGAGATACCGACTGAGGCACAAATACTGTACCACTCGAACTTGGAATGTCTCCAGTTTGAGTGTATCCGAGGCCGAACTTATTTCTTTGACCAAGACCAAGAAGTCTGTCCAACTTACTCCTTCCAGAAGAAAATCTCTTTAAGTCATCCTTCAGTTGGCGTATGGTCTCCGTCATTTCCAATTTTTCCTGTCGAGCCTCGCCGTTGAGCTTCAAGAAGTAATTCGCTTTGTTCACCATATCCATATAATTCTTCTCGAGTTGCTCATTGGACTCTTGAAGGGAAACATTTGTTTTAATCAGATTATCCCTTTCCACTTCAAGATCGGTTGAGAGAGAGGTTACCCTTTTTACTTCTTCTTCAAGATCCTGCAATCTCCCTTTCAACCCCTTGTTTTGCTTAGCCAGTTTCTTTGAATCCCTCAAAAGCTTATGGTAGGCTAAAGCAAAATCTTCACCTTCCGAATCATCTGATTCATCGTCCGTTGCAATCTTTTCAACAGTGGAGTTGGACAGTGAGTCGGATGTACTTGCCATTAAGCACATGAAGGGTGAAGATGTAGTGGACGCGTGGAAAGCTGTCGCGTTGTCTTCTTCATCACTTGAGGATGACTCATTTGACGTGGAGTTGTCATCCCAAGTAACGACTTGCATCGCTTTCTTCTTTGCCGGATTCTTGTTGGGACATTCCGTTGCAATGTGGCCGTAGCCTCGACATTTGAAGCACTGAACTTGTCCCTCAGAACTTTTCTTATCCTTTGAGAAGTTCTCTTGCTTTCTTGACTTGTAACTTGAAGAACCCTTGCCTTTCTTCGACTTTCCGAAGGATGGAGTTTTGCTTGAATTTCCCCTTCGAAAGTTGCGGCGAAACTTCCTTGTCAAGAGAGCGAGCTGCTTCTCAAAGTCCTCCATAGAAAGGTTCTCGTCGTCGTCCGAGGAGGATGAATCCGCGTCTTCTTCTTTAGTTGATTTCAATGCGTAACCTGAAGACTTAGAAGAGGATGCCTTTCCAGAAGAATAGTTAGTAGGAAAAGTCATTTCATAAGTTTGTAAAGCACCTACTAATTCTTCTACACGCATTTCGTCCGGGTGTTTAATTGTTTCAATGGCTGCGACCTTCGGGCGAAATCGTTCAGGAAGAGTTCTTAGAATTTTTCTTACAACTTTAAATTCTGGAATCTTCTCTCCCAAGTTAGCACATGAGTTTACGATGTCTTGCAATCGTGTGTAATAGTCAGTGAAAGATTCATTCTCTGCCATAGAGATAGAGTCAAACTTGCTCGTGAGCATTTGCAGTTTCTGAATCTTCACTAGGTTAGTTCCCTCATGCGTAACTTGAAGAACATCCCAGATTTCTTTCGCAGTCTCACATGCCGAGACGCGAGAGAACTCAGTTTGTGACAAAGCATTAAATAGAGCATTAATCCCTTTGCCATTGTAAGAAGATAAGTCTATCTCTTCCTTGGTCCATTTCGACCTAGGTTTTAAGGTGCGAACATCATCTAAAATTTCAGTTGGATTAGACCATCCTAATTCAATTGATTGCCACACCCTTTCGTCGATGGAAATTAAAAAGGCTTTCATCCGTACTTTCCAGTACGCATAATTTGTTCCATCAAAGAAAGGGGGTCGATTGATGTTTCCACCTTCAACCATTGTTTACAACCCTATTCCCGCTCTGATACCACTTGTTGGGTTTAGGTTAATAAGGATCTAAATAGGGGAAAAAACACCTAGAGGGGGGTGAATAGGTGTAAACAATAAACACTCAAAAAATCATTGCGCAATAAAACCCAATGCGGAAAAATAAAAGAACACGCAAGATTTTTACGTGGAAAAACTCCAAACCGGAGTAAAAAACCACGGGACCGATAACACGGCGAAATCCACTAGAATTAACACACGTACAAGGTGATATAACGTACTCACAGACGACTCAACCTTTTACCATACGCTCCTAGTAGATCTTCTCCGCTCGCTCCACGACGCTTCTCGAATCCACGATCCGCGCCCAACGCTGAATCCACAGCGTCCAACGTCGAGTCCACGACGTCCAACCGAATCCACGGTCTTCACCCAATGGCACGCTTCGAATCCACGAACGTACCTCGCTCCGAATCCACGAGAGCGGTTGCACCTTGAATCCACAAGGCCACGCGAGTCCACGCGCCGATTTTGGGTAAATCGTTGTTTGTTTGGGTGGTGATGATCCGCCGAATACTTAGATTAAAGATAGATCGGAAATACCATCTAAGTATTCATTGATTTGATTCTACTCAAAATGTGAGTATGGAAAACCTAGAATCAAATCAATCAATATAGATGAAGAAACATAGAATAAATCTATTGATTTCCTTTCTTCTCTATATGTGGATTTTTCTTTTCGGCTATTTTTTTTTTGATAAATGACGCCTATGATGCCCTAGAAATGAATAAGGGCTATTTATAGGTTAGAAACCCTAGGAAGAATATTCGGATCAAAAACAGCCTTTTCTGGAAAGTTTTACCGACGGCGATCCGGATTGGATTTGGCGATCCGGATTGCAGAAGCACAAAGACGTTTCCAGAAAATTGCTTGTTCGGGATCCGGATCGTAGTCCCGATCCGGATCGTTCATACAGTTTTACCAAAACACAATGTTCGGGATCCGGATTGCAATTCCTGATCCGGATCGTTCAAGCAAACAGGTAAAACTAGTGTTCGGGATCCGGATCATGGAATGCTGCGATCCGGATTGAACCAGTGTATGAACGAACACCCTTCGGGATCCGGATTGCAAGCCACGATCCGGATCCTGAACATGTCCCATGTCCAGTTTTTGATGTTTAAGCAATTAAAACCTCTTCCAGGTGTTTCTACACTATAAGAAGTATTCGGATCATCAAAATTCTTTAGTTAAACGTACCTGATCCTTTTGAATTCTTCTTTCTTGAGATTGAGGTATATGATCCAAAGTTTCTTCATCTTCAATCTTCAAGACTTAATACATTCACGAAATACGCCAACTCAAATTCCGTAACAATCTCCCCTTTGGCGGTTTCGTGACAAAACACAAATCCACAAAAGAAAATTCAAAAAGATATTTTTGTTGCTATCACCATACAACAAAAATTTACAAAAGAGTTCCAGAAATTAAAAACATGAGATAAACTCCTAAAACAGACTCTAGACTTAGACATCTGTATCTCTGCACACAGAAATCATTCTTGACAAACAAATCGTTAGATACCTCAAGAATTGAAACATTCAAAAACAAATACAGAGATAGAGTTTTCTCATCATGACATTTGAAAATTCAGATATGTAAGAGAATCATAGTTAAAACCAACATATCTTCTAAGCAGTCAAAAACCAAATGTCAAAGTATGTTAGTCCAACATCAACTTGTTAGTCATATTACATGCCCAAATAGTTAGTCAGAATAGTTAGTATAGAAGCATGTCACAAATCACACAAAAAAAAAAACAAGTTGAGTTGAGTCATACTTACCTTAATTTCCCCTCGATATTCACAATCCTTGTCAAGAGTTCTTTGCAACTCAAACTCCTCCATCAAATGTTCTCGTCCTCGTTTGTCACAAACAAAGCAAAATCTAGCAGATTTCAATATGTAACCTGAAGACAAAGAAAGGAAAGCCTAATCCATGAAGAATAGAGAAGAAAGTAAGCATAAGTCCATAAGACCTACTAAAAATTCTGCACAAAGTGTGTTTAATTGTTTCAATGGCTGCGACCTTCGGGCGAAATCGTTCAGGAAGAGTTCTTAGAATTTTTCTTACAACTTTAAATTCTGGAATCTTCTCTCCCAAGTTAGCACATGAGTTCACGATATCTTGCAATCGTGTGTAATAGTCAGTGAAGGATTCATTCTCTGCCATAGAGATAGAGTCAAACTTGCTCGTGAGCATTTGCAGTTTCTGAATCTTCACTAAGTTAGTTCCCTCATGCGTAACTTGAAGAACATCCCAGATTTCTTTCGCAGTCTCACATGCCGAGACGCGAGAGAACTCAGTTTGTGACAAAGCATTAAATAGAGCATTAATTCCTTTGCCATTGTAAGAAGATAAGTCTATCTCTTCCTTGGTCCATTTCGACCTAGGTTTTAAGGTGCGAACATCATCTAAAATTTCAGTTGGATTAGACCATCCTAATTCAATTGATTGCCACACCCTTTCGTCGATGGAAATTAAGAAAGCTTTCATCCGTACTTTCCAGTACGCATAATTTGTTCCATCAAAGAAAGGGGGTCGATTGATGTTTCCACCTTCAACCATTGTTTACAACCCTATTCCCGCTCTGATACCACTTGTTGGGTTTAGGTTAATAAGGATCTAATAGGGGAAAAAACACCTAGAGGGGGGTGAATAGGTGTAAACAATAAACACTCAAAAAATCATTGTGCGATAAAACCCAATGCGGAAAAATAAAAGAACACGCAAGATTTTTACGTGGAAAAACTCCAAACCGGAGTAAAAAACCACGGGACCGATAACACGGCGAAATCCACTAGAATTAACACACGTACAAGGTGATATAACGTACTCACAGACGACTCAACCTTTTACCATACGCTCCTAGTAGATCTTCTCCGCTCGCTCCACGACGCTTCTCGAATCCACGATCCGCGCCCAACGCTGAATCCACAGCGTCCAACGTCGAGTCCACGACGTCCAACCGAATCCACGGTCTTCACCCAATGGCACGCTTCGAATCCACGAACGCACCTCGCTCCGAATCCACGAGAGCGGTTGCACCTTGAATCCACAAGGCCACGCGAGTCCACGCGCCGATTTTGGGTAAATCGTTGTTTGTTTGGGTGGTGATGATCCGCCGAATACTTAGATTAAAGATAGATCGGAAATACCATCTAAGTATTCATTGATTTGATTCTACTCAAAATGTGAGTATGGAAAACCTAGAATCAAATCAATCAATATAGATGAAGAACCATAGAATAGATCTATGATTTCCGTTCTTCTCTATATGTGGATTTTTCTTTTCGGCTATATTTCTTAATGAGCCGATCTATTGCGGATGCCCTAGAAATGAAATAAAGGGCTATTTATAGGTTAGAAACCCTAGGAAGAATATTCGGATCAAAAACAGCCTTTTCTGGAAAGTTTTACCGACGGCGATCCGGATTGGATTGGCGATCCGGATTGCAGAAGCACAAACCACGATTTCCAGAAAATTGCCTGTTCGGGATCCGGATCGTAGTCCCCGATCCGGATCGTTCATACAGTTTTACCAGAACATCATGTTCGGGATCCGGATTGCAATTCCTGATCCGGATCGAAGAAGCAAACAGGTAAAACGAGTGTTCGGGATCCGGATCAGAGAGTGCTGCGATCCGGATTGAACCAGTGTATGAACAAACACCTTTCGGGATCCGGATTGAAAGCCACGATCCGGATCCTGAACATGTCCCATGTCCAGTTTTTGATGAATAAGCAATTAAAACCTCTTCCAGGTGTTTCTACACTATAAGAAGTATTCGGATCATCAAAATTCTTTAGTTAAACGTACCTGATCCTTTTGAATTCTTCTTTCTTGAGATTGAGGTAGACGATCCAAAATTTCTTCATCTTCAATCTTCAAGACTTAACACATTCACGAAATACGCCAACTCAAATTCCGTAACAGACATCCCCAAAACGGCCTTTCGAACTCGCTATGGCCGTTACAAATTTACAGTAATGCCGTTCGGGCTCACAAATGCCCCGGCGGTGTTCATGGATATGATGAACAGGGTATTCAAACCCTTCCTGGACTTATTCGTGGTGGTCTTCATCGACGATATCCTCATCTACTCCCGTACGGACGAGGAACATGAAGAACACCTGCGCACAGTCCTCCAGACCCTACGGGAACAGAAACTCTACGCCAAACTCAAAAAGTGTGAGTTTTGGCTCCGTGAGGTCGGCTTCTTGGGGCACGTAATCTCGGCGGCTGGAGTCGCAGTGGATCCGAAGAAGATAGATTCGGTGACGGACTGGCCCCAACCGACGACGGTGACGGAAATTCGAAGCTTCCTGGGATTAGCCGGGTATTACCGGCGATTCGTGGAGGGCTTCTCCAAGATAGCCACCCCCTTGACCCGTTTGACTAGAAAGGGGGAAAAGTTCATCTGGACGGACAAATGCCAGAGGAGCTTCGAGGAGCTCAAGGATAGATTGACGCGAGCCCCGATTCTCGCCCTGCCAGAACCAGGGGAGGATTATGAGGTATATTGCAACGCGTCGCGAAACGGACTGGGTGGAGTACTCATGCAATGGGGAAAGGTCATAGCCTATGCGTCAAGGCAGCTCAAGGAGTACGAGCGAAATTACCCCGTGCACGATTTGGAACTCGCAGCGGTGGTGTTCGTCCTCAAGCTCTGGAGACACTACCTGTATGGGGCACACTGCAACGTGTACTCAGATCATAAGAGTCTCAAGTACCTTTTCACCCAAAAGGAGTTAAATTTGCGACAAAGACGGTGGCTCGAGCTACTGAAGGATTACGATTTGACGATCCACTATCACCCGGGAAAAGCGAACGTGGTGGCCGACGCCCTGAGTCGCAAGGGGCAGGCCGAGGAGGCAGGTGTAAGTGCCATCACCCAGCAAGATAGTCTAATTGCGGAATTCTCGCGATTGAGACTAGAAGTAGTACCGGCAGGACAGTCGCACGACTTCTGACACTGGTGGTCAGACCTACCTTGCTGGACAGGATTCTCGAAGGGCAATCGACTGACGACCAACTCCAGCTGGTGCGAAGTAGGATAACCGCCGACCAGGAAGGTGATTTCACAGTAAACTCCGACGGCACGATACGATTTCGGGGACGAATCTGCGTGCCGGATCTACCGGAGCTCAAAGAGGAAATCCTGCGGGAGGCGCATACTGCCCCATATGCAGCGCACCCCGGGGGAACGAAGATGTACAAGGACGTCAAACAGACCTTCTGGTGGCCCAAAATGAAGGGAGACGTGACTCGATTTGTGGCACACTGCTTGGTGTGCCAACAGGTGAAGGCCGAGCATCAGCGCCCGGCAGGAAAATTGCAACCTTTACCTGTGCCCGAGTGGAAATGGGACATGATTACCATGGATTTTGTGACCGGATTCCCGAGATCGCCACAGGGACACGATGCAATATGGGTGATTGTGGACCGTTTGACGAAATCGGCCCACTTTCTGCCCATACACACGACGTGGGCGCGGGAACGACTGGCACAAACTTACATCAACGAGATAGTAAGGTTGCATGGGGTGCCGACATCTATCACGTCGGACAGGGACACGCGATTTGTGTCGAACTTTTGGCGAAGCCTGCAACAAGCAATGGGAACCAAGTTGCACTTCAGTACGACATTTCACCCGCAGACCGATGGGCAATCAGAGCGAGTGATACAGATCGTGGAGGACATGCTTCGAGCATGCGTTTTGGACTTGGGCGAAGGGTGGGCACGGTGTTTGCCCCTAGTGGAATTTGCCTATAATAACAGTTACCAGGCCAGCATTCAGATGGCGCCATACGAGGCCCTGTACGGGCGCCGCTGTCGGTCTCCAATATGCTGGGACGACTTGGGTGAGCGTAAGTTTCTGGGCCCGGATTTGGTGGAGGAGACCGAAGCAAAGGTGCGATTGATTAGACAAAGGCTACTGACCGCCCAGAGCAGACAGAAAAGCTACGCGGACAACAGACGCCGAGACTTGGAGTTCATGGTGGGAGAGCATGTGTTACTCCGAGTTTCGCCCTCCAAGGGGAACCGACGTTTCGGCATAAAGGGAAAGCTAAGCCCGAGGTACGTGGGACCGTTCGAAATCCTAGAACGCGTAGGACCGGTGGCGTACCGACTAGCCTTGCCGCCGAACCTCGAGCGAGTCCACAACGTGTTCCATGTCTCGATGCTCCGGAAGTACCTAGCTGACCCCTCACATGCCTTGGATACCTCCACCATCGAGTTGCAAGGGGATTTAAGCGTCGAGGAGACGCCGGTGCGGATTTTGGCAAGAGAGGACAAGAAGTTGCGAAATCGAACTATCCCCTATGTGAAGGTCCAGTGGAGCAACCACGAAGAGCGCGAGGCGACATGGGAACTGGAGTCGAAAATGAGGGAATGTTTTCCCGAATTGTTTGGTGAGGTTTGTACTTAAGTTTCGGGACGAAACTTTTTATAAAGTGTGAGTGGTGTAGTGATCCGATCCTTGGGGGTATTTTTGAACTCACATGTAGTTACTTAAGCCTTAAGTGAAATAAAATTATTAAATTTTATAAAGTCGGCCGGTGGGTGGTGCGGGTATTTTTTCGTGATAGAGCGCGGAAAATGATGACCGACGGTGCGATCGGATCCGAAATCCGATGTCGGGATCTCCCGGAACGGAACCCTTAGTGACGCGGTGATTAGTCATGCATCGAAATCCGTGCAAAATATCTTGCACCCGTTGGAGATAAGGTGGGTTATCTCGTAAGGGATAATTAATTAATTAATTAATTAATTATCCGTTGACGGAAATTAGAATTCTCTTACGTACGAATTAAAGGGGAAATTAATTATATGTGTATTTAAAATTGGGAATTTATTTCCCATGATTATTTAATGAAGGGGATTAAATAATCGGTGACCAGGATTTAAAAGGTGGGGATTTTATCTCGTAAATCAGATATTTAATAAATCCGGATATTTGCGGGTTTTTCCTTTTTACGTACCGTATGAAATAAAGGGAAAAAAAACAATTAAATAAATAATCAAATAATAGGGATTATATAAGCGATCCCGATTATCGGAAGGAAAAGAAAAAGAAAAATAAAAATAAAACCCTAACCGGTGAAGAGAGAAAGAAAGAGAAATAGGAAAAGACGGAACCCTAGCCGGAAGAAAGGAAAAGGAGAAAGAGATAGAGCCCGATCCTCCCGGACATCGAACCGAGGGCAAGAACGCGACCGGGCGACCTTCCCGACGATATCCGGTTAGTAGAATAATTTTTAATAATTTTTCGGGATTTTTCCGTCGCCTTTTTTTGTCGAATTTTGGGGTTCTCCGTCGTCCTCGTTACCGTCGCCGTCATCGTCGTCATGCTAGGGCACGGAACGGACGGCGGAGACGCGCGGTGCCGCTAGGGCACCGCGCGGAGGAGAGTCGCGGACGGCCGGTCGCCGCCGCAAGCGGCGACGGGACCGTGCGTGCGCCGCGCGGGCGACACCCGCGCGGGCCCGTAACCGCGCGGGCACCGCGCGGGCGCTGCGCGGTTGCCGCGCCGGCAGCACCCGCGCGGGCACGCAACCGCGCGGGCGCGGCGCGGGGCACCCGCGCGGGCAACCCCGCGCGGGCGCCGCGCGGGCCCGCACCCGCGCGGGCGCCACGCGGGGCGCCGCGCTGGCGTCACTCGCGCGGGCCCGCAACCGCGCGGGCGCCGCGCGAGACACCCGCGCGGGCGCCGCGCGGGCAACCCCGCGCGGGCAACCCCGCGCGGGCCCGCACCCGCGCGGCCGCCGCGCGGGCAGCACCCGCACGGGCGCCGCGCGAGGCGCCGTGCCGCGAGGGCGCCGCCCGCGGAGACACGCCGCGCGGTTCCAAGCCGCGCGGGGCTCCGGCGGACGGCGGCGGTGGCGCGGGGTTCCGGTTTTCGGCAACCCGGACGGTGAGGGACTTTTCCGTCGAATAAAGTGGGTCTTTCGTTTTCGGATGTTAGTACACGTTTTTGACTGTAGTTATCCTTGCGTGTTACAGAATTTGTGTTGGCGTATTTCGTGAAAGTATTAAGTCTTGAAGATTGAAGATGAAAGAAGTTTGGATCATATACCTCAATCTCAAGAAAGAAGAATTCAAACGGATCAGGTATGTTTAACTAAAGATTTTTGGTGATCCGAATACTTCTTGTAGTGTAGAAACACTTGGAAGAATTTTTTATTGCATAAAAATCAAAAACTGGACATGGGACATGTTCAGGATCCGGATCAGACAGTCCAATCCGGATCCCGAAGGGTACTTGTTCATTGGCAAATCCAATCCGGATCAAAGGCCATTTTCGATCCGGATCCCGAACATGGGATTTTGCTGAATTGTATGAACGATCCGGATCGGACCTTGCAATCCGGATCCCGAACCCTTGGTTTTCTGGAATTGTCAATCACGCTACGATGATCCGGATCACAGTAAATCCGATCCGGATCGCCGTCTTGAAAATTTTCAGAAACGGATAGTTTTTGATCTTTATCTTCTTCCAACGGTTTCTAACCTATATATAGACCCTTTGATTCATTTTTAGGGTATCGGAAATAAACGAAAAATACGACCGAAAAGGAAAAATCCACATATAGAGAAGAAAGGAAATCAATAGATTCAATTCTATGTTTCTTCATCTATATTGATTAATTTGATTCTAGGTTTTCTAAACTCAGATTTTGAGTAGAATCAAATTAATGAATACTTAGATGGTATTTCCGATCTATTTCTAATCTAAGTATTCGGCGGATCATCACCACCCAAAAACAACGATTTACCCTAAATCGGCGCGTGGACTCGCGTGGCCTTGTGGATTCAAGGTGCAACCGCTCTCGTGGATTCGGAGCGAGGTACGTTCGTGGATTCGAAGCGTGCTATTGGGTGAAGACCGTGGATTCGGTCGGACGTCGTGGACTCGACGTTGGACGCTGTGGATTCGGCGTTGGGCGCGGATCGTGGATTCGAGAAGCGTCGTGGAGCGAGCGGAGAAGATCTACTAGGAGCGTATGG
Source organism: Tillandsia fasciculata (assembly GCA_029168755.2). Classification (NCBI taxonomy): domain Eukaryota; kingdom Viridiplantae; phylum Streptophyta; class Magnoliopsida; order Poales; family Bromeliaceae; genus Tillandsia; species Tillandsia fasciculata. The sequence continues at coordinate 12,073,778 of CM054945.1, forward strand.
TAAAAGGTTGAGTCGTCTGTGAGTACGTTATATCACCTTGTACGTGTGTTAATTCTAGTGGATTTCGCCGTGTTATCGGTCCCGTGGTTTTTTACTCCGGTTTGGAGTTTTTCCACGTAAAAATCTTGCGTGTTCATTTATTTTTCCGCATTGGGTTTTATTGCGCAATGATTTTTTGAGTGTTTATTGTTTACACCTATTCACCCCCCTCTAGGTGTTTTTTCCCCTATTTAGATCCTTATTACATACAACCCAACAAGTGGTATCAGAGCGGGAATAGGGTTGTAAACAATGGTTGAAGGTGGAAACATCAATAGACCCCCTTTCTTCGATGGAACAAATTATGCCTACTGGAAAGTACGGATGAAAGCCTTTTTAATTTCCATCGACGAAAGGGTGTGGCAATCAATTGAATTAGGATGGTCTAATCCAACTGAAATTATTTCTGATGTTCGCACCATCAAACCTAGGTCGAAATGGACCAAGGAAGAGATTGATTCATCTTCTTACAATGGCAAGGGAATTAATGCTTTATTTAATGCTTTGTCACAAACAGAGTTCTCTCGCGTCTCGGCATGTGAGACTGCGAAAGAAATCTGGGATGTTCTTCAAGTTACGCATGAGGGAACTAACCTTGTGAAGATTCAGAAACTGCAAATGCTTACGAGCAAGTTTGACTCTATTTCTATGGCAGAAAATGAATCTTTCACAGACTATTACACACGATTGCAAGACATCGTAAACTCATGTGCTAACTTGGGAGAGAAGATTCCAGAATTTAAAGTTGTAAGAAAGATATTAAGAACTCTTCCTGAACGATTTCGCCCAAAGGTCGCAGCCATTGAAACAATTAAACACCCGGACGAAATGCGTGTAGAAGAATTAGTTGGTGCATTACAAACTTATGAAATGACATTTCCTACTAACTATTCTTCTGGAAAGGCATCCTCTTCTAAGTCTTCAGGTTATGCATTGAAAACAACAAAGGAAGAAGACGCGGATTCATCCTCCTCGGACGATGACGAGAACCTATCTATGGAGGACTTTGAGAAGCAGCTCGCTCTCTTGACAAGGAAGTTTCGCCGCAACTTTCGAAGGGGTAATCCAAGCAAAACTCCATCCTTCGGAAAGTCCAAGAAAGGCAAGGGTTCTTCAAGCTACAAGTCAAGAAAGCAAGAGAACTTCTCAAAGGATAAGAAAAGTTCGGAGGGACAAGTACAGTGCTTCAAATGTCGAGGCTACGGCCATATTGCAACGGAGTGTCCCAACAAGAATCCGGCAAAGAAGAAAGCGATGCAAGTCGTCACTTGGGATGACAACTCAACGTCAAATGAGTCATCCTCAAGTGATGAAGAAGACAACGCAACGGCATTCCACGCGTCCACATCTTCACCCTTCATGTGCTTGATGGCGAGTACCTCCGATTCCGTGTCCAACTCCTCCCAAGTTGAAAAGAACGCTACGGACAACGAATCGAGTAATTCTGAAGGTGAAGATTTTGCTCTTGCCTACCATCAACTTTTGAGGGATTCAAAGAAACTGGCAAAGCAAAACCGGTGTTTGAGAGGGAGATTGCAGGATCTCGAAGAAGAAGCGAAAAGGGCATCTTCTCTCTCAAACGCTCTTGAAGTGGAAAGGGATAACTTAGCCAAAGCAAATGTTTCCCTTCAAGAGGAAAATGAGCTTTTTGAGAAAGAACATGAGAAATTTATGGATAAAGCGAATTATTTCTCAAAGCTCTACGACGAGGCTCGACAGGATAAAATGGAAATGACAAAGACCATTCTCCAACTAAAGGACGATTTAAAGCGATTCTCTTCAGGAAGGAGTAAGTTGGATAGGCTTCTTGGTCTTGGTCAAACAAATCGGTTCGGCCTCGGATACACTCAAACTGGAGTCAGTCCAAGTTCGAGTGGGACAGTCTTTGTGCCTCAGTCGGTATCTCCTCCTCCGACACCGGAATTCACGACATCCAACGACAACAAGCCTACTTCATCCTCTATGGGATCGTCAAGATCTAAGGTATGTTTTCGTTGTGGCTTTTCAGGGCACAAGGAGATATTGCAAGACAGGAGTCAAACGCTCAACTCAAACATTTCTTGCAACAACTACCAAAAAGGTGATTCCTCAGAAATCGAATGCAAATCTTTCAAAGGAAAAGAGCCTTGGTAGTTCACCGCACAAGACGACTTCATCAAGGAGCAGCAATCGATCTAACAAGACACTTTCACCTAGGAGAGTAACTTCACGACCATTACCGACGCATTCCAAAAAGGTTTGGGTGCGCAAAGGTGAAATTTTTCCTTGTCTTGTTATTAATGTCTCTTTGCATGCATATGATAATTCGTCTTGGTATCTGGATAGCGGGTGTTCCCGTCACATGACCGGTGACAAAAACTGTTTTCAAACCTTTGAGAAAATCTCCGGAGGACTTGTTGTTTTCGGAGACGGTCGGTCTTCCAAGATTGTTGGAAAAGGGACTATCGCTATTCCGGATGGCCCGGTTCTAAATAATGTGTTATTTGTTAATGGCCTTAAGACTAACCTCATTAGCATAAGTCAACTTTGTGACAATGGTTTTTCAGTTAATTTTTCATCTGATGAATGTACTGTAACTGATAAGAACCATGTTTTCTTTTTAAAAGGGGTTAGATCAGAAAACAATTGCTATGTAGTTCCTCATAAAATTTTTGAAAAGTGTAACCTAGCTTCTTTGAAAAATGAAACTCTTTGGCACGAAAGGCTAGGTCACATAAACTTTAAGGAACTTGCTAGAATTTCAAACAAAGATGTGGTCAAGGGGGTTCCGAAACTTTCATTTGAACAAAACATTGTGTGTGGCGGTTGTCAAAAGGGAAAATGTCACGCCCCGAGTTTAAAAACCAGCGTCTAAATTTTTTTTTTTTTTTTTTTTTGAAATCAGAGTTGAAACCAGCCAGGGCGCAACAGACCGCCACATATATAGAAGAGTCCCAATCCCACAGGGGATTGAGCCTTTTCTATATATGCACGGCTAGCTTGGCAATCAAAACAGAGTACTAACTACGTATACTTATTACAATATTACAGTTACACATTTACAACCATTTCATTACATTACATTTTCTTTTCTCATTAACAAGTAATTACTTGGGCTAACGGCTGTCCAGGGTCAAGCTCTATCTCGTGATCTCACCAACTCGTCCCGACATCTCAACACCCGCTTGACCTGAAAAACAGTCACCCGAGGGTGTGAGACACACCGGAGTGTATCCCAGTGGGCACGACGAGCCGAGAAATAGCAGATCGTACCTACTGGTATACAATGCTAGAGGATAGTAATAAATCAGGGGTTAGGGTAAAGCAGATATATAACTGGTGCTATAAAGAAAGCATAACTCACAATCTGGATACAAGTATAGGAGATAATTTTAGCAGAATTAAAGCAGGATAAAAGCAGGTTATAGTTAGAGCAGGGTAACATAACTAAGAACTATAATCAAGGCATCAAGGAATTAGGACAATCAGCAATGTAACTATAATCAAAGGCATCAAAGAAGCATGATAAAGCAACTTAACAACACATGCATCAAATAAATGAAAACACAAAGACCCAATCACAAGCTACCATATTGGTCCCACAAGACCTCAGGCAAGGCTGCCCACCTGGCACCACCTGGTTGACATTCCCCAAACTAGGGTCACGGGTCGCAACAGCTAACCACTTTACCGGTAAAGAACATCGCTACGGGTAGCAAATCCGCTGATGTTCGTGAAGTACAACGGTGCAGGCGAATCATATGCAAATGCTCAAGCTCACGGTCCACTGACCGGGTAATCGGCAACAAGCCGGGAAATCCCCACTGGGATGCAAGGGCAAAATCAACTGAATCTCAACTCTCATGCAGGAATACTCAGAAATAAAATAGTAAATCTCAGCTCATATGCAAGATCAAGGCAAATCTCTCTCAACAGAAGCTCACAGATAAACTCAACTCAACACACAAACAAACCAAATGATACAAAACTTAAACACATATTTTTAAGAAAACTGTTTTAAAAAGTCCAAACCCCGAAAAGCATTGCCCTCGTCCTATCAAACAAGAACAGACTCAGGCGACACTACGAAGCTTGGGTTTCCAAACCTCGTAGAGCAATTGCCTTTGTCCTATCAAACAAGAACAGACTCCGGCGACCCTACGAAGCTCGGTAAAAAACATCAGTTAAACAAATCTATGTGCTCAGCAGTGTATCATTTGATCGACAGGACAAACAGGCTTACTCATCAACCATGGAAATGTTCCAAAATAAGATATAAATACCAGAGGCACTAAGAATAATCATGTAAGGCAGAATAGAACTGATAACAGGCATGGCTCAACATCTCACCCAATCAGACAGACTAACCCCTTATGCAACTAAACACATGTTTTTAAGAAAACCTTTGAAAACAATAGGTTTTTGGGTCCCAACCCTCGTAGAGCGTTACCCTCGTCCTATCAAACAAGAACAGACTCAGGCTACCCTACAAGGCTTGGTAAAAACATTTATTTTAAAAGATCATGTATTTAGCAACATAACGGGCGAACAACAAGGAAGCAGGTATAAAGCAGGCATAAGGTAGCAAATCACTGAATCAATTGAAAGGCAGGCTCAAGCATTTATAGACTGATATAATAATCAAGCATAGGAGTGCAACTACGAAATGGCCAATTTGTCAGAGCAACTAACAGTAATATATATTGCAACCAAAGGCAGACAGGCTCAAAATAAACTAAGTTACCAAGAACAGGAGTCCAACCAGTATCGCACCCCAGAGGGCCGAACTGATAAAACCCGGACCGAAGATAACCCACCTGTCAAAACGCAGGCGAAAAGACCGGATCTGCAACTAACTCGAAGATCTACTGGAACACCTGAATCAGATATATATATATTGTTCAGAATTTATTTAACCCCTATTAACTTAACCTTTTTCTAGTTTCTTATGATCCACATTTGACAATCTATTGGTCCAATACAACTTGCATTTATTATTTGGCGAAAATTACCAAATTGCCCCTCCCGGGAATTTCCATTTGGATTTCCGAAAGATTCGGGCTATTTAACAGGGTCGCTGGCTCAACCAGATTCTACTGGGTCTCAACAGTCGACCTGGTGAAACCGCCGCAATTCCTCGAATTGAGCGATTGTCACCCGGATACCGAAAAATCGACGATTTTGCCGATTTTCGAACCGAATTCCAATTTCCGCTCAACGGGAGCCGTTGGATTCCTAACGAAAAGCTTAGGAATCAATTAAACAGTTTACTAACTAGTATATGATGGAATTTTTGCATCTAGACCCTTAGGGTTCTCAATTTTTCACTTTTAGTGCCAATTTGGGCACTGTTTTCGCCCGTTCTTTCAACTGGGAATTCATTTTGATATTCCGTCACTTCCAGTAGGTTACTTATGTCTTGCTGAACACCGTGCTCACCCATTTGTGGCAGCACGAGTCCCGAGGCAAATTTTGGCCCATAAACTATGCTTTTTTTGAGCCAAAATGCAAATTTATTTCTTCGAGACTTCAAACAGAAATTCTAACACGAGCATCGCGTCCAGTGACCCCAAATTAGCTAGGAATGCACTGTCGCGGCTTCGCTAACAGCCCGGAGCATTGTTTTATTCCAACATTATTGTTTTATGTTGATTCTACTATATCTTTTAATCTAAACTTCAAACAAGAATATTTTGTATATCAAAGTTGGTCTGGGCACTGCCAGGACCTCAGTGCTTACCCTGGTTGAGACCCAGGGGTGCTGGTTCAAGCAGAACCAAGGTCATGCTTACACCCTAATTCACCATGCACCAACCTTCAATCCACACAGATCCTGTTTGATCTGAAGTGAGCACAGAGCTCAGGGGATGTGGTTGAGCAACTTTCATATTTAAAGTTTTGTCAAATTTTGCTTCTAAGTTCATTGAGGCATTTAATCAAGCAGCTGGTGGGCATCTTTCACACACACACACATAAGCCCACATGAAGTTGGGTTCTCTGCCAATATTGAACTAGAGGCATTATAACTTGGATCAAAATGCTCTATAGAGCTTTTGGAATAAATTCCCCAACCTGGAACAACCCGAAAACCCCACGAATGGCCGAGCTCAAGGAAGAAGATGATGGAGGAAACCTTGATTTTCGTGACCATTAACCAAGGGGTTCTGGGACTCAACCAAGGGCACCAGCAGGTGCTATTTGCTTCCCTGAAACTTCCCATGCATGCGGCTGACCCCGGGGTGCGGCGGCGGCGCGGCGGAGCAAGCCCCGGTTTGGAGCTCAATGGCCTCTAATGGCGATTTTGCATAGAGACAACCTGGAGTTCTGTAACTTGGAGGGAATGCTCCTTGGGTCCACAGAAAGCTTCCCATCCATCTCCCCCCGGCCGAAAGTGGCCGGAGCTCCGACGGCCGCAAATGGTGCAACTTTCGGGTTCAACCATGGCTGCACCCTTTTGGTGCAGCATGGGTTCCATGCAAATGCATGGGAGCATTCACCTGGGTCCCCGCATCACTTTTGGACAAATGGCCGGCGTCGGGGTGGCTTGCCGGCGCCGGAGCACAAGGCTCGGCCGCGAGCATGAAAAGCCCAAAACTAGGGCATCAAAGTTCTCCTAATCTAATCCACCGTACACCCTCAAACTTTGCAGAATAAACCTACACATCCTACAGTCCCTACTCAGCAATTTTGGTGCGCTTGTGCCCAATGGTTGCCGAGTTCTCTCGAGGCGGAGGAAATCTAGGTTTCCGGCGACCCACTTTGGCCGCCGGCCAACCGGACTGCATGGGGGCACGGGACTTTGCAGGGAGCATGCTGAGGACCTAAGGAGTCCACTGCTAATGGTCCTGGGCTTCTACAACTAAAAGTTTGAAGGTTCTTACCTTGCCGAGCTCGGGGAAGAAGGAAGTAGCCGGAATCTTGCTCCCTCCTCCACGCACAGCCTCGGCAGCCTCCAGCAAGGTCCACAGGTACAGACGAACTCCCAAGGGCACTCCCAAAACTTCCCTTGACAAAGTTGATCCAACCTTTTCCTTCTCTCACTCTTTCTCTATCTCTCTCGGTTTGGGAAAAACAATGGAGGTGTTCTTTGGCTCCCCTTCACTCCGGGGCTCGGTTTTGAGGACAGCAGGGAACCAAAGGGCCCCTTGAGTGGAGCAGTTACAAGAAGTTTAAGAGGCAGGAGTTTTAATACAAGATTCCTTCAATGGTGGCTTGTGTTCTTTGGCCTCCCACGCACCCGAGCTTGCTATGGATGATACAGAGGAGAAGTTGGATTTATGGAATCCAACTTAACTCCTCGGTTACACATACCAGGAGACCAAGAGGCAAAAATGCACCTAATGCATGATTCTTTGCAAAATAGCTCTAAACCCGGTTCACACTTGTTCTTAAGCTTCGAGCACTTCACAGTGGGTGCAATTTGCACCCAACACCCTCACCTTAAAGTCTCTAAACAATTGGTGCATAAAATATTAACTTTTTATACACATTAGTCCAATTTTAGGTGCTTTTCACGCATTTCGAGGCAATCCGCTCATCAAAATGCGAAACGGACTTCGCCACGACGTCCGGCTCGTCGAGACCTGTCAGGTAGAGTATTTGTTTGATTCGTTCGACGCCCGGATTAAAAGTCGTTCCATAAAGTTCGACTCAATATAGCGCGTGGCACGCACTTCGATGCACCCGGGTCGCCAAACGCGAAATCCGTCAGCGCCATCGCGCTCAGAACGTCGAAATTAGCTAGGGTCCATTACTAATACCCCTATGTTTAAATTTAAAACAGTGGTTCGACCACTAGCGATCCAAGGTGAATTAAAATACAAGGTTTACTATGCACTTAAGTCGCGGGGCCCACTTTTTGATTTCTGATTTCTGGAAGATCCGACCGTCGGATCGAAAACATATGAATATGAAACTTCTATGTTTCGACGAGACGATCACAATGGTGATCTCGGATTTTCCAGATCAGACCCCGATCAAAAATCGATATTTCTGGGCCCACCATTGACCCACTAATTGTCTATTTTTGCTATTTAAATAATTCTGGAAATTATTTGAACCTGAATTCTGGATTTTAAAATCATGGTTACTACAGAAAACAATCAAGGACTGCACACAAGAACTTGAACCACATTGGTACAAAACGGCCTTTGGAACTTTTGCACATGGACTTAATGGGGCCAACTCGTCAACCATCTTTGGGAGGTAAATGGTATATTTTCTTATTGGTTGATGATTTCTCTAGATATTCTTGGGTAACTTTTTTAAAAGAGAAAGCTGATACTTTTGATTCTTTTCACGAGATTTGCCATCGTATTATGATTGAAAAGAATGAAAAGATTACTCGTGTTAGAAGTGATAGAGGTGGAGAATTCATAAATTCTAAATTCATTGATTTTTGCACTTCAAACGGCATTAAACATGAATTCTCGGCACCCTATACACCTCAACAGAATGGTGTAGTCGAGCGCAAAAACAGGGTCGTACAGGAGATGGCACGTGTTATGCTTCATAGCCGGAATTTACCGTTATATTTTTGGGCTGAAGCGGTGAACACTGCTGTCTATGTAATTAACCGCGTGTATTTGCGCCCGGGGACTTTGAATACACCATATGAACTATGGTTTTGTAGAAAACCTAATATCAAATATTTTCGTATCTTTGGGAGTCGGTGTTTTATTTTACGTGACCGCGAAAATCTTGGAAAATTTGACTCTCGAAGTGACGAAGGGATTTTCTTGGTTATTCTACAAACAGTAGAGCATATCGAGTATTTAACTTAGAATCTAAGACGATCGTAGAATCGATAAATGTTAAAGTAGATGAAGCTTTTCACTTTGACATCTGAAAAATCTACCCTCGATATCTCTCTTGATGATGATACACCTGCTAATGCATCTTCTTCTAACAATTCTTTCGATAATAATGATGCATCTAACGGTTCTTCAAGTTTATCTGATGTGCAGGAATCATCTCATGTACCTCCGACTACTCCGTTACCTCAAACGTTACGCATCTCCAAGGATCACCCTGAATCGAACATCATTGGAGATCCACAAGAAGGAGTTAGAACTCGGAGACAATTGGTTTGCGGATTCGCATGCTATGTATCTTAATCGAACCAAAGAATGTTGATGAAGCTCTTCAAGATGACTACTGGATTGAAGCAATGCAGGAAGAGCTCCATCAATTTGAGCGAAACAAAGTCTGGGAATTAACGAAGCCTCCGAAGCAACACAATGTGATAGGTACCAAATGGATTTTCAAGAACAAGAAAAATGAAGATGGTACTATCATCAGGAACAAAGCAAGGTTAGTTGCTCAAGGCTACTCTCAAGTAGAAGGTATAGACTTTGATGAAACTTTCGCCCCTGTAGCTAGACTCGAGTCCATTCGTATCTTATTTGCGATTGCTTGTCATTTTAAAATCAAATTATTTCAAATGGACGTTAAGAGCGCATTTTTAAATGGGTTTTTAAATGAGGAAGTTTATGTGGCTCAACCGAAAGGTTTTGTGGACCATAAACTACCTAACCATGTTTTTCGTTTGAAAAAGGCTCTTTACGGTCTGAAACAAGCACCGCGAGCATGGTACGAAAGGTTGACAAAGCACCTTTTGGAAAAGGGCTATACTCGAGGGGGAGCTGACAGGACTCTCTTTGTGAAGCATTATCAAAACAATTTCATTGTAGCACAAATCTATGTCGATGACATTGTATTTGGCGCAACAAGAGATAATGATGCTTCTAAATTCGCGGAGACCATGGAAAGCGAATTTGAGATGTCCATGATGGGCGAATTGACTTATTTTCTTGGATTACAAGTTAAACAAAACGATGAAGGCATTCACTTGTGTCAATCCAAGTATGCAATGGAGTTGGTCAAAAAGTTTGATCTAGAAAATTCTAAGGATTTTCCGACTCCAATGGGAACTAGCCATAAGGGACTTGGAAGTGAATCACATAGTGAGAATGTAGACGAGAAACTGTATCGCAGTATGATTGGAAGTCTACTTTATCTCACGGCTAGTCGCCCGGATATATCCTTCAGTGTTGGGATTTGCGCGAGATATCAATCAGCACCGAAGGAGGTTCACCTGAAAGCGGTGAAACGGATCATCCGGTACATCAAAGGTACAGTAAATTTCGGAATTTGGTATCCTATGGGAACAAGTTTGGATATTGTTGGATACTCAGATGCCGATTGGGCTGGATCAGTGGATGATCGGAAAAGCACGAGTGGTGCATGCTTCTATCTTGGCCATTGCCTTGTTGCATGGCACAGTAAAAAGCAGAACTGCATAGCACTCTCGACTGCCGAAGCGGAGTATATTTCTGCGGGAAGTTGTTCAACCCAATTGATATGGATGAAAAGCGTGTTGAGCGACTTCCGGATTTCAGCATCTTCGGTAACCATTCTTTGTGACAACACTAGTGCTATAAACATTTCTAAAAACCCTGTGTTGCACTCTAGAACAAAACATATTGAACTTAGATATCATTTTCTTAGAGAGCTAGTTGAATCAAATATTCTTCAACTTTCATATATTTCAACTGAGGATCAATTAGCTGATATCTTAACAAAACCTTTGGATCAAAAACGTTTTATTCATTTGCGTAAAGCAATTGGAATGCTTTCCTTGAAATAACCTCTTTTTGAAACCTTTGCTTAGGTTAGGTTTTGTTTTGTGTTTTTGTTCTTTATCTATGTTTGTACATAGGACATTAATTGAGCATTGATCATAATTGACTTTAATTGCATCTTTTCACGCATTTAGAAATTTATTATGCTTTTGATATCATAATATTTCAATGTTGCAATGATCATTTATGTTAATTAAGTCATCTTTTAAGTGATCAAAGTCAATTTCTCTCTCAATGATCTCTTGGTATAGTCATTATCTTATTTGATTGCTTAGTCGAGTATGAATGCGAGATCAATTTTTGGTTGAATACCTTATATATTAAATAATTGATAGCCAATTGAGGGGGAGTCAAAGAAATGTAATATGCTCAAAAGATGTGGAAAGAGTTACATCCCAATGAGGAGTGTGAAAACTACCACCACATGGAGAAAAGAAAAAAAGATACCCATGTATGCAAAGCAAATTTTTGTTTTAAAAAAATGATGATGAAATGCATATTGAAATACTTGACTCTGTCAAATTTCAAGGTTGGTATAAGGTGGGATTTTTGACAAAAGATGCTCAAAGAGCCACTCTCTTCAACAGATTGTCTAGATATATTATCTAACTTATCTGGGATTTCAAACATCTATTGATCTTGGTATTTCATTTTCTTTACCAAATTGATGATTTGATAAAGGCATTACGCATAAGATCAGGTTAGATGTGATTGAAGTTGTTCAACTTTAAGAGTTTTAATTTCCATAAATTTTCGTTTCATTTTTGAGTATTTTTGATAGATTTGGTATAATCTATTTCTTGTTGTATGAAACGATGATTTTGTTTAAAGTTGATATGCTAAAGTGCTTACATACTTTTTCTGGATTTTATGGAATTTTTCTAAATTTTTCTGAAGAAAAAGTTGAAGCCGATCCGGATCGGACTAAGTGATCCGGATCCCGAACGCAGGTTTTCCTGCGGGTAGCCGATCCGGATCACATTCTCGATCCGATCCGGATCACGGCTAGGGTTTTAATAGAACAAGAGGGGTTTTGATTTCTTTTACCCAATCTTTTGTTCTTAAGCCTCTAGAGTTTCTCTCTCTAGATTTCTTGCATCTTGGAGCCTTCCAAACTCAAGTTCTTCGATTCAAGTAAGTTTTATTGATCAAAATCTCGGTTTTTCACAGTTTTTCTTTATTTGCTCAAAACGTGAGTGGAAATCATGGAACTTTTTCGTTTGTGAATGGTTTTTGGTCAAATTTCTTTTGAAATAAGAACTCTGGGTGGATTAGTTTTGATTATATGCTGGATATTCTCCTGATTAACGAATTTTTGGGCTTCGATTTCTAAAAATTCGGTTTTAGGGCATATAATAGGAATTTTTGAAAATCATGCAATTGATCTATTTTTAAAATTCTTTTTGCAAAACTAATTTGATTCTTAGTCTCTCTACATGATTATGATTGTTTGGGTACAATTCTTCCAATTTTTGAAAATTAACAAATTTTCGTGTTCTTGAGTTGATTCTTCACAGGACTTCTTTCTTCATTAAGCACTTGGAACAATGGCATTCTCATGGATCATTTTTCTGTTAATCTCAATGGTGCACACACGTGCAACTGTCAAAAAGGAACAAGATGACTCAACTCGAGACAAGACAAAAGAAGCAGATGTAGACAGCTCGGATTTTGATGAAGAAGAATGGGACGAATTCCTCAGGTTAAATCAACAAAGAGTTGATGAGGAGGACAGGCGATATTTGAAGAACTAAAAGCTGAAGAAATCTGCTTCAACAACCAAACAATATACAAGACGGAAAAATGTCAAAGGAAGCGGAATTCAAATTAATGAGCCTTTGACCAGAGCACGCTCACTTTCTGGAATTCAACATAGTGAATCTCCATGGATTGAAGGTCAAGATGCACCATCTGCACCTAGACAAAATCCATCATCCTCCAAGAGAACGACTGGAGAAAAAGATGATTTGGCATCCATTCGCCAGGAACAGCGAAAACTCTCTGCTGAACAAGAAAGGCTTTCCAAAGAACTTCAGCACATTTCATCTGAGCATATGAAAATCAAGAAGAAGTATTCACATATATCAAAAATGCTCAAAGGGATCTTGAGCAAGCTCAGTTGCACCAGTTCTGACACCTCGGATTAATCATTTCTTTTTGTGCAGATTTGTGCAGGCTTTTATTTTATTTTTTTTGGATTTAGTTTTGTTCTTACTTTGTTTTAGTTTTAGTTCTCAGGTTTTTCTTGATTTTGGACTTCTTACCTCTCCTTAAATTTTTGTAATTTTGGCTTAGTTTGTGACAAAAAGGGGGAGAGAGTTTAGAGATGAGATGTGAGACATGTGAGAACTTTGAACATGTGAGAACTTTGAACAAACTTTGACTTTGGTGAAAGGTAAGTATCACAACTTCTGGCTGTGATTTGTTGCATGTCCCTACTAACTATTCGACTAACTATTTGGACATGCATTATTACTAACAAGTTGTTTGATTACTAACAAAGCAAAGTTATGACATTTGGAATCTTATCGCTTAGAAGATATGTCAATGTTTGATTGTGATCTTATTACATATCTGAATTACTAAATGTCATGATGAGTATAAACTCTATCTCTGCTAGGTTTTGAATGCTTCAATTCTTGAGGTATCTAACGATCTCTTTTTGTCAAGAATGATTTCTTTTTGCAGAGAGTACAGATGTCTAAGTCTAGAGTCTGTTTTAGGAGTTTATCTCATGTATTTAAATTTTTGGATCTCCTTTGTAAATTTTTGTTGTATGGTGATAGCAACAAAAATATTTTTTTTGAATTTTCTTTTGTGGATTTGTGTTTTGTCACGAAACCGCCAAAGGGGGAGATTGTTACGGAATTTGTGTTGGCGTATTTCGTGAAAGTATTAAGTCTTGAAGATTGAAGATAAAAGAAGTTTGGATCATATACCTCAATCTCAAGAAAGAAGAATTCAAAAGGATCTGGTATGTTTAACTAAAGATTTTTGGTGATCCGAATACTTCTTGTAGTGTAGAAACACTTGGAAGAATTTTTTATTGCATAAAAATCAAAAACTGGACATGGGACATGTTCAGGATCCGGATCAGACTTGCAATCCGGATCCCGAAGGGTGTTGTTCATTGGCAAATCCAATCCGGATCAAAGGCCATTTTCGATCCGGATCCCGAACATGGGATTTTGGTGAATTGTATGAACGATCCGGATCGGACCTTGCGATCCGGATCCCGAACCCTTGGTTTTCTGGAATTGTCAATCACGCTACGACGATCCGGATCGCAGTAAATCCGATCCGGATCGCCGTCCTGAAAATTTCCAGAAAAGGATAGTTTTTGATCCTTATCTTCTTCCAATGGTTTCTAACCTATAAATAGACCCTTTATTCATTTTTAGGGTATCGGAAATAAACGAAAAATACGACCGAAAAGGAAAAATCCACATATAGAGAAGAAAGGAAATCAATAGATTTAATTCTATGTTTCTTCATCTATATTGATTGATTTGATTCTAGGTTTTCCAAACTCAGATTTTGAGTAGAATCAAATCAATGAATACTTAGATGGTATTTCCGATCTATTTCTAATCTAAGTATTCGGCGGATCATCACCACCCAAAAACAACGATTTACCCTAAATCGGCGCGTGGACTCGCGTGGCCTTGTGGATTCAAGGTGCAACCGCTCTCGTGGATTCGGAGCGAGGTACGTTCGTGGATTCGAAGCGTGCTATTGGGTGAAGACCGTGGATTCGGTCGGACGTCGTGGACTCGACGTTGGACGCTGTGGATTCGGCGTTGGGCGCGGATCGTGGATTCGAGAAGCGTCGTGGAGCGAGCGGAGAAGATCTACTAGGAGCGTATGGTAAAAGGTTGAGTCGTCTGTGAGTATGTTATATCACCTTGTACGTGTGTTAATTCTAGTGGATTTCACCGTGTTATCGGTCCCGTGGTTTTTTACTCCGGTTTGGAGTTTTTCCACGTAAAAATCTTGCGTGTTCATTTATTTTTCCGCATTGGGTTTTATTGCGCAATGATTTTTTGAGTGTTTATTGTTTACACCTATTCACCCCCCTCTAGGTGTTTTTTCCCCTATTTAGATCCTTATTACATAAAACCCAACATTGCGGACTTTCTTTAGGTCCAGGTCCGCAGCAGGGGTGCGCGAAAGATTCTGGTGTTCCGATTTCTCTTCGACCAGGTGGGTACGGTTGCTATAAGTGCAACAAGTGCAGTAAGTGCATCTATCATCATTAAATTGCTCTCAATTTGCCTAACAAAGTAGATGGACAGTTTAACCTTTCGCATAAATGTTTTTATCTAACAACTAAAGCGGCCGCGGTCGCGGTGCTCACTACACGCCGATCTCGGCAAATCCGGTTTCGGATGCTGCACGTACACAGGCGGATTGGCCTCCGCATGGGTGTACTTTTCTGGAAGAGTGGTCTTTTTGACCCGTGTGCCTCACAAAGGGGTGGGAGCCGTGAGGACCTCTTCGCGCCAGCTGAAAATAGCACACCAGCACCGCGAAGGGGTAAAAGCATCAAAAAGGTGACTGCGCACGAGGGGAGACTTTAGTCTCTCCGACAGGTACTCTGGGGTTGGTGCCCAACTTAATCGATAAATTTGGGGTTGGTGCCCAATTTAATTGATAAATTTGGGGTTGGTGCCCAATTTAATTGATAAATCTGGGGTTGGTGCCCAGCTTAATTATGTGCAGGGTTTTAACGAAAGGTTTTGGTGTATTCGGTTCGTTTTTCCTTCTTTGTTATTATTTAGACATCTACTTTGTTTGTCACTGACTTTACCCACTCCGTGATAGGTGCTACTAGGTGCGTTAGCCGGGATGGCGGTGAGACTGCGTCGCGAGGACCGTAGTCAGAACACTTGGTTTTCATCTCATCTTCCTTTATGCCTTAAATAGTTAATTTGCTTGTGGATCACATTAGTTGTGGATTACTTTAGTTGTGGACATGTATTAGATAGCACTGTGGATGAGACGTTCTTTTGTGACTTTTTGATATTTCTAGTGATGTTTTCATACGCGGCACGTTTTCATGATAAACCAAATGATTTCGAAAATGCTTTCACAAAACGAAGTGCCGTGTGGGCACGGGTCTTACAACCGCTAGTTTTATCCTTTCCAAACGTTGACGCCGGCTTAATGACTTGTTTGAAAAATAAGGTGTCGAGTGGACACCGATCTTTTAAAACAGTAGTTAGATTAATGTGCTTTGATTGGTGATGTATGTCTACTGTATGGTTGATGGTTGATGGATTGTGATGTAAATGAAACGCATATTGTAAATGAGACGCCGTGCATATACAAAGGAGACTCCGTCCGTTGGCGGAGAGAATTTGTGTATGTGGCGGTCTGGCACGCACCGGGGATGAGGTTTATGTTGCTTTATTAAGAAAAAAAATGGACACGCAATTTTCCGCTTTAATTGACTCAAAAACCCCCGGGGGCGTGACAGTCGCGGACCGGGTGCACGCCCAGCAGGGTGAGCCGGTGCGGCTTGGGCCGGGCCGCACACGGGGAAGGGCGCGGACCGCGTCCATGCCGCGCGGCTGCCGCGGCGAGCGCCGGGTGCACGCCCGGAGCGTGCACCGCGCACAGTGTGCAGCCCGGCGCACGGTTCCGTGCGCCGGGTCTGCGCCTCCGGGGCTGCGGGGCGTGCACCGGGTGCACACCCGGGGTCTGTGGACCGCGGCTGAAGGATCCGTACACGATGAACAGTAAACCCTATTTTCGCCCCCCGCGGCTCCGGTTTCGCGATTTTAACTTCGTTTTCGCTCCCGTGCGACTCCGGCGACGACCCCGTGGGCATGATAACGGCGGCGGCGGCCTCCCGTTCAACGACGGCGGCGGCCTCCCATTCAACGACGGCGGCGGCGGCCTCCCGTTCAACACCATGTATTGCCCATGACAACCACAAAAGGAAAACCTCACATCGAAAAATAACCGGGGAGACCCGAACCGCTCACCATGTTTTCGCCGGTAGGGGAGAAGGAGGAAAGAGGGTCGCCCGTTCCTCGCTCGATCAATCTCGCAGAAAGGCATCTCCCCATCTCTCGTCTCGTTTCCTGCGCCGCTTCTTGAAAAGAGAGGAAATATCGATTCGGGTTCCTCTTTTTCTTTCTTAAAAGCGCCACCTTAAATCCTAGCCGTCAAGAGAGAAAACCAAGAGGGAAAAACCCCACGGCCCCCGGTTTTAAGGAAACCCTAAAAACAACCGGCTGCTAAGATTGTCTCGAAAAGCGTGTCATCCGCTCGCACGGATCCCGAAGCGCCTAAAGGGGTCCAAACTTCAAAATTAAATTCTGGGAGATCCCGGGGTCGGAATTCAAATCCGATCGTGCCACCGGTCTCCGATTCACGAGCTCTAACACCTAAAAATACCCGCGCGTCCCGACGGTCTACCCAGAAGTTCTCCAATTTCAACCCCTCCTTAATCAACTGACAAAAAGTATTCAATTAGGTCCCGAAACGGAAACCGTAAGATCGAGGTACCACCAAATAAATAAAATAATCATTGACATAAAAAGATGAAAGGTCCGATCACCGCAGGATCCCGTCCGATCGCCTCGAAAAGCGTGCCAGCCACTTAGCACGGGTTTTGATGCACCACTCAAAGCAAACGCTTTGACCCCCATCCCGGGAGATCCGTAAATCGAAAACCGAATCCGTTCGCTTTGCCGTCCTTCGTTTTTCGAGCTCAATCGCAGAAAAATACTCGCGGTCCAGGCCAGTCCATTGCAGAAACATAGTGAAAAGTTTTCCTAAGTCCCGTCAAAATAAAAGGGAGGCATGCAAGGGCAAGGGAATGCCAGGACTCTACATCACTCACCACTTAAAAGAAGTTTCGTCCTCGAAACTTAATCCTGGTCCGCAACGAGTAAACCTGGGTGGTACTCTCTCGTCTCTGACGCCAGTCCCCAAGTCGCTTCACACTCTTCCTAGTTGCTCCACAGCACCTTCACATAGGGGATCGTCCAATTGCGCAACCTTTTTGTCCTCTCGTGCTAAGATCCGCACCGGTATTTCATCGAAGCCCAGGTCCTCTCTGAGCTCGACAGCAGTTACCATCCATCACCCAAATCAAGTACGCAGGCTTGGAGTGTGAGGTCCCGGAATCCCCGGCGTAGGAGTTGTTGGTTGTTGGGCAGCTTTTAGTGGCCGTTGGGAGTGTTTGTGCGCGTGTCGGGCCCAAGTTGTGGATTGGTGATGCAATTTGGGATTCAGTTGCATCGCTGAAGGCCTGCGGGATGTGTCGTTGGTGTTTGCGCGCAATTTGCACACACGTGGTGGACTTCGGGCTTAATGGAGACCCCGTGGGATTTGGATGACCCGTCGGGTGTTTAGAAGTGATTTCGCGCGATTCTGATGTCAAAATTAGACTCCGGGTGAAGTCCGGATAAAAGTTACCTCTCCGGTCGCCTTCGGAAATTTTTAGAGTTGAAATTGGACAAATTGGACTTTAAAATGGACCCGGCGCGAAAATCGGATCGAGTGGGCATTCGACAAATTTTCGGATGAGAATTTGGAGAAACGGACATCGTTTTTGGATTCAGCGCGCGAAATCGCTAAGAATGGACTATTTATTTGTTGGTTTTGGAGCCCGGGTGATTTGCGCGTTTTTCGAGGCAAAGCGGCACGTTTTACGAGGTGTGGCGCGGCCCATTTCCCGAGGCGCTGTACGGCTGAGGACAGCGCGCAGACAGGCGCGCTCGGGAAGCGCGCCTGCGCGTGGGCGCGCGCAGGTGGGGGCGCCACGTGGCGGGCCCCCACTGGCGCCCGCTCGGACACGCGGGGCGCGCGCCCGTGTGGCGCCCCCGTGTCCCGCGCCAGCGCGGGCGCGGTGTCACGCGCCCGTGTGGCGCGCGGACTACGCGCCCGCGTGGCGCGCATGGTTGCGCGCCACGTGGCGCGCTGGGCGCGTGCGTGGACCCGGCGCACGCGCCCAGCCCTGGTGGACCGGCCGGTTGAGCCCCCTGGTTGGCCCGTGCCGTGGACCGGCTCCGTGGACCGGCTGTGTGGACCACTCTCTCCCTCTCTCCTCTTTTCTTCTTCTTCTTCCTCCCCGCACCGCCATTCTCTTCCTTTTCTTTCTTTCTTCTGCACCCGAGAGCGGGAGGGAGTGAGGAGGGGTGTTGGGTGAGGGACGGCGGCGCTTCGTGGTCCTCGTTTTGCGTGCGAGGTCGCCCGGCGGAGCGTTTCGGCGACGGCGGCGCAGTCGGGTGGGTCCCGTTTGTTGATTTTACTGTATTTTTGTGCTGTTTTTGGGGCGTTCTATTAGACAGTAAATTAACCCTTGTTTCTATCTGTGTTTGGGACTGTGTCTTTGTGCACCGTTTTGCGTGCGGACTCCGACACTGTGCACCGTTTTGCGTGCGGACCCCGTTTTGCGGGCGGATCCTGGCACCGTGCACCGTTTTGCGTGCGGACTCCGGCACTGTGCACCGTTTTGCGTACGGACCCCGTTTTGCGGGCGGATCCTGGCACCGTGCACCGTTTTGCGTGCGGACTCCGGCACTGTGCACCGTTTTGCGTGCGGACCCCATTTTGCGGGCGGATCCTGGCACCGTGCACCGTTTTGCGTGCGGACTCCGGCACTGTGCACCGTTTTGCGTGCGGACCCCGTTTTGCGGGCGGATCCTGGCACCGTGCACCGTTTTGCATGCGGACTCCGGCACTGTGCACCGTTTTGCGTGCGGACCCCGTTTTGCGGGCGGATCCTGACACCGTGCACCGTTTTATGTGCAGACTTCGTTTCTGGTGCGGACTCCGGCGGCGTGCTCCGTTTTGCGTGCGGACTCCGACGGCGTGCTCCGTTTTGCGTGCGGACTCCGGCGGCGTGCCCCGTTTGCGCAGCGGATCGCGTGGAGGCCAATTGCAAGTGTCTACAAGCAATTGGTGGCAAATCGAGGTGGGTGGCCCTATCTCCAAGCTTATTTGGACTGTACAGTAATTCTACTGATGTAGGACTATGCATGATAGTTATTTCATTGTGTAACATGCTAGATTGTAGGAATTGTTATTCCTTTTATTATCTGTTATTATTAGATATCTTGGAACTTGACCTAGCACCCCCGTCATATGTTGCATGTGTAACCAGACCAGTAGAAAACCCTCACTTGGGCTAGGGTTATTTATGCTTAGACACCCACACTGTTCTTACATCCCTGGACATAGTTTTTCTCGCCCGGGTAGTGGGCCGAGAGGTCGGGACTTGCTTTTAGTGTGGGATGCTTTTGCACTCTTGCTTGGGAGCAGAGTGGAGTTTGGTAGTTGTAGCGGGTTGCTTATCTGAGCAGGGAGCCGTTTGGGGTAAACGGTAGTCCCGAGAGGTCTTGTTTCCTTTTACGTTGTCGTAAGGGGGGGAGCCGTTGAGCAGGCGGCAGTCCCGGGCCGTCGAGTTTCTTCCGGTCAGTGTTGTTGGGAACCGTTGGGGTTAACGGTGATCCCAGGTCGTCGAGTGTTGTCCGACCAGTTTTGTTGGCCTGAGTTGTAGGTCGTTCCTGGCTGTGGAGTATCTCCAGCCAGTGTGCTTTGTGCTGCGAGCTGTTGGAGAGGCTAGTGTCTCGTGTTTTGAGTTAGTCGATCAGCTGAGTCGTCGAGAGTGCTCCGACTGTTGTGCGAGATATTTGGGGATCTTGAGTCCTTCCGTTCTGAGAGTGAGCGTGGATTTAGACTATAGCCTGCTTATGCCAATGTTGATTACTCTATGCCGCGCCGTTTTCCTCAGTTGGGGCCGCGCCCCTGAGATGCCGCAGTGGATGCGATGGTTGGCCTGTTGAGGCAGTTTTGCGCGAGGAATGAGTTAGTCGGACAGGACGCCCCACGCAAATCCCGTCCTCGTGTGGATGTGTGGTAGTGGGCAGGAGCGTTCCTAGTCGACAGGCGCGGGCTTGACTGGACCTTTGAGGTAGTCGGTTCGTTTGAGACGATTGAGCACCTTGAGTGCGAGTGGTCTCATTTACTTTGATCTGTTCCACTTTTGAGTATCTAGATAGAGGCATGGTAGCTGTAGAGTAGTTCCAGCCTTTCTTGTTTAGATTTCTTTGCCTATTATCTTTACCTCTGGTAGACTTGGTGGGCAGACCGTTGGACTTGTTGACGGCACCCACTGAGAACTACTGTGGGAAGTAGTTCTCACACCCGTCGTGGTGTCTTTTCCCCAGGGATTTCTTCTTCTGTCCCTGTGTTCCTGTTGCTGATCTTTCTGGCCGAGGCGAGGGAGTCGCGAGCTAGTTCCCTACCCGTCGTTGGAGTGTAGCGGTACCCCCTTCAGAGGAGAGCTTCGGTTGATGGTTACTTCTCCTTCCTCTGTTGAGAGACCATTGTAGAGAGGTATAGAGTTGTATTTTACTTTTACAGTTTGAGAGACTGTTGTAGTGAGGATATTCTTGTATCGAGAGTTTGTACACTGATGTATTTATTGGAGATACCTCCCTTTTGAGTCTTGTATCAGAGGACTTTGTATACGATCGTATTTGGGAGATGGTTATTGTATTATTTCAGTTGTACAGTGTTCGGATTGCAGTCTTTTAGTAGTTTACTTTCTGCTCTCTGATATCTGTTTACTGTAGATGATTCTTTCTGCAGGTTAGACGCTTCGTCTGTACGGCAGTTTCCGTACAGATGGCGGATCTGTTGGCGAGCCCGGGTCGCAGTTTCGACCCCGGGGCGTGACATGGAGCATATCTTCGAGGATTCGGATCACTCGCTCGGGTTGTCCGTCGGTTTGGGAGTGAAACGCCGTGCTGAAGTGTGGTTCAGTCCCTAGAGCTCGCTGTAGACTCTACCAAAGGTTTGACACAAGCCGAGTTTCTCTAGTCCACGTCGTATGGATGGGTGGGGAAAGAGCCGACTTCGTCAATCGATCCACTATAACTCTAACCGCATCGTGTCCTTGGTGCGATGCGGAAAACCCGTGACGAATTTCTTGGTGATTCGCTCCCATTTCCATTCTGGTACAGGTGGAGATTGTAGTTTTCCCGCCGGGCACTGATGTTCGGCCTTTACTTGTTAACAAACCAAACAGCGAGCAGCGAAATGTGTTACATCCCCTTTCAATTTAGTCCACCAAGAATTATGCTTGAGGTCCTTGTACATCTTCGTGCCACCCGGATGCGCCGCGAAGGGAGCGCAGTGCACCTCTGACAGTATCTCTTCCTTTAACTCTAGCAGCTCGGGCACGCAAACCCATCGCCGGAATGTATTGCGTCGCTCGCACTCGCCGAAAGGTCGCTGGCGTGGTCCGGGGAATCCTGTCTCGAATGAGTTGTATCCGTACGCCTGTTTTCTGCCTTCCAGGATTTCTCTGATAGGGTTGGCTCGACCATTAAGGACAAGGGTCGCGCGACCGTACTGGTCCTGCTGGAGAATCGCGCTTATCGGTTTCTCCTCAATTTGACCCTTCCTGCTCAAGACATCCGCTACTACACTTGCTTTTTGGGGCGATACTGAATGGACAAGTCGAGTCCTTCAGTAACTCCAACCAACGCTTCTGCCGCAAACAACTATTCCTATGTGAACCAAACTTAAGGCTCAGGCGATTCGAAAACACTACACGGTGAACTCCAGAAGGTGGTGTCTCCAAAGCTTTATAGCGAAGACGACTGCTACCAATTCCGAATCGCGTGTCGGGCAGTTCCGCTCTCATTCCCTGCGATTCCCGTTACTGACCTGATGTGCTCCCAAAAACCCACTTCGCGAAGTCAGAACTCGCATTTCTTAGACTTAGCAAACAGCTTCTGGTCCCTGAGATTCCGGAGGGTAATCCGCAAGTGCTCCTCGCGGTTGGTTGAAGAGGTCACCAATCCTGGGCTTGTTCTTCATTGTATCCTTGTTCATCTTCCTGTAGTTGATGTGCCGGCGTAAGATTCTGTCCTTCTTTCGCACGAAGAGAACGGGTGTGCCCCCAAGGCGACACCCTCGGCCTGAGGAACTCCTTATCTAGAATGTCTCCTAGTTGCGCCATGAGTTCCCTCAATTCCGCAAAACCTAATCAGTAAGGCGCCTAAGTGATAGGTTGCGTGCTTGGTGGAAGCTCGAAGGAGAGGACGACCCCTCGCTCGGGGGTATCCCCGGCAATTCAGTCGGGAGGACGTTGTAAGTAATCCTTACAACTGAGGTGTCTCTGAGCGACGCAGCGAGTCGGGTCGCTAGGCCCAGACAAACCGGGTGGCTACACCCCCGCCTGATACCTCGTAAACCGAACCCTGCCCGGCACCACATCGCATTCTCGTTTCCCGACTTGGAGTTTCCCGTCATGACACCACCGGCCCGCAGGCCACCTCTGCCCGCACTGAGCAGACAGCAACAAGGGTCTCACGACGCGTCGAGGTACCCCAGTCATACCTCCCAAACCGCACCGAAGAGTCCCAAAAAAAAGTCCAACACAACTAATCCGACAACGAGGGAGAGATCACACTAACACCCTTACGAGGCTCTATGAGGTGCCAACTGAGCAGGCTGGGTTACTAACAACCAGAAAAGCTCCCCTGAGAGTCACGAGCTCACCCGTCGCCAACACGGACCGCTCCCACCCGTCACCATCACGGGCCACCTCCACCCGTCACCAACACGGGTCGCGAGTTCGGAGCATATCCCCCGTCCCGGGTTACCCACATCGACGGTCCGTCCGGTCGGGGCGGCGGTCAAAACTAGAGTTAGGCTTTGGCTCTAAGGCCTACCACAAGGTCCACCCCACAGAAAGGGCTACGTATAAGGCATCCTAGCCGAAATGTGACCCGTGCCAAAGCTCCAAGCAGTCGACAGATCCCCATGACCCACACCTGCCTCACACGATCAAAGACCGGAAAACGCTCACAACCAAGCCTCATGGTTATGCCTTGGTCACGGAAAGCTGGCGACAAAGCTCACAAGGTCAGGTCCTGCCTTCGTCCCGGCACCGATAGGGTGCGAAATTCTGATTAACCGCTAACGCTCGGTCCCAATCCGTTGCCCCTCCAAGCACCGGGCATCGAATCGAGCGGTAAAACTCCAAACCAAACAGCGACACCCCCCACCAGGGAACTTCTAAGCTCAAAGCCTACTAAAACAGCGGCCTCCAGGTACCATCGACTATCCATCCGAACCCTATCGGGTCAAGAAGAAAACATGCAGCGAAAATGGCGAGAAAGACCTGCCCAAAAAGGTTGCCTAGGTTTCCAAGCGCACTCAAGGGAACACGCGCTCACCCACCCGTAGGACAACCTAGACGGCCCTCTCTCGCAGGGGACAGGGACCCAACCCAGAGCTACCGGGCATCACCCAGCGTCAAAAGCTAAAACCCCTAGATAGTCGCCGCTAACGCGTACGTGTGCGAAGCGAGACACGGTCTCTCTAACCAAAATCGAGCCCAAATGGACAAGATTTACCAGCCCTGGGGGTCTCCCTTTTCAATCCAAAGGAGCACCCCAAGACCCCCATCGCGACGATCTCTACAACCATCGCAGTGACTACTGTAAAAAGCCGAACTATGAGCAACAACCGTAGGGGAAGAGTCCTCGCTCCCATCCCTGCCTTGTCTAAGATGCAAGCGGGTCGGCCGACTACCCGCTGTAGCCCAACACCAGAAGACCCAGAAGGTACTATTTTAGGCAAAAGGCTATTTGGTTAATCACGACCGACGAAACGGCCGACACACTAACCAACACCAGTGGGTTACACTACCACCCACCACCATTACTAACGATGACCAGAACGTCGGCGAAGGAAAGGGGGTTCGGGAAAACGAAAGTCGGCGCTGCGATCTGCGGTACTAGCAGCCGCAGCAAGTGCATGACCATCGTCAGTACATCCACCGTGTCCTGTATTGGTTGCCTAAACCACTGATTAATAGCAGCCATCAAGGCTCCGGTGGCAGCCGGCCCCGACCCCAACCTCCAAGTTAACTCGACTACACTAGCACATCACCCGAGCTAAACCGAAAAACACAAACTGAACAATCCCGCACTCTCGCATCTCTACGCATCTATACCGTGATCATTTCATCGGTTAGTAGCCAGTGATGATATACCCCGTGGATGTTGGACAACGTCTACTGTGGTTAGAGTTGTTTCGCTCTGATACCATCTTAATCTGTCACGCCCCGGGGGGTTTTTACGCGCGGAAGGGAAGCCGCCGATGCTCCCAAATTTCTACATATATATTTTTTTTGAAACAAATCTCCCCCAGTGCGTGCCCAGACCCGCCGCATGTACAAATTCACTCTGCAACAAGGCAGGGTCTCCTTTGTATATGCACGGCGTCCTGATTACGAAGTTCGCACAAACATGCCTGTAACCACACTAGACCGATTGCCAATCAATCACATACAACAATTTCCAATGATATGCAATCAATTTCCACAAGCAGCAAAGAGGCCGGCTATTTTCGAAAGGATAAAACCACAGGATTTTGAAAGCGATGCCCGCTCGACATCAGGTTTTATTAAAACTATTTTCGAAACCACATAAGTCCACAGAATTTGTAGTTTAAAAGCGGCCAAGCCAAGAAATAAGAACAAAACGCATATCCAAAGGAGCTATCGAATAGCCCATCATCCACATCGATCCCACGGGGGTATCGCGATCCACAACTAGCTACAATGCGTAATGAAATGAACAAAGAAGGTAAAGTAAACCGTATCTGTAGCCCCAAATAGGCCAGAAGATCGCTCACGCGGCCTCACCAACGACCTAGCGCTCAACCCTGGGCGGACTGGGCGAACCTGTCACGGAGTGGGGAGTCAGTGACCAGAAATAATAATAAAAGCAATAAAGGCTAAGATAAGGCAAACCACGATAAGAACCAGAGCAATCAACAATGAAGCACCCTGTGCAACCCATACAACGCAGAACCCTGTGCAAACAATACAATGCAGGACCTTGTGCAAACAAATCCGGGCACCTCCCCCGGCAACCACACTGAGCACCTGCCTTGGAACCCCTGCCGAGCACCTGCCTCAGCCGCCGAGCACCCGCCTCGGCATCACCGCTCACACCCCCCACCCACGGGGGCCCCCATTCCTAACGTCACCATCACGTGGGGTACACGGGTCACCATTACCACTTTTCCGGAAAAGCACACCCTCGCGGTGGCCAAACCGCCGGTGTGCGTGTAGCAACAAGAGCCTCGACCGAGCACCAACCTCGGTTAACCAAACCGAGCACCAACCTCGGTAAACCAGACCGAGCACCTGCCTCGGCCATCTCCCAGAACATGGTGTGTCGTCGAGCACAGCGACCCTTAGTCGCCATCGACGTGGTGATAATAAAAACGTAAGCATAAGCGGGGGTTAGCAACATTCTAATGCGTCAAACCTTTGCTCTTACCAATTGTCCTCGCTTCCCGACTCAATAACCGTCGGGAAAGGAACCCACCTTTCGACGTCCGACTGGTCGCAACGATCGCCGTCCTCGTTGCCCGTATACTCCAAACAACCCTACTGTTGTTCGGAGAGGTGAACCGCCCATCCAGTCTCCCGCCACGACGATCATTAAACCCGGAGGTCCACGTCACCCCTTACAAGATATAAATAGCAACAACGGAAACATACACAAAGACGTTCTAAGGGGTACCCATCTAGAACGCGAAGAAAAGGGTGTGCGGGGAATTCCAGTCAGAAATCCTCGCACCTTGCGCCCGGAAAACTAAAGTAGGAAAAGTAATGTTAAAAACATCATCGTGGTCAAAAACACTCAAAAACGGGGCGAAACGGGCCAAAACGGAGCTCCCGAGCTTCCGGGCTGACAGATTGTGCACGGATCCAGGCGTGGACCGGGTCCACGGCAGCAGGCGACCGCGGCGCAGACCGGGTGCACCGCTCGGTGAGCCGTTGGAGCACGCCGGCGTCGCTGACCGGGTTCACGGCCGCAGTACTGGCGGTCGCGGACCGGGTGCACGCCCAGCAGGGTGAGCCGGTGCGGCTTGGGCCGGGCCGCGCACGGGGAAGGGCGCGGACCGGGTCCATGCCGCGCGGCTGCCGCGGCGAGCGCCGGGTGCACGCCCGGAGCGTGCACCGCTCACAGTGTGCACCGGCGCACGGTTCCGTGCGCCGGGTCTGCGCCTCCGGGGCTGCGGGGCGTGCACCGGGTGCACGCCCGGGGTCTGTGGACCGCGGCTGAAGGATCCGTACACGATGAACAGTAAACCCTATTTTCGCCCCCCGCGGCTCCGGTTTCGCGATTTTAACTCCGTTTTCGCTCCCGTGCGACTCCGGCGACGACCCCGTGGGCATGATAACGGCGGCGGCGGCCTCCCGTTCAACGACGGCGGCGGCGGCCTCCCGTTCAACACCATGTATTGCCCATGACAACCACAAAAGGAAAACCTCACATCGAAAAATAACCGGGGAGACCCGAACCGCTCACCATGTTTTCGCCGGTGGGGGAGAAGGAGGAAAGAGGGTCGCCCATTCCTCGCTCGATCAATCTCGCAGAAAGGCATCTCCCCATCTCTCGTCTCGTTTCCTGCGCCGCTTCTTAAAAAGAGAGGAAATATCGATTCGGGTTCCTCTTTTTCTTTCTTAAAAGCGCCGCCTTAAATCCTAGCCATCAAGAGAGAAAACCAAGAGGGAAAAACCCCACGGCCCCCGGTTTTAAGGAAACCGTAAAAACAACCGGCGGCTAAGATTGTCTCGAAAAGCGTGTCATCCGCTCGCACGGATCCCGGAGCGCCTAAAGGGGTCCAAACTCAAAATTAAATTCTGGGAGATCCCGGGGTCGGAATTCAAATCTGATCGCGCCACCGGTCTCCGATTCGCGAGCTCTAACACCTAAAAATACCCGCGCGTCCCGACGGTCTGCCCAGAAGTTCTCCAATTTCAACCCCTCCTTAATCAACTGACAAAAAGTATTCAATTAGGTCCCGAAACAGAAACCGTAAGATCGAGGTACCACCAATAAATAAAATAATCACTCACATAAAAAGATGAAAGGTCCGATTACCGCAGGATCCCATCCGATCACCTCGAAAAGCGTGCCAGCCACTTAGCACGGGTTTCGATGCACCACTCAAAGCAAACGCTTTGACCCCCATCCCGGGAGATACGTAAATCGGAAACCGAATCCGTTCGCTTTGCCGTCCTTCGTTTTTCGAGCTCAATCGCAGAAAAATACTCACGGTCCAGGCCAGTCCATTGCAGAAACATAGTGAAAAGTTTTCCTAAGTCCCGTCAAAATAAAAGGGAGGCATGCAAGGGCAAGGGAATGCCAGGACTCTACACTGCCCGTCAGTCTGGGGGTGAAACGCCATGCTGAAGTGTGGTTTAGTCTCTAGAGTTTGTTGTAATCCTTGCCAAAGGTTAGACACAAGCCGAGTGTCTCTAGCCTACGTCGTATGGATGGGTAAGAGAAGAGCCGACTTCGTCAATCGATCTACTATGTCTCAAACCGCATCGCGTCCTGGAACGTCTTTGAGTCACCCGGATGCGCCGTAGGGGGCGCAGTGCGCCTCTAACGGTATCTCCTCTTTCGACTCTGGCAGCTCTGGTAAGCAATTTCGCCCTCGAAAATGTGTTGCATCATTCGCACTCGCCGAAGAGTCGCTCGCGTGGTCCGGGGAGGGTCTTGTCTCGAATAAGCTGTATCTGTGCGCCTGATTTCTGACCTTCTAGGGTTGGATCGACCATCAACGACAAAAGTCGCGCGACGGTACCGGTCCTGCTGAGTACTCGCGCTCATCGGTCCCCCCCCCCCCGGTTTGACCCTTTCTGCTCACAACACCCGCTACTACACTTGCTTTTCCGCTGGGTGATACTGAATGGACAAGCTGAGTCCTTCAGCAACTCCAACCAATGCCTCTGCCGCAAAGTCAAATCCTTCTCTGTGAACAAAACTCAAGGCTGTGGCGATCCGAAAACACATCATGATGAACTCCAAAAGGTGGTGTCTCCAAAGTTTTAAAACGAAGACGACTGCTGCCAGTTCCGGGTCGTGTGTCGGGCCGTTCCGCTCATATCCTCGGTGATGTTACGGAATTTGAGTTGGCGTATTTCGTGAAAGTGTTAAGTCTTGTAGATTGAAGATGAAAGAAGTTTGGATCATATACCTCAATCTCAAGAAAGAAGAATTCAAAAGGATCAGGTATGTTTAACTAAAGATTTTTGGTGATCCGAATACTTCTTGTAGTGTAGAAACACTTGGAAGAATTTTTTATTGCATAAAAATCAAAAACTGGACATGGGACATATTCATGATCCGGATCAAACAGTCCAATCCGGATCCCGAAGGGTGCTTGTTCATTGGCAAATCCAATCCGGATCAAAGGTTATTTCCGATCCGGATCCCGAACATGGGATTTTGCTGAAATGTATGAACGATCCAGATTGGGCTTTTCAATCCGGATCCCGAACCCTTGTTTTTCTGGAATTGTCTATCACGCTACGACGATCCGGATCACAGTAAATCCGATCCGGATCGCCAACCTGAAAATTTCCAGAAAAGGTTAGTTTTTGATCCTTATCTTCTTCCAATGGTTTCTAACCTATATATAGACCCTATGATTCATTTTTAGGGTATCGGAAAATAAACGAAAAAATAAGCCGAAAAAGAAAAATCCACATATAGAGAAGAAAGGAAATCAATAGATTTAATTCTATGTTTCTTCATCTATATTGATTAATTTGATTCTAGGTTTTCCATACTCAGATTTTGAGTAGAATCAAATTAATGAATACTTAGATGGTATTTCCGATCTATTTCTAATCTAAGTATTCGGCGGATCATCACCACCCAAAAACAACGATTTACCCAAAATCGGCGCGTGGACTCGCGTGGCCTTGTGGATTCAAGGTGCAACCGCTCTCGTGGATTCGGAGCGAGGTACGTTCGTGGATTCGAAGCGTGCTACTGGGTGAAGACCGTGGATTTGGTCGAACGTCGTGGACTCGACGTTGGACGCTGTGGATTCAGCGTTGGGCGCAGATCGTGGATTCGAGAAGCGTTGTGGAGCGAGCGGAGAAGATCTACTAGGAGCGTATGGTAAAAGGTTGAGTCGTCTGTGAGTACGTTATATCACCTTGTACGTGTGTTAATTCTAGTGGATTTCGCCGTGTTATCGGTCCCGTGGTTTTTTACTCCGGTTTGGAGTTTTTCCACGTAAAAATCTTGCGTGTTCATTTATTTTTCCGCATTGGGTTTTATTGCGCAATGATTTTTTGAGTGTTTATTGTTTACACCTATTCACCCCCCTCTAGGTGTTTTTTCCCCTATTTAGATCCATTATTACATATAACCCAACAAGTGGTATCAGAGCGGGAATAGGGTTGTAAACAATGGTTGAAGGTGGAAACATCAATCGACCCCCTTTCTTTGATGGAACAAATTATGCGTACTGGAAAGTACGGATGAAAGCCTTTTTAATTTCCATCGACGAAAGGGTGTGGCAATCAATTGAATTAGGATGGTCTAATCCAACTGAAATTATTTCTGATGTTCGCACCTTAAAACCTAGGTCGAAATGGACCAAGGAAGAGATAGATTCATCTTCTTACAATGGCAAAGGAATTAATGCTCTATTTAATGCTTTGTCACAAACAGAGTTCTCTCGCGTCTCGGCATGTGAGACTGCGAAAGAAATCTGGGATGTTCTTCAAGTTACGCATGAGGGAACTAACCTTGTGAAGATTCAGAAACTGCAAATGCTTACGAGCAAGTTTGACTCTATCTCTATGGCAGAAAATGAATCTTTCACTGACTATTACACACGATTGCAAGACATCGTAAACTCATGTGCTAACTTGGGAGAGAAGATTCCAGAATTTAAAGTTGTAAGAAAGATTTAAGAACTCTTCCTGAACGATTTCGCCCGAAGGTCGCAGCCATTGAAACAATTAAACACCCGGACGAAATGCGTGTAGAAGAATTAGTTGGTGCTTTACAAACTTATGAAATGACATTTTCTACTAACTATTCTTCTGGAAAGGCATCCTCTTCTAAGTCTTCAGGTTATGCATTGAAATCAACTAAAGAAGAAGACGCGGATTCATCCTCCTCGGACGATGACGAGAACCTATCTATGGAGGACTTTGAGAAGCAGCTCGCTCTCTTGACAAGGAAGTTTCGCCGCAACTTTCGAAGGGGTAATCCAAGCAAAACTCCATCCTTCGGAAAGTCGAAGAAAGGCAAGGGTTCTTCAAGCTACAAGTCAAGAAAGCAAGAGAACTTCTCAAAGGATAAGAAAAGTTCGGAGGGACAAGTACAATGCTTCAAATGTCGAGGCTACGGCCACATTGCAACGGAGTGTCCCAATAAGAATCCGGCAAAGAAGAAGGCGATGCAAGTCGTCACCTGGGATGACAACTCAACGTCAAATGAGTCATCCTCAAGTGATGAAGAAGACAACGCGACGGCATTCCACGCGTCCACATCTTCACCCTTCATGTGCTTAATGACAAGTACATCCGACTCGTTGTCCAACACCTCCCATGCTGAAAAGAATATCATGGACGACGAATCGAGTAATTCTGAAGGTGAAGATTTTGCTCTTGCCTACCATCAACTCTTACAGGATTCAAAGAAACTGGCAAAGCTGTGATGATCCAGAATTTTCATGGAAGGTTTTTGAGGCAATAACGGCGATTAGAAGAAGCCACTGAGTGTAATGGAGCTCGTAGCATCGAAAACGGACTTCAGAAATGGATCCGGCGCGAAAATCGGAGCAAGTGGGCCTTTCGGGAGCTTTCGCCAAAATTTCGGATGAGAATTTGAAGAAACGGACGGCGGATTCGGACTCAGCGCGCGAAAACGATCAAAAATGTATATATAACTCTTTTTCGGCAAATTTTACTGTTCACCGGAACAGTAATTCCGGCGACACTGTTCCGGCGGCCGGCGGCGGCCGGCGGGCGGCGGCGGGCAGCGGCGCGCGGCGGCGCAGGGCGGCGCAAGGGCGGAGAAGGGCCGCGGGCAGGCGCGGGCAGCGCGGGCAGGCGCGCCGGTGCGCGGTCCACAGAACAGTCGTGCACCGGGAGCACTGAAGATCCCAAATGCCACGTGTCATCACCTGATTGGCCCGGCGGCGTCAAAGGAGGCGGCTGGCGTGCGACACGTGGCATCACCCCATTGGCCGACAAGATCCGGAAGACCCGGCGCGTGGACCGGGCTCTTGCGCCCCGTGGACCACGTGGGACATGTGTCCACTGTTCATTGGCGGGCGCAGAGCCGCCCACGTGCGCCGGGCGCGTGGAACACGTGGGCGGCTGGGACACGTGGCGCATTCTGAGAGGGCTTGCATGGCTGTTTCCTGTTCTGGGACACTTGGCGCAGTATGGTTGGCTGATTTTGCTGTTTCCTGTTCTGGCCCGGATTTTTTGTGGAGCCCGAATAGGGATTTTGGCCCATTATAAATACCCCTCCCTCTCTCTTTGTAAATCCCGGATTCTAGAGAGAGAAAATGAGGGTGAGCCCTTAATGAAAGTTTTTCCTCTCTCTATCCTCTATCTACCCTAGAAATTTCAGAATTTCTGGATCTTCCGACAGCGAGTTATCTGCGACACGGCGCACTGCGACGATTTCCAATTTCGGCCCATTTTCCGTCACAGTTCAGTCGGAAATTCGCTGTGTGTTAACCAGGAGGAATTTTTGAACGATTTCTTCGACAACGCGACCGTAAGAGGTAAGGCTTCGTTTTTCGTGTTGATCACTTTGCTCCGTTTCGCACTTTTGGTACGGTTCCCGAGGCACCTTTGACCCCCCTTTTTGCTGTGATATTTTCTGGACAGGCCCGACTTCTCCGATTTATATCTTGGCCTAGGAACATCGGATCGAGACGTTTAAGTAGTCGATTTTGATCTACTCGTCGCAAGGAACGCAACCGTAATTTTTTTGGATTTTCCTGAGCACTGTACAGTGGTGAGAATCCCCTTTTGTGAACTGGCTGGAAAAATAATAATAAGGCTGTATTTTGGGATCCGTGTTTACACCAGGTGTATTATTC
Source organism: Tillandsia fasciculata (assembly GCA_029168755.2). NCBI lineage: Eukaryota > Viridiplantae > Streptophyta > Magnoliopsida > Poales > Bromeliaceae > Tillandsia > Tillandsia fasciculata. The sequence continues at coordinate 12,106,372 of CM054945.1, forward strand.
TGTTCAGTTGTGCTCTATTTTCGATGAGTAGCGGGGGTAGGAGACTGCGTACAGCAAGGAGACCTTTTTGGGTGTGGATCACGCTTTTCGAGGTGGGTGGTTGCTGCTTACCTCACTTCTGACTATCTCACTAGGAGTATTAGAGACTCCCGACTTTAAACTGATAATCGGTGTTTTAATCATGAAATTCATAAGTAAACCCCACAAATAATATGGCAGATCTTTTATGATAAACTGGGACGTTATTGCTGGACATATGCTGGAACCTATCATCGCATGCAACAAACTTATCATAAAATCATCTTTTTCTAAATAAATATCCGATATTTTCTTTCAGTTTTCAACAGTAACCCTTTTGCATGCTTGTTTGGACATCTAGATAGGCCACTATTCATTGCTACACTATTTTTGGGACTTGACTTAGGAGAAACCATGTTTTACTATTCTCCTTCGCATCTGGATTCATGTTACAGGTTAGACTCTATTATGGGTTATGGGGCATTGTGGTAACCGCAGACATCAGGCGGTTGGCCAGAGGTTGACTATTTTATCAGTTTTGGTCTTATGGGTTATTACGGTAACCGCGGACAGTAGGCGGTTGACCGGATGCTTATCTTTACATCAGATTGGGTATCAGATTTCTTTAGTGGATGGATTTTCCCACTTTGATCATAGTCATGATCTAGTCCTGCTATACAGAGATACTGGTTACAGGGATACTTATTACAGAGGCATTTTACTCGTGTGGGTTGCTCCCCTCGAGTGCGACTCCGGAGTGCGCGCGGCAGACTATTCTTGAGTCCTTGAGACTCCTTTTCGCATCGGTGTTATGTGTGGGCTGGCATACCCGATACGACACGGCACGGCAGAGTAGGCAGTACCAGTTTTCACTGATGACTAGATTGAGTTTATTCAGGCAGGCAGGATAGATACTGATGCATACATATAGTCATTTCTTTTGGCATGGCAGTAGAGGCATAGTAGTGGTAGTTCCCTCTTTTTCAGTAGGCTCTATAGTATACCACTGTCCTTTCCTTTTGCCTCTAGTAGTCCTAGTGGGTGCGTCAGTGTTTGAGGTTTTACCCACTAGGGGAGGCTACTGGTTTATCTAGTAGTTCTCACCCCCATTATTGTTCCCTGTTTCTTCTCCTTTATATTGCAGAGTCGTCTGCGGGAGCTGCTAGGCCGTCGGCAGCTGATCGAGGTAAGGGGATCGCTGAGTAGATAGATCTCCTGTGAGCTGAGGGATTGTATTAGACAGATATTGTACCCAGACTATTATGCTTTCCTTTCATTTTGGGTCTGGCTTAGCCAGTTGGATGTATTATTTTGGTGAGCTGGGAGACTTGTATTAATACAGCTTTACCTGTATTTCAGTTACTATGTGGCTCTTCTATTTCAGCTCTGTATTATGCTCTTTTATTGTATATCTTATATCTGAGCAGGTTACCAGCGCTTCGTGTATGCGGGAAATTCCGTGTGCACGGCGGATCTGTAGACGGACCCGGGTTCTGGTTTACACCCGGGGCGTGACAAAAGCAAAATCGGAGTTTGAGAGGGAGATTGCAGGATCTCGAAGAAGAATCAAAAAGGGCATCTTCTCTCTCAAACGCTTTTGAAGTGGAAAGGGATAACTTAGCCAAAGCAAATGTTTCCCTTCAAGCGAAAAATGAGCTTTTTGGGAAAGAACATGAGGAACTGGTGGATAAAGCGAATTATTTCTCAAAGCTCTACAACGAGGCTCAACGGGATAAAATGGAAATGACAAAGACCATTCTCCAACTAAAGGACGATTTAAAGCGATTCTCTTCAGGAAGGAGTAAGTTGGATAGGCTTCTTGGTCTTGGTCAAACAAATCGGTTCGGCCTCGGATACACTCAAACTGGAGACAGTCCAAGTTCGAGTGGGACAGTTTTTGTGCCTCAGTCGGTATCTCCTCCTCCGACACCGGAATTCACGACAACCAACGACAACAAGCCTACTTCATCCTCTTCGGGATCGTCAAGATCTAAGGTATGTTTTCGTTGTGGTTTTTCAGGGCACATAACGAGAAATTGCAAGACGGGAGCCAAACGCTCACCTCAAGCACCTCTTGCAATGACTACCACAAAGGTGATTCCTCAGAAAACAAATGCAAATCATTCAAAGGAAAAGAGCCTTGGTAGTTCACCGCGCAAGACGACTTCATCAAGGAGCAGCAATCGATCTAACAAGACGCTTTCACCTAGGAGAATAACTTCACGACCATTACCGACGCATTCCAAAAAGGTTTGGGTGCGCAAAGGTGAAATTTTTCCTTGTCTTGTTACTAATGTTTCCTTGCATGCATATGATAATTCGTCTTGGTATCTGGATAGCGGTTGTTCCCGTCACATGACCGGTGACAAAAACTGCTTTCAAAGTTTTGAGAAAATCTCCGGAGGACTTGTAGTTTTCGGAGATGGTCGGTCTTCCAAAATTGTTGGAAAGGGAACAGTAGCTATTCCAGATGGCCCGATCTTGAAAAATGTGTTATTTGTTGATGGCCTTAAGACTAACCTCATTAGCATAAGTCAACTTTGTGACAATGGTTATTCAGTTAATTTTTCATCTGTTGAATGTATTGTAACTGATAAGAACCATGTTTTCTTTTTAAAAGGGGTTAGATCTGAAAACAATTGTTATGTTGTTCCTAGTAAATTTTCTGAAAACTGTAACTTAGCCTCTTTGAATAATGAAACTCTTTGGCATGAAAGGCTAGGTCACATAAATTTTAAGGAACTTGCTAGAATTTCAAACAAAGATGTGGTCAAGGGGGTTCCTAAACTTTCATTTGAACAAAACATTGTGTGTGGCGGTTGCCAAAAGGGAAAACAGTCAAGGACTGCACACAAGAACTTGAACCACATTGGTACAAAACGGCCTTTGGAACTTTTGCACATGGATTTAATGGGGCCAACTCGTCAACCATCTTTGGGAGGTAAATGGTATATTTTCTTATGGTTGATGATTTCTCTAGATATCTTGGGTAGCATTTTTAAAAGAGAAAGCTGATACTTTTGATTCTTTTCACGAGATTTGCCATCGTATTATGATTGAAAAGAATGAAAAGATTATTCGTGTTAGAAGTGATAGAGGTGGAGAATTCATAAATTCCAAATTCATTGATTTTTGCACTTCCAACGGCATTAAACATGAATTCTCAGCACCCTATACACCTCAACAGAATGGTGTAGTCGAGCGCAAAAATTGGGTTGTACAAGAGATGGCACGTGTTATGCTTCACAGCCGGAATTTACCGTTATATTTTTGGGCTGAAGCTGTGAACACTGCAGTCTATGTTATTAACCGCGTTTATTTGCGCTCGGGGACTTTAAATACACCATATGAACTATGGTTCTGTAGAAAACCGAATATCAAATATTTTCGTATCTTTGGGAGTCGGTGTTATATTTTACGTGACCGCGAAAATCTTGGAAAATTTGACTCTCGAAGTGACGAAGGGATTTTCTTGGGTTATTCTACAAACAGTAGAGCATATCGAGTATTTAACTTGGAATCTAAGACGATCGTAGAATCTATAAATGTTAAAGTAGATGAAGCTTTTCACTTTACATCTGAAAAATCTACCCTCGATATCTCTCTTGATGATGATACACCTGCTAATGCATCTTCTAATAACAATTCTTCTAATGATATTGATGCATCTAACGGTTCTTCAAGTTTATCTGATGTGCAGGAATCATCTCATGTACCTCCGAGTACTCCGTTACCTCAAACGTTACGCATCTCCAAGGATCATCCTGAATCGAATATTATTGGAGACCCACAAGAAGGAGTTAGAACTCGGAGACAATTGGTTTGCGGATTCGCTTGCTACGTATCCTTAATCGAACCAAAGAATGTTGATGAAGCTCTTCAGGATGACTACTGGATTGAAGCAATGCAGGAAGAGCTCCATCAATTTGAGCGAAACAAAGTCTGGGAATTAACGAAGCCTCCGAAGCAACACAATGTGATAGGTACCAAATGGATTTTCAAGAACAAGAAAAATGAGGAAGGTACTATCATCAGGAACAAAGCAAGGTTAGTTGCTCAAGGCTACTCTCAAGTAGAAGGTATAGACTTTGATGAAACTTTCGCCCCTGTAGCTAGACTCGAGTCCATTCGTATCTTATTTGCGATAGCTTGTCATTTTAAAATAAAATTATTTCAAATGGACGTTAAGAGCGCGTTTTTAAATGGGTTTTTAAATGAGGAAGTTTATGTGGCTCAACCGAAAGGTTTTGTAGACCATAAACAACCTAACCATGTTTTTTGTTTGAAAAAGGCTCTTACGGTCTGAAACAAGCACCGCGAGCATGGTACGAAAGGTTGACAAAGCCGGAATTTTGATTAGGGCTCTATATAAATGATATAATAGGACTAAATCTCTAACCCGGCTATAGCATTTTGGATGGTAGCAAGATCCAAGAGAAACATGAGAGTTAAGCGTGCTAGAGCTAGAGTAGTTCTAGGATGGGTGACCCCCTGGGAAGTGGGGCGTCACAGTTGGTATCAGAGCCATTCACCAGCCGGAAATGTGAGATGAGTCTCTGAGCCAGGGTTATATAGCGGGTAGAGCGAGGCTCCCCGACTAATGACCGTTGTGAGTGGAGTACAGCTCCTCACAAGGTCGGCTAAGGCTAGCGAGACGAGTCTCACATCGCCTGGTGCTTGTGAGTGTGCTTGAGCCTGACGTGGACGTCAGGGCTTAAAGGGGGGAAGAATGTGACACCCTCGGAATTTGGATTAGTCGTCTATATAAATGATATAATAGGACTAAATCTCTAACCCGGCTATAGCATTTTGGATGGTAGCAAGATCCAAGAGGAACATGAGAGTTAAGCGTGCTAGAGCTAGAGTAGTTCTAGGATGGGTGACCCCCTGGGAAGTGTGGCGTCACAGAAAGGTTGACAAAGCACCTTTTGGAGAAGGGCTATACTCGAGGGGGAGCTGACAGGACTCTCTTTGTGAAGCATTATCAAAACAACTTCATTGTAGCACAAATCTATGTCGATGACATTGTATTTGGTGCAACGAGAGATAATGATGCTTCTAAATTCGCTAAAACCATGGAAAGCGAATTTGAGATGTCCATGATGGGCGAATTGACATATTTTCTTGGATTACAAGTTAAACAAAATGATGAAGGCATTCACTTGTGTCAATCCAAGTATGTAAGGGAGTTGGTGAAGAAATTTGATTTAGAAAATTCTAAGGATTTTCCGACTCCAATGGGAACTAGCCACAAGGGATTAGGAAGTGAATCACATAGTGAGAATGTAGACGAGAAACTTTATCGGAGTATGATTGGAAGTCTACTTTACCTCACGGCTAGTCGCCCGGACATATCCTTTAGTGTTGGGATTTGCGCGAGATATCAATCAGCACCAAAGAAGGTTCACCTGAAAGCGGTGAAAAGGATCATCCGGTACATCAAAGGAACAGTAAATTTCGGAATTTGGTATCCTATGGGAACAAGTTTGGACATAATTGGATACTCAGACGCCGATTGGGTAGGATCAGTGGATGATCGGAAGAGTACGAGTGGTGCATGTTTTTATCTTGGCCATTGCCTTGTTGCATGGCATAGTAAAAAGCAAAACTACATAGCACTCTCGACTGCCGAAGCGGAATACATTTCAGCGGGTAGTTGTTCAACCCAACTCATTTGGATGAAAAGTGTGTTGAGCGTGTAGAGTTATTTAGGATCCACAAGGATCTAAATAGGTACTATCAAACACCTAGAGGGGGGTGAATAGGTGTAATATTATAAAAACCAATCTCAGTGCAAAAATAAAAAAACAATGCGGAAAATAAAAATCAGCACACCGAGATTTACGTGGAAACTCCAATCCAGGAGAAAAACCACGGGACCAACACGCAATAACAATCCACTAAGAATAGAAGAATAACAAGGTGATTACCGACTCCACGGACTCAAACCCCTCCTTCAGCTTCTTCGGACCTTGCGCTGACCGATTGGATATCCACGCAATAACAATCCACTAAGAAAAGAAGAATAACAAGGTGACTACCCCTCCTTCAATTTCTTCGGACCTTGCGCTCCAACGTTTGCACGTCCACTGCACACGTTCGAATCCACGAACGCCACTCGAATCCACGAGCACACGTTTCGAATCCACGAAACGCCTTCAACACACCGAATCCACGGTGCCACGTCGAATCCACGACGCAAACTCAGCCGGTAAGAATATTGGCTTCGATGGTGATCCTTTGCTTAGATTATCAATGAAGATCCATGGGAGAAATCTCTAAGCAAAGATTAGATCAATTCGACAAAAGATATGTTCTTGAAAGAACCATCGAATTGACCTAAAAGAGGCTATAAAGAAGAACGATAAAAACCTAGCCTCTAGGGTTGCTCTCAAGTGTTTTATAAATTGATCGGCCGTGCTCCCCCGTTTTTGAGAAACCCTAAATGTCTATTTATAGTTTAGAAACCTTTGGAAAGAGATAAGAATCAAAAACATACCTTATCTGGAATTTTTCAGGACGGCGATCCGGATCGGGATTACTGCGATCCGGATCGTCGTAACGAGATTGACGATTCCAGAAATCCAAGGGTTCGGGATCCGGATCGCAAGGCCCGATCCGGATCGTTCATGAATTTCAGCAACATCCAATGTTCGGGATCCGGATCAGAATAGGCTTGGATCCGGATTGGATTTGCACATGAACTAATACCCTTCGGGATCCGGATTGGATCATCTGATCCGGATCCTGAACATGTCCCATGTCCAGTTTTTGATTTTTATGCAATTAAAAATTCATCCAAGTGTTTCTACACTATAAGAAAGTATTCGGATCACCAAAATTATTTAGTTAAACATACCTGATCCTTTTGAATACTTTCTTCTTGAGATTGATGTAACTGATCCACAATTCTTCATCTTCAATCTTCAAGACTCAAGACACTGAGTGTCAACTTGAGCTCTTGTTGAATCTTCTCTAAGTCTTTGATTGCTGATTGACAATTTGATCCCTTTAAGACTCCGACTCAACTCACTGACTTGACTCACGAAATATGCCAACACCAAAATGCCGTAACAATCTCCCCCTTTGGCAATTTCGTGACAAAACCCAAAAATACATAAAACGCTCAAGTCACTCATCTTAAACCAAAAAATCGAAATTCAATGTCATCACCAAAACATTGATTTTCTTTGCGTGAAAGATCCAATAAATACAAAATTACATTTGAACCAAACAGTCCTAGAACATACTCTATGACTTAGGACTTGGAGTCTTAAAGTGATGTAATTCCTGCAAAACAAAACTCCAAACAAAATCAAACGTTAGTCGTTAGAAATTAAAATCCTACATTTGATTCGTCTTCTTTTGGTTCTTTTGTTTTTCGGCTCTTTCAATTTTTCTTTATCTCCCCCTATCTTGAGCATCTCTAACATGTTCTCCATGTTCTCCATGTTCTTGAGCATCTATGTTCTCCCAAAGCATCTTTGTTCTCCCCCTTTGTGATACGATCATCATTCCGTTCTCATTTCTCTTCTCCCCCTTTTTGTCACAAATTGTCAAACAGTGAACATACTAGACAAAAGGAAATCACTAACAACATTAGTTCATAGAGAAAGAGAGATAAAAGCTCAGTTCCGGTATATAACAAAAATGCAGATTGCGTACCGGTACCAGAAAGCAAAAATCAAATAATTTCTTGAAACAAATCCAGATTTTGGAAACTTTTCAAATACCGATTTGTATTCCATCAAGAAATCCATTTAAGTGCTTTAAACAATGAATTCACACAGATGCATTCAATCCAAATTTCTTTCATTAGAATAATTTAGAAAAATAAAAACCAGAAAGAGTATGTAAGCACTTTAGCGCATCAACTTTAAACACAAGTCATCGTTTCATGCAACAAGAAATAGATTATACCAAATCTACCAAAAATACTCAAAAATGAAACGAAAATTTATGAAAATTAAAACTCTTAAAGTTGAACACTTTCAATTACATCTAACCTGATCTTATGCGTAATGCCTTTATCAAATCATCAATTTTGGTAAAGAAAATGAAATACAAAGATCAATAGATGTTTGAAATCCCAGATAAGTTAGATAATATATCTAGACAATCTGTTGAAGGAGTGGCTCTTTGAGCATCTTTTATCAAAAATCCCACCTTATACCAACCATGAAATATGACTGAGTCAAGTATTTCAATATGCATTTCATCAACATTTTAAAACAAAAATTTGCTTTGCATACATGGGGTATCTTTTTCTTTCTTCTTTTCTCCATGTGGTGGTAGTTTTCACACTCCTCATTGGGATGTAACTCTTTCCACATCTTTTGAGCATTTTACTTTTCTTTGACTCCCCCTCAATTGGCTATCAATTATTTAATATATAAGGTATTCAACCAAAAATTGATCTCGCATTCATACTCGACTAAGCAATCAAATATGATAATGACTATACCAAGAGATCATTGAGAGAGAAATTGACTTTGATCACTTAAAAGATGAATTAATTAACATAAATGATCATTGCAACATTGAAATATTATGATATCAAAAGCATAATAAATTTCTAAATGCGTGAAAGGATGCAATTAAAGTCAATTTAACCAATGCTCAATTAAACAACTCCTCTAATGAAGTGTCTTCAAGATTATGATTAAGGAGTCAAGTTGATAATCCAAGTAAAATTAATTTGGAGTGAATGAACGTGAAGCCCTTTTTATTCAATGCACTTGTTCGTTAAAAACCCTTTTGTTCAAAAACAAAGTATAAAAACAAAGAGCATTGAAAACATGTAATGCAAAGATTAAGAAAAATATGAAGGGAAAACCAATCAAAGCATTACACACAGTCATAAGCTATTTAGAACTTAAGACAAGGAAAGATATCACCTTTCCGAATCCAAAATCGCTGGATTTTGGGTTGTCTTGATTCATTGTGGCCGGGGGTTGTCCGCTTTGACTGTTGATCCACCTTAGGTCTTTGCCTCGCAATGATCCACTTGAATGATTGATGTTGTGGCTCGGACCTTTGGTGGGTTGAGTGAACTCCTTTGACTTGATGTGTCTTTTGATTCCGTTGAGTCCGCTCCGTAGATGAAGTTGCCGAAGTATTTTTCTTTTTCTTTTTCGGGCAATTCTTCACCAAATGTCCTTCAAGTCCACATAGGTGACAAGTTCTTCCTTTCAATTTATTGTGGAACTTGAAGCATTCACAGTTTGGTTCTTTTTAAATCCCAAACCAACCTTGCTTGTTTGACCTAATCCGGACATACAATTAAGTTTCTTGGAACCGGTTGAAAGCCTTTGTATGTCGGATTTAAGTTCATGAACTTGCTTGGTCAAAGCTTGGTTGGTGACATGAATCTCCTCAAACTGCTTTTCAAGAAAACCAATCTTGTCCATATATGATTTAACGTTTGTCTCCGATTGGTTTATCTTTTCTTGGAGGATTTTATTGTTATCCAATAAAAGCTCTCGTTCCTCCTCGAGATCATGAAGTTTGATCTTTAAAGCTTGATTCTCGTCTTGAACTTCAAGTCGTTGCTTCCTCAACTTCTTGTTAAGTTTGGCCATCTTCTTTGATTCCGCAAGAAGTTGTTGGTATGCCTCAACGAGTTCTTCTTCGTCCGACTCCCCCTCACTTGATGACTCTCCTCCGGATGTTGATGTTTCATGCAAAATCAAAGGAATAGAGTCAGTGACTAAAGATGATAAGCACAAATTAGAAGAGGGAATTTGAGAGGCATGAAAAGCAACAATTTTTTCTTTTTCCTCTTCACTTGAGGTCGATTCATCGTAACTAGAATCGTCCCAAGTTTTGCTTGCAAAGCCTTCTTTTTGTATGATTTCTTAGAAGGACAATCCGTTGAAATATGGCCGTAGCCTTTGCATCGATAGCATCGGATTTCCCCTTCGAAATCATCTTTTTCTTTTTCTTTAGAAGGTTTTGCAACGCCTTTGAGTTTAGAGGATTTAGAACCCGATGATCCTTTAGATGGTTTCGTGGATGAAGATCCATCGGTTCGATTCTTCCAAAATTTCCGACGAAATTTCTTTGTGATCCGCGCCAATTGTTCTTCAAAATCGGCAAAAGAGATTTCATCGTCGGAACTCGATTCGTCATCTTCTTCCTTTGTTGATTTGAATGCAATACCTGTAAGCTTAGAAGAAGACTTGGAAGAATTTTGATTAGTAGGAAAAGTCATCTCATAAGTTTGCAAAGCACCTACTAATTCCTCTACACTCATCTCATCCGGATGACTAACGGTTTCAATGGCGGTAACCTTTGCCCTAAACCGTTCCGGAAGAGTCCGAAGAATCTTTCTTACAATTTTCGACTCCGGGATCTTTTCTCCTAAATTAGCACATGTATTAATTACATCTTGAAGTCTAGTGTAATAATCTGTAAACAATTCATGCTCTTCCATATGAATAGAGTCAAATTGACTTGTAAGCATCTGGAGCTTTTGAATTTTTACAAGATTAGTACCCTCATGTGTAATTTTGAGAATATCCCAAATTTCCTTCGCGGTTTCACACGCGGAAATTCTTGTAAACTCAGTCGAGGAAAGAGAATTAAATAAAGCGTTCATACCTTTCCCATTGTAAGAAGATCTTTCGATTTCCTCTTTAGACCATCTAGAGCGAGGTTTTGGGGTAGTAGAATTTCCTACTTCCTCAACCGGATGCACCCAACCGTATTCAACGGTTTGCCATACCCGCTCATCAATAGAGATGAGAAAAGCTCTCATCCGCATTTTCCAATATGCATAATTGGTCCCATCAAAAAGAGGAGGTCTAAAAATATTACCACTTTCACCCATCATGATAGATAAACCTAAAACCCGCTCTGATACCAATTGTAGAGTTATTTAGGATCCACAAGGATCTAAATAGGTACTATCAAACACCTAGAGGGGGGTGAATAGGTGTAATATTATAAAAACCAATCTCAGTGCAAAAATAAAAAACAATGCGGAAAATAAAAATCAACACACCGAGATTTACGTGGAAACTCCAATCCAGGAGAAAAACCACGGGACCAACACGCAATAACAATCCACTAAGAATAGAAGAATAACAAGGTGATTACCGACTCCACGGACTCAACCCCTCCTTCAGCTTCTTCGGACCTTGCGCTGACCGGTTGGATATCCACGCAATAACAATCCACTAAGAAAAGAAGAATAACAAGGTGACTACCCCTCCTTCAATTTCTTCGGACCTTGCGCTCCACCGTTTGCACGTCCACTGCACACGTTCGAATCCACGAACGCCACTCGAATCCACGAGCACACGTTTCGAATCCACGAAACGCCTTCAACACACCGAATCCACGGTGCCACGTCGAATCCACGACGCAAACTCAGCCGGTAAGAATATTGGCTTCGATGGTGATCCTTTGCTTAGATTATCAATGAAGATCCATGGGAGAAATCTCTAAGCAAAGATTAGATCAATTCGACAAAAGATATGTTCTTGAAAGAACCATCGAATTGACCTAAAAGAGGCTATAAAGAAGAACGATAAAAACCTAGCCTCTAGGGTTGCTCTCAAGTGTTTTATAAATTGATCGGCCGTGCTCCCCCGTTTTTGAGAAACCCTAAATGTCTATTTATAGTTTAGAAACCTTTGGAAAGAGATAAGAATCAAAAACATACCTTATCTGGAATTTTTCAGGACGGCGATCCGGATCGGGATTACTGCGATCCGGATCGTCGTAACGAGATTGACGATTCCAGAAATCCAAGGGTTCGGGATCCGGATCGCAAGGCCCGATCCGGATCGTTCATGAATTTCAGCAACATCCAATGTTCGGGATCCGGATCAGAATAGGCTTGGATCCGGATTGGATTTGCACATGAACTAATACCCTTCGGGATCCGGATTGGATTATCTGATCCGGATCCTGAACATGTCCCATGTCCAGTTTTTGATTTTTATGCAATTAAAAAATTCATCCAAGTGTTTCTACACTATAAGAAAGTATTCGGATCACCAAAATTATTTAGTTAAACATACCTGATCCTTTTGAATACTTTCTTCTTGAGATTGATGTAACTGATCCACAATTCTTCATCTTCAATCTTCAAGACTCAAGACACTGAGTGTCAACTTGAGCTCTTGTTGAATCTTCTCTAAGTCTTTGATTGCTGATTGACAATTTGATCCCTTTAAGACTCCGACTCAACTCACTGACTTGACTCACGAAATATGCCAACACCAAAATGCCGTAACAGAGCGACTTCCGGATTTCAGCAACTTCGGTAACAATTCTTTGTGACAACACTAGTGCTATTAACATTTCCAAAAACCCTGTGTTGCACTCAAGAACAAAACACATTGAACTTAGATATCATTTTCTTAGAGAGCTAGTTGAATCAAATATTCTTCAACTTTCATATATTTCAACTGAAGATCAATTGGCTGACATTTTAACAAAACCTTTGGATCAAAAACGTTTTATTCATTTGCGTAAAGCAATTGGAATGCTTTCCTTGAAATAACCTCTTTTTGAAACCTTTGCTTAGGTTAGGTTTTTGTTTTTGTGTTTTTGTTCTTTATCTATGGTTATACATAGTACATTAATTGAGCATATGTTTTATTGACTTTACTTGCATCCTTTCATTCATTTAGAAATTTATTATGCTTTTGATATCATAATAATTCAATGTTGCAATGATCATTTATTAATTAAGCCATCTTTTAAGTGATCAAAGTCAATTTCTCTCTCAATGATCTCTTGGTATAGTCATTATCTTATTTGATTGCTTAGTCGAGTATGAATTCGAGATCAATTTTTGGTTGAATACCTTATATATTAAATAATTGATAGCCAATTGAGGGGGAGTCAAAGAAAAGTAAAATGCTCAAAAGATGTGGAAAGAGTTACATCCCAATGAGGAGTGTGAAAACTACCACCACATGGAGGAAAGAGCTACCACCTCGGTCGTCCGAGTACTGTGTGCAGCTACCACATGAATACCAAGCATGGTTTTGCCAATTTTGATTAAATATAATGCATATTGAAATACTTGACTCTGTCAAATTTCAAGGTTGGTATAAGGTGGGATTTTTAATGAAAGATGCTCAAAGAGCCACTCCTTCAACAGATTGTCTAGATATATTATCTAACTTATTGGGATTTCAAACATCTATTGATCTTGGTATTTCATTTTCTTTACCAAATTGATGATTTGATAAAGGCATTACTCATAAGATCAGGATAGATGTGATTGAAGTTGTTCAACTTTAAGGTTTTAATTTTTATAAATTTTCGTTTCATTTTTGAATATTTTTGATAGATTTTGCATAATCTATTTCTTGTTGTATGAAACGATGATTTTGTTTAAAGTTGATGGTAAAGTGCTTACATACTTTTTCTGGATTTTATGAAATTTTTCTAATTTTTCTGAAGAAAAAGTTGGAGCCGATCCGGATTGGACAAGTGATCCGGATCCCGAACGCAGGATTCTCTGCGGGTAGCCGATCCGGATTGGAATCACGAACTGATCCGGATCGCGGCAAGGGTTTTAAATAAAGCAAAAGGGTTTTGATTTTCTTTTACTTCAATCTTTTGTTTTCAAGTTTCTAGAGCTTCTCTCTCTAGATTTTTGCATCTTGGAGCTTTCAAACTCAAGTTCTTCGATTCAAGTAAGTTTTCTTGATCAAAATCTCGGTTTTTCACAGGTTTTCTATATTTTCCTCAAAACGTGATGAAATTTCTCTATCTTTTTCGTTTGAGATTGGTTTTTGGTCAAATTTCTTTTGAAATAAGAACTCTGGGTAGATTAGTTTTGATTATATGCTAGGTATTCTTCTGATTAACGAATTTTTGGGCTTCGTTTTCTAAAAATTCGGTTTTAGGGCATATAATAGGAATTTTTGAAATTCATGCAATTGATCTATTTTTAAAATTCTTTTTGCAAAACTAATTTGATTCTTAGTCTCTCTACATGATTATGATTGTTTGGGTACAATTTTTTTTTTTCAAAATTAACAATTTTTCGTGTTCTTGAGTTGGTATTCACAGGACAATCTTCTTTCTTAAAGCACGCACAGCAATGGAATTCTCATGGATCATCTTGCTGTTAGTCACAATGGTGCAAACACGTGCAACTGTTAAAAAGGAACAGGATGACTCAACTCGAGACAAGACAAAAGAAGCTGATGAAGACAGCTCAGAGTTTGATGAAGAAGAATGGGAAGAATTTCTGAGGTTAAATCAACAAAAATTGATGAGAAGACAGGGAATTTTTGAAGAATAAAAAGCTGATGAAATCTGCCTCAACGACCAAACAGTATACAAGACGGAAAAATGTCCAAAGAAGCGGAATTCAGCATAGTGAGCCTCTTACCAGAGCACGCTCACTTTCTGGAATTCAACAAAGTGAATCTCCATGGATTGAGGGCCAGGATGCACCATCTGCATCTACACAAAATCCATCAACCTCCAAGAGAACGACTGCAGAAACAGATGTATTGGAATCCATTCGCCAGGAACAGCGAAAACTCTCTGCTGAACAAGAAAGACTGTCGAAAGAACTTCAGCAGATTTCCTCTCAGCATAAGAAGATCAAGAAGAAATATTCCAATATTTCGAAGATGCTTAAGGGATTTTAAGCAAGCTGAGCTGTACCAGTTCAGACACTTCGGACTAAACAGAATTTCGTGTTCTTTTTCCTTCTTTTTCATCTGTTTGTGCAGGATTTTCATTTTGTTTCTTTTGCAGGTTTCAGTCCTTAGTTTTTAATGTTCTGTTTTTAGTTTGTTTTAGTTTTGAGTTCTCAGGTTTTTCTTGATTTTGAACTTCTTACTCTCCTTAAATTTTGTATTTTTGGCTTAGTTTGTGACAAAAAGGGGGAGAGTGAGTAGAGAACTTTAAACAAACTTTGACTTTGGTGAAAGGTAAGTATCACAACTTCTGGTTGGTGAAAGGTAAGTATCACAACTTCTGGTTATCTTGTGATTTGTTGCATGTCCCTACTAACTATTCGACTAACTATTTGGGCATGTAATATTACTAACAAGTTGTTTGATTACTAACAAACAAGTTAT
This sequence comes from Tillandsia fasciculata, assembly GCA_029168755.2. Taxonomy (NCBI): domain Eukaryota; kingdom Viridiplantae; phylum Streptophyta; class Magnoliopsida; order Poales; family Bromeliaceae; genus Tillandsia; species Tillandsia fasciculata. Next base: position 12,121,455 of record CM054945.1, read on the forward strand.
GACATTTGGAATCTTATTGCTTAGAAGATATGTCAATGTTTGATTATGATCTTATTACATATCTGAATTACTAAATGTCATGATGAGTATAAACTCTATCTCTGCTAGGTTTTGAATGTTAAAATTCTTGAGGTATCTAACGATTCTTTTTGTCAAGAATGATTTCTTTTGCAGAGAGTACAGATGTCTAAGTCTAGAGTCTGTTTTAGGAGTTTATCTCATGTATTTAATTTTTGGATCTCCATTGTAAATTTTTGTTGTATGGTGATAGCAACAAAAATATCCTTTTTGAATTTTCTTTAGTGGATTTGTGTTTTGTCACGAAACCGCCAAAGGGGGAGATTGTTACGGAATTTGAGTTGGCGTATTTCGTGAAAGTGTTAAGTCTTGAAGATTGAAGATGAAAGAAGTTTGGATCATATACCTCAATCTCAAGAAAGAAGAATTCAAAAGGATCAGGTATGTTTAACTAAAGATTTTTGGTGATCCGAATACTTCTTATAGTGTAGAAACACTTGGATGAATTTTTTATTGCATAAAAATCAAAAACTGGACATGGGACATGTTCAGGATCCGGATCAGACTTTCCAATCCGGATCCCGAAGGGTGTTGTTCATTGGCAAATCCAATCCGGATCAAAGGTTATTTCCGATCCGGATCCCGAACATGGGATTTTGCTGAAATGTATGAACGATTCGGATCAGGCTTAGCAATCCGGATCCCGAACCCTTGTTTTTCTGGAATTGTCTATCACGCTACGACGATCCGGATCACAGTAAATCCGATCCGGATCGCCGTCCTGAAAATTTCCAGAAATGGTTAGTTTTTGATCCTTATCTTCTTCCAATGGTTTCTAACCTATATATAGACCCTTGATTCATTTTTTAGGGTAACGAAAAATAAACGAAAAAATAAGCCGAAAAAGATAAATCCACATATAGAGAAGAAAGGAAATCAATAGATTTAATTCTATGTTTCTTCATCTATATTGATTGATTTGATTCTAGGTTTTCCAAACTCAGATTTTGAGTAGAATCAAATCAATGAATACTTAGATGGTATTTCCGATCTATTTCTAATCTAAGTATTCGGCGGATCATCACCACCCAAAAACAACGATTTACCCAAAATCGGCGCGTGGACTCGCGTGGCCTTGTGGATTCAAGGTGCAACCGCTCTCGTGGATTCGGAGCGAGGTACGTTCGTGGATTCGAAGCGTGCTACTGGGTGAAGACCGTGGATTCGGTCGGACGTCGTGGACTCGACGTTGGACGCTGTGGATTCAGCGTTGGGCGCAGATCGTGGATTCGAGAAGCGTCGTGGAGCGAGCGGAGAAGATCTACTAGGAGCGTATGGTAAAAGGTTGAGTCGTCTGTGAGTACGTTATATCACCTTGTACGTGTGTTAATTCTAGTGGATTTCGCCGTGTTATCGGTCCCGTGGTTTTTTACTCCGGTTTGGAGTTTTTCTACGTAAAAATCTTGCGTGTTCATTTATTTTTCCGCATTAGGTTTTATTGCGCAATGATTTTTTGAGTGTTTATTGTTTACACCTATTCACCCCCCTCTAGGTGTTTTTTCCCCTATTTAGATCCATTATTACATATAACCCAACAAGTGGTTCCCATTGCGGAATAGTGTGTAAAAAGTCCACTTGGAAACATCCGAACTCACTCTTCTTAACCTTAGCAACCAGCTTCTGGTCCCTGAGATTCCGGAGAATAATCCGCAAGTGCTCCTTGCAGTTGATTGAAGAGGTCATCGATCCTGGGGCTTGTTCTTCACTGTAACCATGTTTATCTCCCTGTAGTCGACGCGTAGACGTAGGCTTCCGTTCTTCTTTCGCACAAAAGCACGGGTGCGCCCCAAGGCGACACACACGGTCTAATGAACCCTTTAAAAGTCCGAAACAACTAACCCGACGACAAGGGAAACAAACCACGCTAATGCCCTCACAAGGCTCCAAGAGGTGCCAATAGAACAGGTTGGGTTACTAACCACTCGAAAATTTCTCCCCTGAAAACAACGAACTCACCTGTCACCAACATGGACCACACGCTCGAAGCATAACCACCATCCCGGACTACCCGTTCCGACTGTCCGTCCTACCGAGGCGACGGTCAAGACTAACATTAGGTTTCAGCTCTAAGACTTACCACAAGGTCTACCCCACAAAAAGAGCTGCATACAGGGCCCCCCAGCCGAAATGACCAGTGCCAAAACTCCGAGTAGTCGCCAGATTCCCCCTTGACTCACACCTGTCCCAAAAGATCAACAATCCAACACGCTCCCAACCTAAGCCTCAAGGCTAAGCCTTAGTCATGGGAAACTGGCGACGCAACCCACAAGGTAAGGTCCTACCTCCGTCCTGGCACCGACGGGGTGCGGCGCTCTAAAATGCCACTAACTCTCGGTCCCAAACCGTTGCCCCACCAAGCACCGGGCATCGAAACGAGCGGTAACCCTCCAGACCAACATTGACACTCCCAACTAGGAGAAAATCTAAGCTCTAGGTCCGCTCAACAATGACCTCCAGGCATAGAAGACTATCCATCTGAAACCTAAAGGATCGGAAGAAGATAAGCAACGAAAACCGCGAGAAGAACCCTGTCAAAAGTTGCCTAGGTTCACTAAACGCACTCAAGGGACCACACGCCAACCCACCAATAAGACAACCTAACTGGCCCCCTAGTGCAGAACACAGGAACCCGACCCAAGGCTACCTGGCACCACCAGCGTCTAAAGTTAAACCCCCCAATAAAAGTCGCCACCTACGCACACTTGTGCGAAACAAGGCACGACCTCTCTAACCGAAAACGAGTCCAAACGAAAAAGATTACTAGCCCCGGTGGTCTCCCTTTCTAACCCAAAGGAGCACCCCGAGACCCCATCACGATAATTCCCACAACCATCACAGCGTCTATTGTAAAAAGCCGAACTATGGTTATCAAACATAGGGAAAGAATCCTCATTCCTACCCATACCTTGCCCATGGTGCAAAAAGAATCGGCCGATTACCTGCTATAACCTAACACCAGAAGACCTAGAAGGTACAAGTTTAGACCGACGGCTGTCCAGTTACCTGTAATGACACGACTTTTCTAGTATTATTTTACCCTCCTGCTAATAAAGTGTAAGTTAGAGGAAATTAAATTATCGGGCTCTTAGAGTTGACTAACATGCGGTGCGGGTATTTTTCGGTGATAGAGCTCGAAAAACGATGAACGGCGGTGCAATCGGATCCGAAATCCGACTTACGGATCTCCCGGAATGGGAATTTGAAAGTCGCGGTAACCGTGGGGTGCATCGGAATCCGTGCAAAAGATCTGGCACGCTTTTCGAGGAATCTTAGAATCATCCTTAAGGAATTATCTTTAAGGAATTATCTCCAAAGGGATTATCGATAAGGAATTATCCTTAAGCAATTATCTTTAAGGAATTATCTTTAAAGATTTATCCCGAAGGATTATCTGTAAGGAATTAATTAATTAACGAATTAATTAATTAGAGCTAAAGTTATCCGAGGAGGATTTTGACTGTGCGATCGGATCTGAAATCTGATGTCGTAATCCCCCGGAACGGAATTTTTAGTGATACGATGACTAGACGTGCATCGAAATCTGTGCAAAATATCTTGCACCCGTTTAGGATAAAGGTAGTTATCCCGTAGGGGATAATTAATTAATTATTTAATTATCCGGAGATGGAAAATACAAAAAAAAGGGGGTAGATTTAATATCTACGTACGTATGAGATAAAAGGAAAATAAAAGAATAAAAATAAAAGAAAATAATAATATTAGATTAATTAAACCCCGTTACCGAAAGAAAAACCCTAATTTAAAATACCGCCTCCTCAAACCCTCCTCTTTCGTACGTACCGAAAACCAAACGAAACCCTAATTAGAAAAGAAAGAGGAAAACCCTAACCGGAGGAGAAAAGAGAAAAAGAAAGAGGAAGCGGAGGAACCCGATCGCCCCGATTCACGTGCCGGAGATCGGAGAACGGGACGCCATCGTCTACGGGGAGCGGATCCGGTCTCCAACGCCGAAAGGAAACAAGATCGGTTCTTTGATCCCGATAGATTGAGGTTAGTGGTCGTTAATCTTTTGTTAAAATAAATCGGGGGTTTTCCGTGTTCTTGTAAGGTTATTTTAATCGGAACATCGTTCGCGGATTTTCGTCGGGTTTTGGTCCATGTTTTATTCTCGTTCTTGATCGAGGGTTTTTATCGAGTTTAATCGATGATTTTTAATCGGTTTCTTTTTATCGGACTTGGTCGGAAATTCGATTGGGGTTCCGATTTATGTTTTGGTTGCTCGTAGATCAACGGTTTAACCGTTAGATTTACCGCGGATTTATTCGGAGATTTTTGGGGGTGTTTCGTTGGAACTTAGTGGGTTAACGGGAGGCCGCCGCCGCCGTTACCCGCCGCCGCCGTTACCATGTTCGCGGGGTCTTCGCCGGGGTCGCACGGGAGCGAAAACGGAGAAGAAATCGCGAAACGGGAGCGAAAACGGAGAGAAAACACGAAAAATTAGGGTTACTGTGCTGTCCGTACGGCGGCGGTCCACGGACCCCGGGCGTGCACCCGGTGCACGCCCCGCTGTCCCAAAGGCGCAGACCCGGCGCACGAAACCGTGCGCCGGGCTGCACAGTGTGCGCGGTGCACGCCCTAGGCGTGCACCCGGCGCACGCGCTTGCGGCCGAAGAGCGTGAACCCGGTGCACGCTTTGAGCGTGCACCGGCCCGGCCCAAACCGCGCGGTGCACGCTTCCTGCGTGCACCCGGCGCATGCCGCGCGGCCGCCGACGCCGTAAGCCTGGTCCACGGATACTCCTGTGCACCACCCGACAGCCCAAAGTTCGGTAGCTCCGTTTGGGTCCGTTTTTCTACCGTTTTGAGCGCCGTTTTCGCCGTTGGGATCGTAATTTTCGTGGTTTTCTTGGCATGGCCACTCGGGACCTTCTTGGTCACTATTTTATTTTGTTGAGAGCCGATTTCGCCGACGCTCTGCGCCTCGACGAAATTGTCGAGGGCGCGCTGTCGGGTCTTTTTCTCATCTTTTCGTCGTCAGGGCTTCTCGGCTGGACCATGACGTCCCGAGTTGGCTACTAGTTGAGGGATTGGGTTTTTGTTGGATTTTCGCTAACGGATTTTGGGTTCCGACGGAGTTCGCGATGATGTTGTCGCGATCCGGTTGTGGTTAACCATCAGTTTTTATCGTCGGGGACCCGGTTTGATCTGAGTCATTCGGTTTTACTTGACGGCTTTGATTTGTTGGGTTTTTGATTGACGTCCCGGTCCTCTAGGTGCAGTGGTTTCAGTTTTGGGGGTTTAATGTTACAGTGGTCGGGACCACTGATTTTACCTGATTAGGGTAAGGTGTTAATTTGTGCTCTTGGGTATTTTAGTAGGCCGCGAGGAGCTCCGTTTGGCTTGTGAGGGTCGCGGGCGCGGACGTATATCTTCAACCAGGTGGGTACCCTTGCTATAAGTGCAACAAGTGCAGTAAGTGCACCATGTCATCGTAAAAGACTCGTTAATTTATCTAATAAAGTAGATGGACTGTTAAACCTTTCGCATAAATGTTTTGTTTAATTTAACATAATAATTGTGGCGGCTGCGGTCGCGGGGACTTTGGATGCTGCACGTACACAGGCGGAATGGCCCCGCATGGGTGTACTTTTCCGGAGAAGTGGTCTTTATGACCCGTGTGCCCCACGTGGGTAGGGTGGGACCTCTTCACGCCAGCTTCAGTGTTCGCACTAGCACCGTGAAGGGTTTAAAAGCATCATGGGGTTGGTGCCCAACTTAATTCGGTATTCTGGGGTTGGTGCCCAGCTTAACTCGGTATTCTGGGGTTGGTGCCCATCTTATTTTGTGACAGGGTTTTAGCGAAAGGTTCCGGTGAAATTGGTTTGTTCTTTAATCCATGTTATTGTTAAGACATCTACTTTGTTTGTCACTGACTTTACCCACTCCGTGACAGGTTTGACTAGGTGTAATAGTCGGGACGATGGTGAGGCAGCGATTAAAGGACATTAGTTGGATGAGGTTTATTCCATCATTCTCGCTTGGGTTATCTCATCTCCTTTTATCTAAATTTAAGTTCTCAATTGCTTGATTGTGGAATGTTGTGGATGTTGGATCGAGAGACGGTTTTGTGATGTGGTCTTTATATTGTTCCTTAATGACTTATATGCGGCATGTTTTATACCGAACAAAAAGGGGTTTCGAAAATGTTTTCTAAAACCAAGTGTCGTGTGGGCACTGCTTTGAAAACCTGTGGATTTATCCTTTCCAAAACGATGTAGCCGCCTTACTGTGAATGTGTAGACGTTTTTAAAGGAATGGGTGTCGAGTGGACACCGTTTGCAAACTTGTAGGTTCCTCTTAATGTGATCAAATGTCTTTACACTCTCGTACTTGTTGACTGTGACTGTGTGGTTAAAGATTGTATGTTGATGTTGTAAATGAGACGCCGTGCATATACAAAGGAGACTCTGTCCGTGGGCAGAGTGAATTTTGTGTATGTGGCGGTCTGACACGCACCGGGGACGAGGCTGATGCTTATTTATTAAGAAAAAAAAATTACACACTCATTTTCCGCTTTACTTGACTTAAAAACCCCCGGGGGCGTGACATTACCCACGACCGACAAACGGCCGACGCACTAATAAACACCGGTGGGTTGCACTACCACCCGTCACTGTTACAGACGACGACCCGAACGTCGGCAGAGGAAGGGGTTCAGAGAAAGAAACAAAAGCCGGCGCAACGCTCTGCCGTGCCAACAGCCGCACCAAGTGCAACAACACCGTCAGCAGAACCACCGTGTCCTATGCTGGTTGCCTAATCTATTCACTCATAGCAGCCGTCAAGGCCCCCGGTGGCAGCCGGCCCCGACCCCAACCTCCAAATCAACCCGACTACACTGGCACAACCCCCGAGCTAAACCGGAAAACTAAACTCAACAGTCCCGCACTCTCGCATCTCTACGCAATTATACTCTGATCATTTTATTAGTTAGTAGCCAGTGGGAATGTGCTCCTGTGGATGTTGGACAGCGTCTACTGTGGTTAAAGCTGTTTTGCTCTGATACCATCTTAATCTGTCACGCCCCGGGGGTTTCATTAAGCGGAAGACAGCCACTAAAAAGAGTTGAATTTGCATAATTTTTTTTTTTTTTTTTTTTTGTATTTTGAAAGCGGCCAACCAATAGAAGTAAAGCAACCATTCATCCACAAGGTATGAAAAACAATCCAACATCCACGTCGATCCCTCAGGGGTATCGTAATCCACATAGTAAGCTACTACTAAGTAATGAAATGAGCAGAAAAGAAATACGTACAGCCTATGGCCTCGAAGGACCAAAGAACTCCTGTCACGGCCTCACCGTCGCCCTCGCTCTCACTCCCGAAGGAACCTGTCACAGAGTGGGAAGTCAGCGACACAAGGTATAAAAGATGAAATGCAGGGAGACTGTAACTAAAGCAAACCATAAGGAAACCAGAGTAACCGCCCTCCGCATCGTGCGATCGACGGTGTCCCCTCCCCCTGCAAAACCTGAACCGGGCACCTGCCTCGGCATCCCAGACCGAGCACTATCCTCCAGAAAGGAAACCGAACCGAGCACTAACCTCAAGAAAGAAAACCGAACCAGCACCAACCTCGGGAAAGAAAACCGAACCGAGCACCAACCTCGGGAAAGAAAACCGAACCGAGCACCAACCTCGGGAAAGAAAACCAAACCGAGCACCAACCTCAAGAAAGAAAACCGAACTGAGCACCAACCTCGGGGAAAGAAAACCGAACCGAGCACCAACCTCGGGAAAGAAAACCGAACCGAGCACCAACCTCGGGAAAGAAAACCAAACCGAGCACCAACCTCGGTAAACCACGCCGAGCACCTACCCTGACGGGTCGCACCGCTCACACCTTGGCGCCTCAAACCCCCACCTACGGGGGCCCCCACTACGTCACCTCGTGGGTATACACGGGTCATCGACCACTTTTACGAAAAAGCACACCCTTTGCGGTGGCCAAACCGCGGGTGCGCGTGCTGCAGCCTCGAGCATCGTAACCAAAAACCACGGAACCAAACCAATAATAAAAATCATAAGCACTATGGACATTAGTACAGTTAAACGGATAATTGGAGATCATCAACAGCTTTCGAAAAGTCCCACACTAAGTCTCGATCGAAAACCCACAACATGAGAAACATGAACATAACGATAGTGCGCATAAAGGGATTCTAAGAGTGTACCCACCTGAAACGCGAAGAAGAAGATGTGCGGAAACTCCAATTAAAACACTCCCTTGTGCCCGAAGAAGATCTACAGTAAAATTATCGTTAAAAACATCGTCGCGGTTAAAAACACTCAAAAACGAGGCGAAACGGGCCAAAAACGGAGCTTCTGGACACTTAGGCAGGAAACTGGTGCACGGGTCCAAGCGTGGACCGGGTTCACGACGCCAGACAGCCGCGGCGCAGACCGGGAGCACGCCGCAGCGGTTGACCGCTGCGGCATGGGCCGGGCCGCGCACGGGCGGATGCGCGAGCCGAGTCCACGCGATTGGGCTGCAGAGGCGTGCACCGAGTGCACGCCGAAACGGTGGGCCGCGCGACCTGGCGCACGCATTCGTGCGCCGGGTTCGCGCCCCCGGGCCCGGTAGCCGTGCACCGGGTGCACGCCACGTCCGATGGACCGTGTGGCCTGGCGCACGCAACTGTGCACCGGGTCCGCGCACCGGGGTCCGGAAGCCGTGCGCCGGGTGCACGACGGGTCTGGTGGACCGCGTGGCCTGGCGCACGCAACCGTGCACCGGGTCCGCGCCCCCGGGCCCGGTAGCCGTACACCGGGTGCACGCCCGGTCTGGTGGACCGTGGGGCCTGGTGCACGCAACCGTGCACCGGGTCCGCGCCCCCGGGCCCGGTAGCCGTACACCAGGTGCACGCTCGGTCTGGTGGACCGCGGGTCTGATTCTTCCGGATGAACAGTAATTTGATCCCCTTTTCCTGCTCCGGTTGCGACTCCGCGACCCCGGCGACTGCGGCGACGACCTCGTGGGCACGACAACGGCGGCGGCGGCCCTCCATTTGACAACGGCGGCGGCGGCCTCCCGTTCAACAACCCACGACATTGACAAATAAAAGGAAAACCTCATACCGAAAATAAACGAAAAGACCCAAACCGCTTACCTCGTTTTCGCCGGTAAGGGAGGAGTACGGGAGAGGATCGTCCCGTTCTCGTCGCTTCGTTCCATCACGCCCGCTGTCGGATGGTGGGGAGAAGGTAGGAGAAGGGTCGGGGTTCTTCCTCGGAAAAGCCCTAAAGTGCGTCACGAATGTGGTGAGAAGTGGGAAAAGGAAACCCTAATCCCCAAACTTATCACCTAAAGATCAGGTGCGAACCCGAGTCCAAAATTTACCCCGCAAAGCATGCTAATCGCCCCACCACCTTTCTGATGCACCCGAAATCGCTAATAACTCCGAAAAATTATTCTGGGAGGTTCCGGAGTCGGAATTCAAATCCGATCGCACCGCCGCTCATCATTTTGCGGCCCCTACCACTTAAAAATACCCGCAAGCCCCGACGACCAGTCCAAAAAATCTCGAATTTCAGCCCCCCTACCTAACAACTAAGAAGATTCAATTAACACCAAAACGGAAAACCGGAGGGTCGAGGTACCACCAAAACAATAAAATAACCCACTGACATAGAAAGATGAAAAGTCTGATCACAGCAGGATCCCGTCCGATCTCCTCGAAAAGCGTGCTGGCCACTTAGCGCGGATTCTGGTGCACAACACAAAGGCAAACGCTTTGACCCCCATTCCGGGAGATCCGTAAATCGGAATCCGAATCCGATCGCTTTGCCGTTCTCCGTTTTCCGAGCTCAAACGCGAAAAAATACTCGCGGTCCAGGCCTAGTCTATTGTCGAAAACACCGTGAAGAGTCTCCCCAACAATCCCGTCATAAGACGAAGGTATACAAGGCATCGAAACGCAAGAGTACTACAACTCAGGACTAACGTGCACATCTAGGTGGGTTGGATTTCTTCCAAACTTTATGGAATGCCTGTTACGGCATTTTGGTGTTGGCATATTTCGTGAGTCAAGTCAGTGAGTTGAGTCGGAGTCTTAAAGGGATCAAATTGTCAATCAGCAATCAAAGACTTAGAGAAGATTCAACAAGAGCTCAAGTTGACACTCAGTGTTTTGAGTCTTGAAGATTGAAGATGAAGAATTGTGGATCAGTTACATCAATCTCAAGAAGAAAGTATTCAAAAGGATCAGGTATGTTTAACTAAATAATTTTGGTGATCCGAATACTTTCTTATAGTGTAGAAACACTTGGATGAATTTTTAATTGCATAAAAATCAAAAACTGGACATGGGACATGTTCAGGATCCAGATCAGACAATCCAATCCGGATCCCGAAGGGTGTTGGTTCATATGCAGATCCAATCCGGATCCAAGCCAATTCTGATCCGGATCCCGAACAGTGGTTTTTGCTGAAATTTATGAACGATCCGGATCGGGCATTTCAATCCGGATCCCGAACCCTTGTTTTTCTGGAATTGTCTGTCACGCTACGACGATCCGGATCACAGTAAATCCGATCCGGATCGCCGTCCTGAAAATTTCCAGATAAGGTAAGTTTTTGATTCTTATCTCTTTCCAAAGGTTTCTAAACTATACATAGACACTTAGGGTTTCTCAAGAACGTGGGACAAAATACCGAAAACACTCGTGAGCAACCCTAGAGGCTAGGTTTTTACCGTTCTTCTTTTTAGCCTCTTTTAGGTCAATTCGACGGTTCTTCTAAGATCTATCTTTTGTCGAATTGATCTAAACTTTGCTTAGAATTTCTTTCTACGGTTCTTCAATGATAATCTAAGCAAAGGATCACCATCGAAGCCTATATTTCTTATCGGCTGAGTTTGCGTCGTGGATTCGACGTGGCACCGTGGATTCGGTGTGTTGAAGGCGTTTCGTGGATTCGAAACGTGTGCTCGTGGATTCGAGTGGCGTTCGTGGATTCGAACGTGTGCAGTGGACGTGCAATCGGTGAGCGCAAGGTCCGAAGAAGTTGAAGGAGGGGTTTGAGTCCGTGGAGTCGGTAATCACCTTGTTATTCTTCTTTTCTTAGTGGATTGTTATTGCGTGTTGGTCCCGTGGTTTTTCTCCTGGATTGGAGTTTCCACGTAAATCTCGGTGTGCTGTTTTTATTTTCCGCATTAGTTTTTATTTTGCACTGAGATTTATTTTTTAAATATTACACCTATTCACCCCCCTCTAGGTGTTTGATAGTACCTATTTAGATCCTTGTGGATCCTAATAAAAACCAACAATTGGTATCAGAGCGGGTTTTAGGTTTATCTATCATGTCGGGTGAAAGTGGTAATATTTTTAGACCTCCTCTTTTTGATGGGACCAATTATGCATATTGAAAAGTGCGGATGAGAGCTTTTCTCATCTCAATTGATGAGCGGGTATGGCAAACCGTTGAATACGGTTGGGTGCATCCGTTTGAGGAAGTAGGAAATTCTACTACCCTAAAACCTCGCTCTAGATGGTCCAAAGAGGAAATCGAAAGATCTTCTTACAATGGGAAAGGTATGAACGCTTTATATAATTCTCTTTCCTCGACTGAGTTTACAAGAATTTCCGCGTGTGAAACCGCGAAGGAAATTTGGGATATTCTCAAAATTACACATGAGGGTACTAATCTTGTAAAAATTCAAAAGCTCCAGATGCTTACAAGTCAATTTGACTCTATTCATATGGAAGAACATGAATTGTTTACAGATTATTACACTAGACTTCAAGATGTAATTAATACATGTGCTAATTTAGGAGAAAAGATCCCGGAGTCGAAAATTGTAAGAAAGATTCTTCGGACTCTTCCGGAACGGTTTAGGGCAAAGGTTACCGCCATTGAAACCGTTAGTCATCCGGATGAGATGAGTGTAGAGGAATTAGTAGGTGCTTTGCAAACTTATGAGATGACTTTTCCTACTAATCAAGTTTCTTCCAAGTCTTCTTCTAAGCTTACAGGTATTGCATTCAAATCAACAAAGGAAGAAGATAGCGAATCAAGTTCCGACGATGAAATCTCTTTTGCCGATTTTGAAGAACAATTGGCGCGGATCACAAAGAAATTTCGTCGGAAATTTTGGAAGAATCGAACCGATGGATCTTCATCCACGAAACCATCTAAAGGATCATCGGGTTCTAAATCCTCTAAACTCAAAGGCGTTGCAAAACCTTCTAAAGAAAAAGAAAAAGATGATTTCGAAGGGGAAATCCGATGTTATCGATGCAAAGGCTACGGCCATATTTCAACGGATTGTCCTTCTAAGAAATCATACAAAAAGAAGGCTTTGCAAGCAAAAACTTGGGACGATTCTAGTTTCGATGAATCGACCTCAAGTGAAGAGGAAAAAGAAAAAATTGTTGCTTTTCATGCCTCTCAAATTCCCTCTTCTAATTTGTGCTTATCATCTTTAGTCACTGACTCTATTCCTTTGATTTTGCATGAAACATCAACATCTCGAGGAGAGTCATCAAGTGAGGGGGAGTCGGACGAAGAAGAACTCGTTGAGGCATACCAACAACTTCTTTCGGAATCAAAGAAGATGGCCAAGCATATCAAGAAGTTGAGGAAGCAACGACTTGAGGTTCAAGACGAGAATCAAGCTTTAATGATCAAACTTCATGATCTCGAGGAGGAACAAGGACATTTATTGGAGAACAATAAAATCCTCCAAGAAAAGTTAAACCAATCAGAGACAAACGCTAAATCATATATGGACAAGATTGGTTTTCTAGAAAAGCAGTTTGGAGAAATTCATGTCACCAACCAAGCTTTGACCAAGCAAGTTCATGAACTCAAATCTGACATACAAAGGCTTTCAACCGGTTCCAAGATACTAGAAAGTATGTCCGGATTAGGTCAAACAAGCAAGGTTGGTTTGGGATTTAAAAAGAATCAAACTGTGCATGCTTCAAGTTCCACAATGAAATTGAAAGGAAAAACTTGTCACCTATGTGGACTTGAAGGACATTTGGTGAAGAATTGCCCGAAAAAGAGAAAGAAAAATCCTTCGGCAACTTCATCTACGGAGCGGACTCAACGGAATCAAAAGACACATCAAGTTAAAGGAGTTCACTCAACCCACCAAAGGTCCGAGCCACAACATCAATCATACAAGTGGATTATTGCGAGGCAAAGACCTAAGGTGGATCAACAGTCAAAGCGGACAACCCCCGGCCACAACGAATCAAGACAACCCAAAATCCAGCGATTTTGGATTCGGAAAGGTGATATCTTTCCTTGTCTTAAGTTCTAAATAGCTTATGACTGTATGTAATGCTTTGATTGGTTTTCTCTTCATATTTTTCTTAATCTTTGCATTACATGTTTTTCAATGCTCTTTGTTTTTATACTTTGTTTTTGAACAAAAGGGTTTTTATTGAACAAGTGCATTGAATAAAAAGGGCTTCACGTTCATTCACTCCAAATTAATTTTATATGGATTATCAACTTTACTCCATAATCATAATCTTGAAGATACTTCATTATAGGAGTTTTTGATAGTTATAAGCATCAAATTTTAGAAATCATGTGTGATCTTTAGATGCTTAATCTATCTCGGTTGTGTGAATTCTTTGTGACAACACAAGTGCTATAAACATTTCTAAAAATCCTGTGTTGCACTCAAGAACAAAACACATTGAACTTAGATATCATTTTCTTAGAGAGCTAGTTGAATCAAATATTCTTCAACTTTCATATATTTCAACTGAAGATCAATTAGCTGACATTTTAACAAAACCTTTGGATCAAAAACGATTTATTCACTTGCGTAAGGCAATTGGAATGCTTTCCTTGAAATGATCTCCTTTTTGAAACCAATCCTTAGGTTAGGTTTTGTTTTTGTGTTTTTGTTCTTCATCTATGTTTGTACATAGGACATTAATTGAGCATTGGTTATATTGACTTTAATTGCATCTTTTCACGCATTTAGAAATCTATTATGCTTTTGACATCATAATATTTCGATGTTGCAATGATCATTTATGTTAATTAAGTCATCTTTTAAGTGATCAAAGTCAATTTCTCTCTCAATGATCTCTTGGTATAGTCATTATCTTATTTGACTATTTAGTCGAGTATGAATGCGAGATCAATTTTTGGTTGAATACCTTATATATTAAATAATTGATAGCCAATTGAGGGGGAGTCAAAGAAAAGTAAAATGCTCAAAAGATGTGGAAAGAGTTACATCCCAATGAGGAGTGTGAAAACTACCACCACATGGAGGAAAGAGCTACCACCTCGGTCGTCCGAGTACTGTGTGCAGCTACCACATGAATACCAAGCATGGTTTTTCAATTTTGATTAAATAAAATGCATATTGAAATACTTGACTCTGTCAAATTTCAAGGTTGGTATAAGGTGGGATTTTTAACGAAAGATGCTCAAAGAGCCACTCTCTTCAACAGATTGTCTAGATATATTATCTAACTTATCTGGGATTTCAAACATCTATTGATCTTGGTATTTCATTTTCTTTACCAAATTGATGATTTGATAAAGGCATTACGCATAAGATCATGTTAGATGTGATTGAAGTTGTTCAACTTTAAGGGTCTTAATTTTCATAAATTTTCGTTTCATTTTTGAGTATTTTTGATAGATTTGGTATAATCTATTTCTTGTTGCATGAAACGATGACTTTTGTTTAAAGTTGATGCGCTAAAGTGCTTACATACTTTTTCTGGTTTTTATGGAATTTTTCTAAATTATTCTGATGAAAGAAATTTGGATCATATACCTCAATTTCAAGAAAGGGTAGAATTCAAGATTGATGTCATTTGGAAAATCTCCGTAAGTCATCTTTGTAAATCCGTTACATCTTGATAGAGTTTGGATCTCAAGATTATTTTTGATGACTTGTGTTTGATGAATATAACATGAAAAACTGTTTATAATGTTTTATCTTTGTTTTTCATGATTTAGGAGTAAATCTTTTTAATTTTGTGAAATTAATTGGATTGAATGGCATCTGTGTGAATTCATTGTTTAAAGCACTTAAATTGATTTCTTGATGGAATACAAATCGGTATTTGAAAAGATTCAAAATCTGGATTTGTTTCAAGAAATTATTTGATTTTTGCTTTCTGGTACCGGTACGCAATCTGCATTTTTGTTATATACCGGAACTGAGCTTTTATCTCTCTTTCTCTATGAACTAATGTTGTTAGTGATTTCCTTTTGTCTAGTATGTTCACTGTTTGACAATTTGTGACAAAAAGGGGGAGAACAAAAAATATGATCGTATCACAAAGGGGGAGAACATAAATGCTCAAGACAGGGGGAGAACATGGAGAACATGGAGAACATGTTAGAGATGCTCAAGATAGGGGGAGATAAAGAAAAGATTGAAAGAGCCGAAAAACAAAAGAACCAAAAGGACGAATCAAATGTAGGATTTTAATTTCTAACGACTAACGTTTGATTTTGTTTGGAGTTTTGTTTTGCAGGAATTACATCACTTTAAGACTCCAAGTCCTAAGTCATAGAGTATGTTCTAGGACTGTTTGGTTCAAATGTAATTTTGTATTTATTGGATCTTTCACGCAAAGAAAATCAATGTTTTGGTGATGACATTGAATTTCGATTTTTTGGTTTAAGATGAGTGACTTGAGCGTTTTTATGTATTTTTGGGTTTTGTCACGAAATTGCCAAAGGGGGAGATTGTTACGGCATTTTGGTGTTGGCATATTTCGTGAGTCAAGTCAGTGAGTTGAGTCGGAGTCTTAAAGGGATCAAATTGTCAATCAGCAATCAAAGACTTAGAGAAGATTCAACAAGAGCTCAAGTTGGCACTCAGTGTTTTGAGTCTTGAAGATTGAAGATGAAGAATTGTGAATCAGTTACATCAATCTCAAGAAGAAAGTATTCAAAAGGATCAGGTATGTTTAACTAAATAATTTTGGTGATCCGAATACTTTCTTATAGTGTAGAAACACTTGGATGAATTTTTAATTGCATAAAAATCAAAAACTGGACATGGGACATGTTCAGGATCCGGATCAGACAATCCAATCCGGATCCAAGCCAATTCTGATCCGGATCCCGAACATTGGATTTTGCTGAAATTTATGAACGATCCGGATCGGGCATTTCAATCCGGATCCCGAACCCTTGTTTTCTGGAATTGTCTATCACGTTACGACGATCCGGATCGCAGTAAATCCGATCCGGATCGCCGTCCTGAAAATTTCCAGATAAGGTAAGTTTTTGATTCTTATCTCTTTCCAAAGGTTTCTAAACTATAAATAGACACTTAGGGTTTCTCAAGAACGTGGGACAAATACCGAAAACACTTCGAGAGCAACCCTAGAGGCTAGGTTTTTATCGTTCTTCTTTTAGCCTCTTTTAGGTCAATTCGACGGTTCTTCCAAGATCTATCTTTTGTCGAATTGATCTAATCTTTGCTTAGAGATTTCTTTCTACGGTTCTTCAATGATAATCTAAGCAAAGGATCACCATCGAAGCCAATATTCTTATCGGCTGAGTTTGCGTCGTGGATTCGACGTGGCATCGTGGATTCGGTGTGTTGAAGGCGTTTCGTGGATTCGAAACGTGTGCTCGTGGATTCGAGTGGCGTTCGTGGATTCGAACGTGTGCAGTGGACGTGCAATCGGTGAGCGCAAGGTCCGAAGAAGTTGAAGGAGGGGTTTGAGTCCGTGGAGTCGGTAATCACCTTGTTATTCTTCTTTTCTTAGTGGATTGTTATTGCGTGTTGGTCCCGTGGTTTTTCTCCTGGATTGGAGTTTCCACGTAAATCTCGGTGTGCTGTTTTTATTTTCCGCATTGGTTTTTATTTTGCACTGAGATTTGTTTTTTAAATATTACACCTATTCACCCCCCTCTAGGTGTTTGATAGTACCTATTTAGATCCTTGTGGATCCTTAATTAAAAACCAACAATGCACTACATTTATGGAATGCCTTCTAATTCTGTTGAAAGCATGTTAGCATGCCTAGTTTAGCTATTTGTATAGCTAGTATAATCTGATGATGTCCTAGATTATTTTGAATGACAGACCTGAACCCCATTTATCATCTGTATGATCTTGAACTGTTTGAAACTAGATTGCATGATTAGTTGACTTCTCCGAACTACATCTGAACCGTTTTAAAATCATTGAACCCGTTTTAATATAAAAAGTGGCTTCAAAAATAGTTTTAAACATGTGATCACCCAGAGGGGTTGGATAGGTTCAAGATGCATGAACTCTCGCGCCTGGGGGCCGAGGGGATTTTTATTGACTCAGTGGATGGGTTTCCCTAGTGTCTTGGGGGTTTGTATGCACTATCAGATTAAGTCGTGGAGAGTTTCTCCGACTGTTTATGAGTTTAGTTGGCATTTCGAGTTTTCGATCTGTTCGATCATTGATTATAGCCTGCAGAGATGCCACTTATTGAGCCAGATGAGGCACGCTTATTCCTCGGTGGGGAAGCGCCCCTCGAGAAAGGGCCCCCCCCCCCCCCCGTTCTGTATGCGATGATGATGATGCACTTGATGAGGCTGCTTTGCGTGATT
>CM054945.1:12139184-12341856 GCA_029168755.2 Tillandsia fasciculata
AAAATGAGGAAGGTACCGTCATCAGGACAAAGCAAGACTAGTTGCTCAGGCTACTCTCAAATAGAAGTATAGACTTTGATGAAACTTTCGCCCCTGTAGCTAGACTCGACGTCCATTCGTATCTTATTCGCGATAGCTTGTCATTTTAAAATAAAATTATTTCAAATGGACGTTAAGAAGCGGTTTTTAAATGGGTTTTTAAATGAGAAGTTTATGTGGCTCAACCGAAAGGGTTTTGTAGACCATAAACAACCTAACCATGTTTTTTGTTTGAAAAAGGCTCTTACGGTCTGAAACAAGCACCGCGAGCATGGTACGAAAGTGTGACACCCCCGGAATTTGGATTAGTCCTCTATATAAATGATATAATAGGACTAAATCTCTAACCCGGCTATAGCATTTTTGGATGGTAGCAGATCCAAGAGGAACATGAGAGTTAGCGTGCTTAGAGCTAGAGTAGTTCTAGGATGGTTTACCCCCTGGGAAGTGGGGCGTCACAGTTGGTATCAGAGCCATTCACCAGCCGGAATGTGAGATGAGTCTCTGAGCCAGGGTTATATAGCGGGTAGAGCGAGGCTCCCCGACTAATGACCGTTGTGAGTGGAGTACAGCTCCTCACAGGTCGGCTAAGGCTAGCGAGAAGAGTCTACATCAGGAAGGTGCAAGTGAGTTGCTCAAGCCTGACGTAGAAGTCAGGCTTAAATGAAACAAGAATGTGAGACCCCCGTAATTTGGATTAGTCATTTATTTAAATTATTTCAAAGGACGTAAAGCTCTAAATGGGTTAAGAGGATTTTGGATTGGTAACAAGATTTAAGTGGAACATGAAAGTTAACCATGTTAGAGCTAGAAAAGTTCTTTATGGGCTGACCCCCTGCGAAGCATGGCGTCACGAAAGGTTGACAAAGCACCTTTTGGAAAAGGGCTATACTCGAGGGGGAGCTGACAGGACTCTCTTTGTGAAGCATTATCAAAACAATTTCATTGTAGCACAAATCTATGTCGATGACATTGTATTTGGTGCAACAAGAGATAATGATGCTTCTAAATTCGCGGAAACCATGGAAAGCGAATTTGAGATGTCCATGATGGGCGAATTGACATATTTTCTTGGATTACAAGTTAAACAAAATGATGAAGGTATTCACTTGTGTCAATCCAAGTATGCAATGGAGTTGGTCAAAAAGTTTGATTTAGAAAATTCTAAGGATTTTCCGACTCCAATGGGAACTAGCCATAAGGGACTTGGAAGTGAATCACATAGTGAGAATGTAGACGAGAAACTTTATCGTAGTATGATTGGAAGTCTACTTTACCTCACGGCTAGTCGCCCGGACATATCCTTTAGTGTTGGGATTTGCGCGAGATATCAATCAGCACCAAAGGAGGTTCACCTGAAAGCGGTGAAAAGGATCATCCGTACATCAAAGGAACAATAAATTTCGGAATTTGGTATCCTATGGGAACAAGTTTGGATATTGTTGGATACTCAGACGCCGATTGGGCAGGATCAGTGGATGATCGGAAAAGCACGAGTGGTGCATGTTTTTATCTTGGCCATTGCCTTGTTGCATGGCATAGTAAAAAGCAAAACTGCATAGCACTCTCGACTGCCGAAGCGGAATACATTTCAGCGGGTAGTTGTTCAACCCAACTCATTTGGATGAAAAGTGTGTTGAGCGACTTCCGGATTTCAGCAACTTCGGTAACAATTCTTTGTGACAACACTAGTGCTATTAACATTTCCAAAAACCCTGTGTTGCACTCTAGAACAAAACATTGAACTTAGATATCATTTTCTTAGAGAGCTAGTTGAATCAAATATTCTTCAACTGTCATATATTTCAACTGAGGATCAATTAGCTGACATTTTAACAAAACCTTTGGATCAAAAACGTTTTATTCATTTGCGTAAAGCAATTGGAATGCTTTCCTTGAAATAACCTCTTTTTGAAACCTTTGCTTAGGTTAGGTTTTTGTTTTTGTGTTTTTGTTCTTTATCTATGTTTGTACATAGGACATTAATTGAGCATAAATTTAATTGACTTTAATTGCATCCTTTCATGCATTTAGAAATTTATTATGCTTTTGATATCATAATATTTCAATGTTGCAATGATCATTTATTAATTAAGCCATCTTTTAAGTGATCAAAGTCAATTTCTCTCTCAATGATCTCTTGGTATAGTCATTATCTTATTTGATTGCTTAGTCGAGTATGAATTCGAGATCAATTTTTGGTTGAATACCTTATATATTAAATAATTGATAGCCAATTGAGGGGGAGTCAAAGAAAAGTAAAATGCTCAAAAGATGTGGAAAGAGTTACATCCCAATGAGGAGTGTGAAAACTACCATCACATGGAGGAAAGAGCTACCACCTCGGTCGTCCGAGTACTGTGTGCAGCTACCACATGAATACCAAGCATGGTTTTGCCAATTTTGATTAAATAAATGCATATTGAAATACTTGACTCTGTCAAATTTCAAGGTTGGTATAAGGTGGGAATTTTAATGAAAGATGCTCAAAGAGCCACTCTCTTCAATAAATTGACTAGATATATTATCTAACTTATCTGGGATTTCAGACATCTATTGATCTTGGTATTTCATTTTCTTTACCAAATTGATGATTTGATAAAGGCATTACTCATAAGATCATGATAGATGTGATTGAAGTTGTTCAACTTTAAGGTTTTAATTTTTATAAATTTTCGTTTCATTTTTGAATATTTTTGATAGATTTAACATAATCTATTTCTTGTTGTATGAAACGATGATTTTTGTTTAAAGTTGATGCGCAAATGTGCTTACATACTTTTTCTGGATTTTATGAAATTTTTCTACATTTTTCTGAAGAAAAAGTTGGAGCCGATCCGGATTGGACAAGCCGATCCGGATCCCGAACGCAGGTATTCTCTGCGGGTAGCCGATCCGGATCGGAATCACGAACTGATCCGGATCGCGGCAAGGGTTTTAAATAAAGCAAAAGGGTTTTGATTTTCTTTTACTCCAATCTTTTGTTTTCAAGTTTCTAGAGCTTCTCTCTCTAGGTTTTATCCATCTTGGAAGCTTTCAAACTCAAGTTCTTCGATTCTAAGTAAGTTTTCTTGATCAAAATCCCGGTTTTTCACAGGTTTTCTATATTTTCCTCAAAACGTGATGAAATTTCTCTATCTTTTTCGTTTGAGATTGGTTTTTGGTCAAATTTCTTTTGAAATAAGAACTCTGGGTAGATTAGTTTTGATTATATGCTAGGTATTCTTCTGATTAACGAATTTTTGGGCTTCGATTTCTGAAAATTCGGTTTTAGGGCATATAATAGAAATTTTTGAAAATCATGCAATTGATCTATTTTTAAAATTCTTTTTGCAAAACTAATTTGATTCTTAGTCTCTCTACATGATTATGATTGTTTGGGTACAATTTTTTTTTTCAAAATTAACAATTTTCGTGTTCTTGAGTTGGTATTCACAGGATTTCAATCTTCTTTCTTAAAGCACGCACAGCAATGGAATTCTCATGGATCATCTTGCTGTTAGTCACAATGGTGCAAACACGTGCAACTGTTAAAAAGGAACAGGATGACTCAACTCGAGACAAGACAAAAGAAGCTGATGAAGACAGCTCAGAGTTTGATGAAGAAGAGTGGGAAGAATTTCTGAGGTTAAATCAACAAAAAGTGGATGCAGAAGACAGGGAATTTTTGAAGAATAAAAAGCTGATGAAATCTGCCTCAACGACCAAACAGTATACAAGACGGAAAAATACTAAACGAAGCGGAATTCAGCTTAATGAGCCTCTTACCAGAGCACGCTCACTTTCTGGAATTCAACACAGTGAATCTCCATGGATTGAGGGCCAGGATGCACCATCTGCATCCACACAAAATCCATCAACCTCCAAGAGAACGACTGCAGAAACAGATGTATTGGCATCCATTCGCCAGGAACAGCGAAAACTCTCTTTTGAACAAGAAAGACTGTGTAAAGAACTTCAGCAGATTTCCTCTCAGCATAAGAAGATCAAGAAGAAATATTCCAATATTTCGAAGATGCTTAAGGGGATTTTAAGCAAACTAAGCTGCACCAGTTCAGACACTTCGGACTAAACAGAATTTCGTGTTCTTTTTCCTTCTTTTTCATCTGTTTGTGCAGGATTTTCATTTTGTTTCTTTTGCAGGTTCTCAGTCCTTAGGTTTTTAATGTTCTGTTTTTAGTTTGTTTTAGTTTGAGTTCTCAGGTTTTTCTTGATTTTGAACTTCTTAACTCTCCTTAAATTTTGTATTTTTGGCTTAGTTTGTGACAAAAAGGGGGAGAGTGAGTAGAGAACTTTAAACAAACTTTGACTTTGGTGAAAGGTAAGTATCACAACTTCTGGTTGGTGAAAGGTAAGTATCACAACTTCTGGTTATCTTGTGATCTGTTGCATGTCCCTACTAACTATTCGACTAACTATTTGGACATGTATTATTACTAACAAGTTGTTTGATTACTAACAAAGCAAAGTTATGACATTTGGAATCTTATTGCTTAGAAGATATGTCAATGTTTGATTGTGATCTTATTACATATCTGAATTACTAAATGTCATGATGAGTATAAACTTTATCTCTGCTAGGTTTTGAATGCTAAATATTCTTGAGGTATCTAACGATCTCTTTTTGTCAAGAATGATTTCCTTTTGCAGAGAGTACAGATGTCTAAGTCTAGAGTCTGTTTTAGGAGTTTATCTCATGTATTTAATTTTTGGATCTCCATTGTAAATTTTTGTTGTATGGTGATAGCAACAAAAATATCCTTTTTGAATTTTCTTTAGTGGATTTGTGTTTTGTCATGAAACCGCCAAAGGGGGAGATTGTTACGGAATTTGAGTTGGCGTATTTCGTGAAAGTGTTAAGTCTTGAAGATTGAAGATGAAAGAAGTTTGGATCATATACCTCAATCTCAAGAAAGAAGAATTCAAAAGGATCAGGTATGTTTAACTAAAGATTTTTGGTGATCCGAATACTTCTTGTAGTGTAGAAACACTTGGAAGAATTTTTTATTGCATAAAAATCAAAAACTGGACATGGGACATGTTCAGGATCCGGATCAGACAGTCCAATCCGGATCCCGAAGGGTGCTTGTTCATTGGCAAATCCAATCCGGATCAAAGGTTATTTCCGATCCGGATCCCGAACATGGGATTTTGCTGAAATGTATGAACGATCCGGATCGGGCTTTTCAATCCGGATCCCGAACCCTTGTTTTTCTGGAATTGTCTATCACGCTACGACGATCCGGATCACAGTAAATCCGATCCGGATCGCCGTCCTGAAAATTTCAGAAAAGGTTAGTTTTTGATATTTATCGTCATCCAATGGTTTCTAACCTATATATAGACCCTATGATTCATTTTTAGGGTATCGGAAAATAAACGAAAAAATAAGCCGAAAAAGAAAAATCCACATATAGAGAAGAAAGGAAATCAATAGATTTAATTCTATGTTTCTTCATCTATATTGATTAATTTGATTCTAGGTTTTCCAAACTCAGATTTTGAGTAGAATCAAATTAATGAATACTTAGATGGTATTTCCGATCTATTTCTAATCTAAGTATTCGGCGGATCATCACCACCCAAAAACAACGATTTTCCCAAAATCGGCGCGTGGACTCGCGTGGCCTTGTGGATTCAAGGTGCAACCGCTCTCGTGGATTCGGAGCGAGGTACGTTCGTGGATTCGAAGCGTGCTACTGGGTGAAGACCGTGGATTCGGTCGAACGTCGTGGACTCGACGTTGGACGCCGTGGATTCGGCGTTGGGCGCAGATCGTGGATTCGAGAAGCGTCGTGGAGCGAGCGGAGAAGATCTACTAGGAGCGTATGGTAAAAGGTTGAGTCGTCTGTGAGTACGTTATATCACCTTGTACGTGTGTTAATTCTAGTGGATTTCACCGTGTTATCGGTCCCGTGGTTTTTTACTCCGGTTTGGAGTTTTTCTACGTAAAAATCTTGCGTGTTCATTTATTTTTCCGCATTAGGTTTTATTGCGCAATGATTTTTTGAGTGTTTATTGTTTACACCTATTCACCCCCCTCTAGGTGTTTTTTCTCCTATTTAGATCCATTAATACATATAACCCAACAGGTGATTCCCATTGCTGACATAGTGTGCCCCAAAAAGTCCACTTCGCGACATCCGAACTCACTCTTCTTAACCTTAGCAACCAGCTTCTGGTCCCTGAGATTCCGGAGAATAATCCGCAAGTGCTCCTTGCAGTTGATTGAAGAGGTCATCGATCCTGGGGCTTGTTCTTCACTGTAACCATGTTTATCTCCCTGTAGTCGACGCGTAGACGTAGGCTTCCGTTCTTCTTTCGCACAAAAGCACGGGTGCGCCCCAAGGCGACACACACGGTCTAATGAACCCTTTAAAAGTCCGAAACAACTAACCCGACGACAAGGGAAACAAACCACGCTAATGCCCTCACAAGGCTCCAAGAGGTGCCAATAGAACAGGTTGGGTTACTAACCACTCGAAAATTTCTCCCCTGTAAACAACGAACTCACCTGTAACCAACACGGACCACACGCTCGAAGCATAACCACCATCCCGGACTACCCGTTCCGATTGTCTGTCCTACCGAGGCGACGGTCAAGACTAACATTAGGTTTCAGCTCTAAGACTTACCACAAGGTCTACCCCACAAAAAGAGCTGCATACAGGGCCCCCCAGCCGAAATGACCAGTGCCAAAACTCCGAGTAGTCGCCAGATTCCCCCCTTGACTCACACCTGTCCCAAAAAATCAACAATCCAACACGCTCCCAACCTAAGCCTCAAGGCTAAGCCTTAGTCATGGGAAGCTGGCGACGCAACCCACAAGGTAAGGTCCTACCTCCGTCCTGGGACCGACGGGGTGCGGCGCTCTAAAATGCCACTAACTCTCGGTCCCAAACCGTTGCCCCACCAAGCACCGGGCATCGAAACGAGCGGTAACCCTCCAGACCAACAGTGACACTCCCAACTAGGAGAAAATCTAAGCTCTAGGTCCGCTCAACAATGACCTCCAGGCATAGAAGACTATCCATCTGAAACCTAAAGGATCGGAAGAAGATAAGCAACGAAAACCGCGAGAAGAACCCTGTCAAAAGTTGCCTAGGTTCACTAAACGCACTCAAGGGACCACACGCCAACCCACCAATAAGACAACCTAACTGGCCCCCTAGTGCAGAACACAGGAACCCGACCCAAGGCTACCTGGCACCACCAGCGTCTAAAGTTAAACCCCCAATAAAAGTCGCCACCTACGCACACTTGTGCGAAACAAGGCACGACCTCTCTAACCGAAAACGAGTCCAAACGAAAAAGATTACTAGCCCCGGTGGTCTCCCTTTCTAACCCAAAGGAGCACCCCGAGACCCCATCACGATAATTCCCACAACCATCACAGCGTCTATTGTAAAA
Organism: Tillandsia fasciculata; assembly: GCA_029168755.2. Taxonomy (NCBI): domain Eukaryota; kingdom Viridiplantae; phylum Streptophyta; class Magnoliopsida; order Poales; family Bromeliaceae; genus Tillandsia; species Tillandsia fasciculata. The sequence continues at coordinate 12,146,634 of CM054945.1, forward strand.
AGCCGAACTATGGTTATCAAACATAGGGAAAGAATCCTCATTCCTACCCATACCTTGCCCATGGTGCAAAAAGAATCGGCCGATTACCTGCTATAACCTAACACCAGAAGACCTAGAAGGTACAAGTTTAGACCGACGGCTGTCCAGTTACCTGTAATGACACGACTTTTCTAGTATTATTTTACCCTCCTGCTAATAAAGTGTAAGTTAGAGGAAATTAAATTATCGGGCTCTTAGAGTTGACTAACATGCGGTGCGGGTATTTTTCGGTGATAGAGCTCGAAAAACGATGAACGGCGGTGCAATCGGATCCGAAATCCGACTTACGGATCTCCCGGAATGGGAATTTGAAAGTCGCGGTAACCGTGGGGTGCATCGGAATCCGTGCAAAAGATCTGGCACGCTTTTCGAGGAATCTTAGAATCATCCTTAAGGAATTATCTTTAAGGAATTATCTCCAAAGGGATTATCGATAAGGAATTATCCTTAAGCAATTATCTTTAAGGAATTATCTTTAAAGATTTATCCCGAAGGATTATCTGTAAGGAATTAATTAATTAACGAATTAATTAATTAGAGCTAAAGTTATCCGAGGAGGATTTGACTGTGCGATCGGATCTGAAATCTGATGTCGTAATCCCCGGAACGGAATTTTTAGTGATACGATGACTAGACGTGCATCGAAATCTGTGCAAAATATCTTGCACCCGTTTAGGATAAAGGTAGTTATCCCGTAGGGGATAATTAATTAATTATTTAATTATCCGGAGATGGAAAATACAAAAAAAAGGGGGTAGATTTAATATCTACGTACGTATGAGATAAAAGGAAAATAAAAGAATAAAAATAAAAGAAAATAATAATATTAGATTAATTAAACCCCGTTACCGAAAGAAAAACCCTAATTTAAAATACCGCCTCCTCAAACCCTCCTCTTTCGTACGTACCGAAAACCAAACGAAACCCTAATTAGAAAAGAAAGAGGAAAACCCTAACCGGAGGAGAAAAGAGAAAAAGAAAGAGGAAGCGGAGGAACCCGATCGCCCCGATTCACGTGCCGGAGATCGGAGAACGGGACGCCATCGTCTACGGGGAGCGGATCCGGTCTCCAACGCCGAAAGGAAACAAGATCGGTTCTTTGATCCCGATAGATTGAGGTTAGTGGTCGTTAATCTTTTGTTAAAATAAATCGGGGGTTTTCCGTGTTCTTGTAAGGTTATTTTAATCGGAACATCGTTCGCGGATTTTCGTCGGGTTTTGGTCCATGTTTTATTCTCGTTCTTGATCGAGGGTTTTTATCGAGTTTAATCGATGATTTTTAATCGGTTTCTTTTTATCGGACTTGGTCGGAAATTCGATTGGGGTTCCGATTTATGTTTTGGTTGCTCGTAGATCAACGGTTTAACCGTTAGATTTACCGCGGATTTATTCGGAGATTTTTGGGGGTGTTTCGTTGGAACTTAGTGGGTTAACGGGAGGCCGCCGCCGTTACCATGTTCGCGGGGTCTTCGCCGGGGTCGCACGGGAGCGAAAACGGAGAAGAAATCGCGAAACGGGAGCGAAAACGGAGAGAAAACACGAAAATTTAGGGTTACTGTGCTGTCCGTACGGCGGCGGTCCACGGACCCCGGGCGTGCACCCGGTGCACGCCCCGCTGTCCCAAAGGCGCAGACCCGGCGCACGAAACCGTGCGCCGGGCTGCACAGTGTGCGCGGTGCACGCCCTAGGCGTGCACCCGGCGCACGCGCTTGCGGCCGAAGAGCGTGAACCCGGTGCACGCTTTGAGCGTGCACCGGCCCGGCCCAAACCGCGCGGTGCACGCTTCCTGCGTGCACCCGGCGCATGCCGCGCGGCCGCCGACGCCGTAAGCCTGGTCCACGGATACTCCTGTGCACCACCCGACAGCCCAAAGTTCGGTAGCTCCGTTTGGGTCCGTTTTTCTACCGTTTTGAGCGCCGTTTTCGCCGTTGGGATCGTAATTTTCGTGGTTTTCTTGGCATGGCCACTCGGGACCTTCTTGGTCACTATTTTATTTTGTTGAGAGCCGATTTCGCCGACGCTCTGCGCCTCGACGAAATTGTCGAGGGCGCGCTGTCGGGTCTTTTTCTCATCTTTTCGTCGTCAGGGCTTCTCGGCTGGACCATGACGTCCCGAGTTGGCTACTAGTTGAGGGATTGGGTTTTTGTTGGATTTTCGCTAACGGATTTTGGGTTCCGACGGAGTTCGCGATGATGTTGTCGCGATCCGGTTGTGGTTAACCATCAGTTTATCGTCGGGGACCCGGTTTGATCTGAGTCATTCGGTTTTACTTGACGGCTTTGATTTGTTGGGTTTTGATTGACGTCCCGGTCCTCTAGGTGCAGTGGTTTCAGTTTTGGGGGTTTAATGTTACAGTGGTCGGGACCACTGATTTTACCTGATTAGGGTAAGGTGTTAATTTGTGCTCTTGGGTATTTTAGTAGGCCGCGAGGAGCTCCGTTTGGCTTGTGAGGGTCGCGGGCGCGGACGTATATCTTCAACCAGGTGGGTACCCTTGCTATAAGTGCAACAAGTGCAGTAAGTGCACCATGTCATCGTAAAAGACTCGTTAATTTATCTAATAAAGTAGATGGACTGTTAAACCTTTCGCATAAATGTTTTGTTTAATTTAACATAATAATTGTGGCGGCTGCGGTCGCGGGGACTTTGGATGCTGCACGTACACAGGCGGAATGGCCCCCGCATGGGTGTACTTTTCCGGAGAAGTGGTCTTTATGACCCGTGTGCCCCACGTGGGTAGGGTGGGACCTCTTCACGCCAGCTTCAGTGTTCGCACTAGCACCGTGAAGGGTTTAAAAGCATCATGGGGTTGGTGCCCAACTTAATTCGGTATTCTGGGGTTGGTGCCCAGCTTAACTCGGTATTCTGGGGTTGGTGCCCATCTTATTTTGTGACAGGGTTTTAGCGAAAGGTTCCGGTGAAATTGGTTTGTTCTTTAATCCATGTTATTGTTAAGACATCTACTTTGTTTGTCACTGACTTTACCCACTCCGTGACAGGTTTGACTAGGTGTAATAGTCGGGACGATGGTGAGGCAGCGATTAAAGGACATTAGTTGGATGAGGTTTATTCCATCATTCTCGCTTGGGTTATCTCATCTCCTTTTATCTAAATTTAAGTTCTCAATTGCTTGATTGTGGAATGTTGTGGATGTTGGATCGAGAGACGGTTTTGTGATGTGGTCTTTATATTGTTCCTTAATGACTTATATGCGGCATGTTTTATACCGAACAAAAAGGGGTTTCGAAAATGTTTTCTAAAACCAAGTGTCGTGTGGGCACTGCTTTGAAAACCTGTGGATTTATCCTTTCCAAAACGATGTAGCCGCCTTACTGTGAATGTGTAGACGTTTTTAAAGGAATGGGTGTCGAGTGGACACCGTTTGCAAACTTGTAGGTTCCTCTTAATGTGATCAAATGTCTTTACACTCTCGTACTTGTTGACTGTGACTGTGTGGTTAAAGATTGTATGTTGATGTTGTAAATGAGACGCCGTGCATATACAAAGGAGACTCTGTCCGTGGGCAGAGTGAATTTTGTGTATGTGGCGGTCTGACACGCACCGGGGACGAGGCTGATGCTTATTTATTAAGAAAAAAAAATTACACACGCATTTTCCGCTTTACTTGACTTAAAAACCCCCGGGGGCGTGACATTACCCACGACCGACAAACGGCCGACGCACTAATAAACACCGGTGGGTTGCACTACCACCCGTCACTGTTACAGACGACGACCCGAGCGTCGGCAGAGGAAGGGGTTCAGAGAAAGAAACAAAAGCCGGCGCAACGCTCTGCCGTGCCAACAGCCGCACCAAGTGCAACAACACCGTCAGCAGAACCACCGTGTCCTATGCTGGTTGCCTAATCTATTCACTCATAGCAACCGTCAAGGCCCCCGGTGGCAGCCGGCCCCGACCCCAACCTCCAAATCAACCCGACTACACTGGCACAACCCCCGAGCTAAACCGGAAAACTAAACTCAACAGTCCCGCACTCTCGCATCTCTACGCAATTATACTCTGATCATTTTATTAGTTAGTAGCCAGTGGGAATGTGCTCCTGTGGATGTTGGACAGCGTCTACTGTGGTTAAAGCTGTTTTGCTCTGATACCATCTTAATCTGTCACGCCCCGGGGGTTTCATTAAGCGGAAGACAGCCACTAAAAAGAGTTGAATTTGCATAATTTTTTTTTTTTTTCTTTTTTTGTATTTTGAAAGCGGCCAACCAATAGAAGTAAAGCAACCATTCATCCACAAGGTATGAAAACAATCCAACATCCACGTCGATCCCTCAGGGGTATCGTAATCCACATAGTAAGCTACTACTAAGTAATGAAATGAGCAGAAAAGAAATACGTACAGCCTATGGCCTCGAAGGACCAAAAGAACTCCTGTCACGGCCTCACCGTCGCCCTCGCTCTCACTCCCGAAGGAACCTGTCACAGAGTGGGAAGTCAGCGACACAAGGTATAAAAGATGAAATGCAGGGAGACTGTAACTAAAGCAAACCATAAGGAAACCAGAGTAACCGCCCTCCGCATCGTGCGATCGACGGTGTCCCCTCCCCCTGCAAAACCTGAACCGGGCACCTGCCTCGGCATCCCAGACCGAGCACTATCCTCCAGAAAGGAAACCGAACCGAGCACTAACCTCAAGAAAGAAAACCGAACCAGCACCAACCTCGGGAAAGAAAACCGAACCGAGCACCAACCTCGGGAAAGAAAACCGAACCGAGCACCAACCTCGGGAAAGAAAACCAAACCGAGCACCAACCTCAAGAAAGAAAACCGAACCGAGCACCAACCTCGGGGAAAGAAAACCGAACCGAGCACCAACCTCGGGAAAGAAAACCGAACCGAGCACCAACCTCGGGAAAGAAAACCAAACCGAGCACCAACCTCGGTAAACCACGCCGAGCACCTACCCTGACGGGTCGCACCGCTCACACCTTGGCGCCTCAAACCCCCCACCTACGGGGGCCCCCACTACGTCACCTCGTGGGTATACACGGGTCATCGACCACTTTTACGAAAAAGCACACCCTTTGCGGTGGCCAAACCGCGGGTGCGCGTGCTGCAGCCTCGAGCATCGTAACCAAAAACCACGGAACCAAACCAATAATAAAAATCATAAGCACTATGGACATTAGTACAGTTAAACGGATAATTGGAGATCATCAACAGCTTTCGAAAAGTCCCACACTAAGTCTCGATCGAAAACCCACAACATGAGAAACATGAACATAACGATAGTGCGCATAAAGGGATTCTAAGAGTGTACCCACCTGAAACGCGAAGAAGAAGATGTGCGGAAACTCCAATTAAAACACTCCCTTGTGCCCGAAGAAGATCTACAGTAAAAATTATCGTTAAAAACATCGTCGCGGTTAAAAACACTCAAAAACGAGGCGAAACGGGCCAAAAACGGAGCTTCTGGACACTTAGGCAGGAAACTGGTGCACGGGTCCAAGCGTGGACCGGGTTCACGACGCCAGACAGCCGCGGCGCAGACCGGGAGCACGCCGCAGCGGTTGACCGCTGCGGCATGGGCCGGGCCGCGCACGGGCGGATGCGCGAGCCGAGTCCACGCGATTGGGCTGCAGAGGCGTGCACCGAGTGCACGCCGAAACGGTGGGCCGCGCGACCTGGCGCACGCATTCGTGCGCCGGGTTCGCGCCCCCGGGCCCGGTAGCCGTGCACCGGGTGCACGCCACGTCCGATGGACCGTGTGGCCTGGCGCACGCAACTGTGCACCGGGTCCGCGCACCGGGGTCCGGAAGCCGTGCGCCGGGTGCACGACGGGTCTGGTGGACCGCGTGGCCTGGCGCACGCAACCGTGCGCCGGGTCCGCGCCCCCGGGCCCGGTAGCCGTACACCGGGTGCACGCCCGGTCTGGTGGACCGTGGGGCCTGGTGCACGCAACCGTGCACCGGGTCCGCGCCCCCGGGCCCGGTAGCCGTACACCAGGTGCACGCTCGGTCTGGTGGACCGCGGGTCTGATTCTTCCGGATGAACAGTAATTTGATCCCCTTTTCCTGCTCCGGTTGCGACTCCGCGACCCCGGCGACTGCGGCGACGACCTCGTGGGCACGACAACGGCGGCGGCGGCCCTCCATTTGACAACGGCGGCGGCGGCCTCCCGTTCAACAACCCACGACATTGACAAATAAAAGGAAAACCTCATACCGAAAATAAACGAAAAGACCCAAACCGCTTACCTCGTTTTCGCCGGTAAGGGAGGAGTACGGGAGAGGATCGTCCCGTTCTCGTCGCTTCGTTCCGTCACGCCCGCTGTCGGATGGTGGGGAGAAGGTAGGAGAAGGGTCGGGGTTCTTCCTCGGAAAAGCCCTAAAGTGCGTCACGAATGTGGTGAGAAGTGGGAAAAGGAAACCCTAATCCCCAAACTTATCACCTAAAGATCAGGTGCGAACCCGAGTCCAAAATTTACCCCGCAAAGCATGCTAATCGCCCCACCACCTTTCTGATGCACCCGAAATCGCTAATAACTCCGAAAAATTATTCTGGGAGGTTCCGGAGTCGGAATTCAAATCCGATCGCACCGCCGCTCATCATTTTGCGGCCCCTACCACTTAAAAATACCCGCAAGCCCCGACGACCAGTCCAAAAAATCTCGAATTTCAGCCCCCCTACCTAACAACTAAGAAGATTCAATTAACACCAAAACGGAAAACCGGAGGGTCGAGGTACCACCAAAACAATAAAATAACCCACTGACATAGAAAGATGAAAAGTCTGATCACAGCAGGATCCCGTCCGATCTCCTCGAAAAGCGTGCTGGCCACTTAGCGCGGATTCTGGTGCACAACACAAAGGCAAACGCTTTGACCCCCATTCCGGGAGATCCGTAAATCGGAATCCGAATCCGATCGCTTTGCCGTTCTCCGTTTTCCGAGCTCAAACGCGAAAAAATACTCGCGGTCCAGGCCTAGTCTATTGTCGAAAACACCGTGAAGAGTCTCCCCAACAATCCCGTCATAAGACGAAGGTATACAAGGCATCGAAACGCAAGAGTACTACAACTCAGGACTAACGTGCACATCTAGGTGGGTTGGATTTCTTCCAAACTTTATGGAATGCCTGTTACGGCATTTTGGTGTTGGCATATTTCGTGAGTCAAGTCAGTGAGTTGAGTCGGAGTCTTAAAGGGATCAAATTGTCAATCAGCAATCAAAGACTTAGAGAAGATTCAACAAGAGCTCAAGTTGACACTCAGTGTTTTGAGTCTTGAAGATTGAAGATGAAGAATTGTGGATCAGTTACATCAATCTCAAGAAGAAAGTATTCAAAAGGATCAGGTATGTTTAACTAAATAATTTTGGTGATCCGAATACTTTCTTATAGTGTAGAAACACTTGGATGAATTTTTAATTGCATAAAAATCAAAAACTGGACATGGGACATGTTCAGGATCCAGATCAGACAATCCAATCCGGATCCCGAAGGGTGTTGGTTCATATGCAGATCCAATCCGGATCCAAGCCAATTCTGATCCGGATCCCGAACAGTGGTTTTTGCTGAAATTTATGAACGATCCGGATCGGGCATTTCAATCCGGATCCCGAACCCTTGTTTTTCTGGAATTGTCTGTCACGCTACGACGATCCGGATCACAGTAAATCCGATCCGGATCGCCGTCCTAAAAATTTCCAGATAAGGTAAGTTTTTGATTCTTATCTCTTTCCAAAGGTTTCTAAACTATAAATAGACACTTAGGGTTTCTCAAGAACGTGGGACAAAATACCGAAAACACTCGTGAGCAACCCTAGAGGCTAGGTTTTTACCGTTCTTCTTTTTAGCCTCTTTTAGGTTAATTCGACGGTTCTTCTAAGATCTATCTTTTGTCGAATTGATCTAAACTTTGCTTAGAATTTCTTTCTACGGTTCTTCAATGATAATCTAAGCAAAGGATCACCATCGAAGCCTATATTTCTTTATCGGCTGAGTTTGCGTCGTGGATTCGACGTGGCACCGTGGATTCGGTGTGTTGAAGGCGTTTCGTGGATTCGAAACGTGTGCTCGTGGATTCGAGTGGCGTTCGTGGATTCGAACGTGTGCAGTGGACGTGCAATCGGTGAGCGCAAGGTCCGAAGAAGTTGAAGGAGGGGTTTGAGTTCGTGGAGTCGGTAATCACCTTGTTATTCTTCTTTTCTTAGTGGATTGTTATTGCGTGTTGGTCCCGTGGTTTTTCTCCTGGATTGGAGTTTCCACGTAAATCTCGGTGTGCTGTTTTTATTTTCCGCATTGGTTTTTATTTTGCACTGAGATTTATTTTTTAAATATTACACCTATTCACCCCCCTCTAGGTGTTTGATAGTACCTATTTAGATCCTTGTGGATCCTTAATTAAAACCAACAATTGGTATCAGAGCGGGTTTTAGGTTTATCTATCATGTCGGGTGAAAGTGGTAATATTTTTAGACCTCCTCTTTTTGATGGGACCAATTATGCATATTGGAAAGTGCGGATGAGAGCTTTTCTCATCTCAATTGATGAGCGGGTATGGCAAACCGTTGAATACGGTTGGGTGCATCCTGTTGAGGAAGTAGGAAATTCTACTACCCCAAAACCTCGCTCTAGATGGTCCAAAGAGGAAATCGAAAGATCTTCTTACAATGGGAAAGGTATGAACGCTTTATATAATTCTCTTTCCTCGACTGAGTTTACAAGAATTTCCGCGTGTGAAACCGCGAAGGAAATTTGGGATATTCTCAAAATTACACATGAGGGTACTAATCTTGTAAAAATTCAAAAGCTCCAGATGCTTACAAGTCAATTTGACTCTATTCATATGGAAGAGCATGAATTGTTTACAGATTATTACACTAGACTTCAAGATGTAATTAATACATGTGCTAATTTAGGAGAAAAGATCCCGGAGTCGAAAATTGTAAGAAAGATTCTTCGGACTCTTCCGGAACGGTTTAGGGCAAAGGTTACCGCCATTGAAACCGTTAGTCATCCGGATGAGATGAGTGTAGAGGAATTAGTAGGTGCTTTGCAAACTTATGAGATGACTTTTCCTACTAATCAAGTTTCTTCCAAGTCTTCTTCTAAGCTTACAGGTATTGCATTCAAATCAACAAAGGAAGAAGATAGCGAATCAAGTTCCGACGATGAAATCTCTTTAGCCGAGTTTGAAGAACAATTGGCGCGGATCACAAAGAAATTTCGTCGGAAATTTTGGAAGAATCGAACCGATGGATCTTCATCCACGAAATCATCTAAAGGATCATCGGGTTCTAAATCCTCTAAACTCAAAGGCGTTGCAAAACCTTCTAAAGAAAAAGAAAAAGATGATTTCGAAGGGGAAATCCGATGTTATCGATGCAAAGGCTACGGCCATATTTCAACGGATTGTCCTTCTAAGAAATCATACAAAAAGAAGGCTTTGCAAGCAAAAACTTGGGACGATTCTAGTTTCGATGAATCGACCTCAAGTGAAGAGGAAAAAGAAAAATTTGTTGCTTTTCATGCCTCTCAAATTCCCTCTTCTAATTTTTGCTTATCATCTTTAGTCACTGACTCTATTCCTTTGATTTTGCATGAAACATCAACATCCGATGGAGAGTCATCAAGTGAGGGGGAGTCGGACGAAGAAGAACTCGTTGAGGCATACCAACAACTTCTTGCGGAATCAAAGAAGATGGCCAAGCATATCAAGAAGTTGAGGAAGCAACGACTTGAGGTTCAAGACGAGAATCAAGCTTTAAAGATCAAACTTCATGATCTCGAGGAGGAACAAGGGTGTTTATTGGATAACAATAAAATCCTCCAGGAAAAGTTAAACCAATCGGAGACAAATGCAAAATCATATATGGACAAGATTGGTTTTCTAGAAAAGCAGTTTGAAGAAATTCATGTCACCAACCAAGCTTTGACCAAGCAAGTTCATGAACTCAAATCCGACATACAAAGGCTTTCAACCGGTTCCAAGAAACTAGAAAGTATGTCCGGATTAGGTCAAACAAGCAAGGTTGGTTTGGGATTTAAAAAGAACCAAACTGTGCATGCTTCAAGTTCCACAATGAAATTGAAAGGAAAAACTTGTCACTTATGTGGACTTGAAGGACATTTGGTGAAGAATTGCCCGAAAAAGAGAAAGAAAAATCTTTCGGCAACTTCATCTACGGAGCGTACTCAACGGAATCAAAAGACACATCAAGTTAAAGGAGTTCACTCAACCCACCAAAGGTCCGAGCCACAACATCAATCTTACAAGTGGATTATAGCGAGGCAAAGACCTAAGGTGGATCAACAGTCAAAGCGGACAACCCCCGGCCACAACGAATCAAGACAACCCAAAATCCAGCGATTTTGGATTCGGAAAGGTGATATCTTTCCTTGTCTTAAGTTCTAAATAGCTTATGACTGTATGTAATGCTTTGATTGGTTTTCTCTTCATATTTTGCTTAATCTTTGCATTACATGTTTTTCAATGCTCTTTGTTTTTATACTTTGTTTTTGAACAAAAGGGTTTTTATTGAACAAGTGCATTGAATAAAAAGGGCTTCACGTTCATTCACTCCAAATTAATTTTATATGGATTATCAACTTTACTCCATAATCATAATCTTGAAGATACTTCATTATAGGAGTTTTTGATAGTTATAAGCATCAAATTTTAGAAATCATGTGTGATCTTTAGATGCTTAATCTATCTCGGTTGTGTGAATTCTTTGTGACAACACAAGTGCTATAAATATTTCTAAAAATCCTGTGTTGCACTCAAGAACAAAACACATTGAACTTAGATATCATTTTCTTAGAGAGCTAGTTGAATCAAATATTCTTCAACTTTCATATATTTCAACTGAAGATCAATTGGCTGACATTTTAACAAAACCTTTGGATCAAAAACGATTTATTCACTTGCGTAAGGCAATTGGAATGCTTTCCTTGAAATGATCTCCTTTTTGAAACCAATCCTTAGGTTAGGTTTTGTTTTTGTGTTTTTGTTCTTCATCTATGTTTGTACATAGGACATTAATTGAGCATTGGTTATATTGACTTTAATTGCATCTTTTCACGCATTTAGAAATCTATTATGCTTTTGACATCATAATATTTCGATGTTGCAATGATCATTTATGTTAATTAAGTCATCTTTTAAGTGATCAAAGTCAATTTCTCTCTCAATGATCTCTTGGTATAGTCATTATCTTATTTGACTATTTAGTCGAGTATGAATGCGAGATCAATTTTTGGTTGAATACCTTATATATTAAATAATTGATAGCCAATTGAGGGGGAGTCAAAGAAAAGTAAAATGCTCAAAAGATGTGGAAAGAGTTACATCCCAATGAGGAGTGTGAAAACTACCACCACATGGAGGAAAGAGCTACCACCTCGGTCGTCCGAGTACTGTGTGCAGCTACCACATGAATACCAAGCATGGTTTTGTCAATTTTGATTAAATAAAATGCATGATTGAAATACTTGACTCTGTCAAATTTCAAGGTTGGTATAAGGTGGGATTTTTAACGAAAGATGCTCAAAGAGCCACTCTCTTCAACAGATTGTCTAGATATATTATCTAACTTATCTGGGATTTCAAACATCTATTGATCTTGGTATTTCATTTTCTTTACCAAATTGATGATTTGATAAAGGCATTACGCATAAGATCATGTTAGATGTGATTGAAGTTGTTCAACTTTAAGGGTTTTAATTTTCATAAATTTTTGTTTCATTTTTGAGTATTTTTGATAGATTTGGTATAATCTATTTCTTGTTGCATGAAACGATGACTTTTGTTTAAAGTTGATGCGCTAAAGTGCTTACATACTTTTTCTGATTTTTATGGAATTTTTCTAAATTATTCTGATGAAAGAAATTTGGATCATATACCTCAATTTCAAGAAAGGGTAGAATTCACGATTGATGTCATTTGGAAATCTCTGTAAGTCATCTTTGTAAATCCGTTACATCTTGATAGAGTTTGGATCTCAAGATTATTTTTGATGACTTGTGTTTGATGAATATAACATGAAAAACTGTTTATAATGTTTTATCTTTGTTTTTCATGATTTAGGAGTAAATCTTTTTAATTTTGTGAAATTAATTGGATTGAATGGCATCTGTGTGAATTCATTGTTTAAAGCACTTAAATTGATTTCTTGATAGAATACAAATCGGTATTTGAAAAGATTTCAAAATCTGGATTTGTTTCAAGAAATTATTTGATTTTTGCTTTCTGGTACCGGTACGCAATCTGCATTTTTGTTATATACCGGAACTGAGCTTTTATCTCTCTTTCTCTATGAACTAATGCTGTTAGTGATTTCTTTTTGTCTAGTATGTTCACTGTTTGACAATTTGTGACAAAAAGGGGGAGAACAAAAAATAATGATCGTATCACAAAGGGGGAGAACATAAATGCTCAAGACAGGGGGAGAACATGGAGAACATGGAGAACATGTTAGAGATGCTCAAGATAGGGGGAGATAAAGAAAAGATTGAAAGAGCCGAAAAACAAAAGAACCAAAAGGACGAATCAAATGTAGGATTTTAATTTCTAACGACTAACGTTTGATTTTGTTTGGAGTTTTGTTTTGCAGGAATTACATCACTTTAAGACTCCAAGTCCTAAGTCATAGAGTATGTTCTAGGACTGTTTGGTTCAAATGTAATTTTGTATTTATTGGATCTTTCACGCAAAGAAAATCAATGTTTTGGTGATGACATTGAATTTCGAATTTTTTGGTTTAAGATGAGTGACTTGAGCGTTTTTATGTATTTTTGGGTTTTGTCACGAAATTGCCAAAGGGGGAGATTGTTACGGCATTTTGGTGTTGGCATATTTCGTGAGTCAAGTCAGTGAGTTGAGTCGGAGTCTTAAAGGGATCAAATTGTCAATCAGCAATCAAAGACTTAGAGAAGATTCAACAAGAGCTCAAGTTGACACAGTGTTTTGAGTCTTGAAGATTGAAGATGAAGAATTGTGGATCAGTTACATCAATCTCAAGAAGAAAGTATTCAAAAGGATCAGGTATGTTTAACTAAATAATTTTGGTGATCCGAATACTTTCTTATAGTGTAGAAACACTTGGATGAATTTTTAATTGCATAAAAATTAAAAACTGGACATGGGACATGTTCAGGATCCGGATCAGACAATCCAATCCGGATCCAAGCCAATTCTGATCCGGATCCCGAACAGTGGTTTTTGCTGAAATTTATGAACGATCCGGATCGGGCATTTCAATCCGGATCCCGAACCCTTGTTTTTCTGGAATTGTCTGTCACGCTACGACGATCCGGATCACAGTAAATCCGATCCGGATCGCCGTCCTGAAAATTTCCAGATAAGGTAAGTTTTTGATTCTTATCTCTTTCCAAAGGTTTCTAAACTATAAATAGACACTTAGGGTTTCTCAAGAACGTGGGGCAAAATACCGAAAACACTCGTGAGCAACCCTAGAGGCTAGGTTTTTACCATTCTTCTTTTTAGCCTCTTTTAGGTCAATTCGACGGTTCTTCTAAGATCTATCTTTTGTCGAATTGATCTAAACTTTGCTTAGAATTTCTTTCTACGGTTCTTCAATGATAATCTAAGCAAAGGATCACCATCGAAGCCTATATTTCTTTATCGGCTGAGTTTGCGTCGTGGATTCGACGTAACACCGTGGATTAGGTGTGTTGAAGGCGTTTCGTGGATTCGAAACGTGCGCTCGTGGATTCGAGTGGCGTTCGTGGATTCGAACGTGTGCAGTGGACGTGCAATCGGTGAGCGCAAGGTCCGAAGAAGTTGAAGGAGGGGTTTGAGTCCGTGGAGTCGGTAATCACCTTGTTATTCTTCTTTTCTTAGTGGATTGTTATTGCGTGTTGGTCCCGTGGTTTTTCTCCTGAATTGGAGTTTCCACTTAAATCTCGGTGTGCTGTTTTTATTTTCCGCATTGGTTTTTATTTTGCACTAAGATTTGTTTTTTAAATATTACACCTATTCACCCCCCTCTAGGTGTTTGATAGTACCTATTTAGATCCTTGTGGATCCTTATATTAAAAATCAACAATGCCTTCTAATTCTATTGAAAGCATGTTAGCATGCCTAGTTTAGCTATTTGTATAGCTAGTATAATCTGATAGATGTCTAGATTATTTTTGAATGATAGACCTGATCCTCATTTATCATTTGTATGATCTTGAGACTGTTTGACACTAGAATGCATGATCAATTGACTTTCGAACTGCATCTGAACCGTTTTAAATCATTGAACCTATTTTAATATAAAAAGTGGCTTCAAAAATAGTTTTAAACATTGTGATCACCCAGAGGGGTTGGATAGGTTCAGAATGCATGAACTCTCGCGCCTGGGGGCCGAGGGGATTTTTATTGACTCTGTGGATGGGTTTCCTAGTGTCTTGGGGGTTTGTATGCACTATCAGATTGAGTCGTGGAGAGTTCTCCGACCTGTTTATGAGTTAGTTGGCATTTTGAGTTTTCGATCTATTCGATCATTGATTATAGCCTGCAGATGCCATTTATTGAGCCAGATGAGACACGCTTATTCCTCGGTGGGGTAGCGCCCCTCGAGAGCCGCTCCGGATGCGATAATGATGATGCGCCTGATGAGGCTGCTTTGCGTGATACTATGACAGTCCTGAGGGACATCCTCCGTTGATACACGGAGAGCCCTAGTTGATACACTAGGGGGCGCAGGCTTGACTGGACCAGATTTGGTAGTCATTGAGATTTTGGTTGATGTGGGCACCTCCTGAGCGAGTGGATGCATTGCATGTTCTTAGTTGAGTTTTTCCTTTGAGCATGATACTTGAGGCATATTAGCTGTAGTTTCATTTCAGCTTTCCCATTATCTATTTGTATATCTTTTGTCTTGCCTCCAGTAGACTTAGTGGGCATACCGTGGATCTTGGTGACGGTACCCACTGAGAACTACCTTCTGCAGTAGTTCTCACACCCGCTGTGGTGACAGGTTTTCCTGACGTAGCTGTTCCGGCACCGGTTCGGGCAGAGGCAGCAGATCGAGGTAAGGGCGTGGCCGAGTAGCTTCTTACCAGTTTATTTTGAGAGTCAGAGGTAGATGTACCCTGTCTGAGAGATTTATTTATGTACTGAACAGTCTGAGAGGTTTGATGTATTATGTATTATGTTTTAGTCTGGGAGATAACTATGTATTTTGGATGTGCTACTTCAACTGTTCAGTGTTGGGACTTGTTGGGTTGTATTAATTGGATCTAAATAGGGAAAAAAACACCTAGAGGGGGGGTGAATAGGTGTAAACAGTAAACACTCAAAAATCGTTGCGCAATAAAACCCAATGCGGAAATGAAAAATGACACGCAAGATTTTTACGTGGAAAAACTCCAAACCGGAGTAAAAAACCACGGGACCGATAACACGGCGAAATCCACTAGAATTAAAACACGTACAAGGTGATATACCGTACACACTTACGACTCAACCTTTTCCATACGCTCCTAGTAGATCTTCTCCGCTCGTTCCACAACGCTCCTCGAATCCACGATTTGCGTCCAACGCCGAATCCACGGTGTCCAACGTCGAGTCCACGACGTCCGACCGAATCCACGGTCTTCACCCAGTAGCACGTCTCGAATCCACGAACGTACCTCGCTCCGAATCCACGAGAGCGGTAGCACCTTGAATCCACAAGGCAACGCGAGTCCACGCGCCGATTTTGGGAAAATCATTATTTTTGGGTGGTGATGATCCGCCGAATACTTAGATTAGAAATAGATCGGAAATACCATCTAAGTATTCATTAATTTGATTCTACTCAAAATCTGAGTTTGGAAAACCTAGAATCAAATTAATCAATATAGATGAAGAAACATAGAATTAAATCTATTGATTTCCTTTCTTCTCTATATGTGGATTTTTCTATTTCGGTTGTATACAGATCTATACGGCTTGTTCGGCTTGCCCTAGAAAATGAATCGTAGGGTCTATTTATAGGTTAGAAACCCTTGGAAGAAGATAAGAATGAAAAACTAACCTTTTCTGGAATTTTACAGGACGACGGTCCGGACTGGAATTGTGGCGGTCCGGACTGTCACAGCGAAACAGACTTTTTCCAAAAAAAACATACCTTCGGGGTCCGGACTGAAATTTCTACGGTCCGGACTGTTCATGCAATTTCAGCAAATTCCACATTCGGGGTCCGAACTGAAATTCCCACGGTCCGGACTAGAATTGCGCATGAACTAACCTATGTTCGGGGTCCGGACTGTGATGCCTAATCCGGATCCTGAACATGTAGTATGTCCAGTTTTTGATTTTTATGCAATCAAACATTCAACCAAGTGTTTCTACACTATACGAAGTATTCGGATCACCAAAAATGTTTAGTTAAACTTACCTGATCCTTTTGAATTCTTCTTTCTCGAGAATGAGGTATATGATCCAAACTTCTTCATCTTCAATCTTCAAGACTTAACCATTTTCACGAAATACGCCAACACAAATTCCGTAACAATCTTCCCCTTTGGCGGTTTCGTGACAAAACACAAATCCACTCAAGAAAATTCAAAAAGATATTTTTGTTGCTATCACCATACAACAAAAATTTACAATAGAGATCCAAATAAAGATAAATACATGAGATAAACTCCTAAAACAGACTCTAGACTTAGACATCTGTACTCTCTGCAAATAGGAAGCATTCTTGACAAACGAAATCGTTAGGTACCTCAAGAATTTTATCATACAAAACCAAACACAGAGATAGAGTTTATACTCACCATGACATTTACAAATTCAGATATGTAATAAGATCATAATCAAAAATCAACATATCTTCTAAACAACAGAAATCCAAATGTCATAGAATTGTTAGTCAACATCAACTTGTTAGTTATATTACATGCCCAAATAGTTAGTCAAATAGTTAGTTGAGGCATGCATCAAAACAATATAAAACCAAAGTTGAAGTCATACTTACCTTGAATAGTTCAAAGTTTCAAAGTTCATAGTCAGTTCACAAGTTTCACAACCATCAGTTCACAACCATAGTCGATCATTGTTATCATTGTTTGTTCTCTCTTTCTCCCCCTTTTTGTCACAGAAACAGGCCAAAATTACAAAATAGATGGAGAGTTAAAAGTTTTAAAACAAGAAAAACCTGAAAACTAAACAAAGAAGAACTAAATAACCTGCAAAAGAGAAAAAAGTTAGAATAAAACACTATTCAGAGTCCTCGGAACTAATGCACCCAAGCTTTTGAAAGATTTTCTTTATCCGCCTGTTCATTGAAACCTGCTCCTTTTTAACTTCCCGAATTTCTTCCTTCATTTCAACGAACTCATTAGACATGCGCTCTTGCTCGGAAGAGAGACGCTGTTGTTCTCTGTAGATTGAAGTAACTGAGGCATCATCCTCGGAAGGTGAAGGAGGTGCTTGTTGTGCGGTAGGTGCTGGTGGTACTGAAGCTGTTGTTGCTGTTGTTGGTCGCTTTTTGCAAGGAGGTGATGAAGTCTCATCTTGCTTTGTGGAGAGGGACTTTACGATAGTCGAATCGTTAATTGTTCCCAAGCTGTGCATATACGAGCTTGCACTCGTATCGATCTTGAACTTGCGAAGAATGCGCATTATGATCATTGGGAATGGAAGTCGCTCAGTCGGATGGGCATTTTCCACATACCTTGCCATCCTCGACCAGATGAGGAAAGGAATGTTGAAGTTAGATCCCAAAGCTGCCGTGGGATTTCCAAGAAGATAAAGAAATAACATCCTGTCCCATCTAAGAACTTTTGTTTGCATCTTGGGGAGGATGTTGTAGCAAACAATAAAGTTCAGGTACCTATACTCAGGTCGAAGTTCTTTGGAAAGAATTGAGTTCCCCGACGACAGAGTATCTGGAAGACAAATTTCATCAACAACCACTCTCCATGAGGTGGTCGAGAACGCATGACCTTTTAGGTAATGACTTCCTTCAGAGATGGCCTTCATCCCTAATACCTCTCCAATCAGTTGTGGAGTGACCTTGATCTTAATATTTCTGACCATTGTGTGAAATTCTCGCAGTCCGTCCTGATCACTCAACCTTGATCCATTTTGATAGAACATCCTGACGGAGTGAAGGCAATATCCTGTAGATTCGGGGAATTTGAAAATCGGAGCAAGTCCCGCTTGATCAAAAAGTGTTCCAAATAAAGCAGAGCGCTCCTTTAGGGCTTTGACATTGACATGTCGCTCGCCAATGCATTCTCTTTTCTCAAAGTCCCTAATTCTTTCAGAACTCACAAAGTTTTGTGGAGGAGGCTGACTTGCAAGTGGCTCTTCAATGGAGATACCCCGAGCATTCCCTCTGTTCCGGGCAACACTCTTTCTCTTTGTGTTGGCTGGACTTGCCTCCATGGGGGCCTTTCCTTTCTCAGCAGCAGTAGGCGGAGGCTTCGCCTTTGAAGATTTAGTAGGGGCTTTCCCCTTTGAGGCAGTAGGTATAGTGGCCTCCACCAAGAGTGTCACGCCCCGGGGTCAGAACTGTACCCCGGGCTCGCCAACAGATCCGCCGCCCCTACAGGAAGCCCTGTAGAGACGTAGCGTCTAACCTGCAAAAATAGAGATTAACTATGCTAACAGATATCAGAGCGATAAGGAAAGCTAGCTAACTATAAGAAATAAAACAATCTCTCCCATAAAATATACATAAAGTCCTCACCTGAATACAGGAGTCTCTCAAAAGAAAGATAAAAGAGTACAACTCGATCCCTCACTACAAGATCTCTCAAACTAACAGACACAACCAAAAAGTACATCGGGTACCTCTACCTCTCGCTGCTGCTGAAAAGGGAAAAAGGATCTACCTCGCGATTCCCTTACCTCGGTTTGAAGGAGCTGGATCAGCGACGGGCACCGCAGGAACTGGAGCTGAAGTCCCTGGGGAAAAGACACCACAACGGGTGTGAGAACTACCTCCCACAGTAGTTCTCAGTGGGTGCCGCCAACAAGCCCGACGGCGTGCCCACTAAGTCTACAAGAGGCATAAAGTAACAAAAAGGGAAATGCAGTATAGAAAAGCTGAAAAGTAAAACATCTACTGCTACTATGCCTCTAACCAAATGCTCAAAGAAAAAGGACCGAAGATCAATATGTCTCTATTGCTACTCAACTCAAATCACCCAATCCAAACTGACTGCCTCAACGGTCCAGTCAAACCTGCGCCTACCTACTGCTGTAGGTATGTCCGTAGCTGCCAAAACTGGCTCAGCCAGAGGGACGATGTCCATGACTGCCAAAACTGGCTCAGCCAGAGGGACACCAACATCGACAAGCCGCGATAAAAGTAGCAAGCCCAACTCCGGAGTGGCACTCGTGGGTAGCGACCCCACCGAGCAAAGTATCTGCGCATCTCTGTCGATCTCAAGTAAGGCTCTTGCAGGCTATGATCCAATCACTGTCTCACTCGCTAACTAAGAATCCACACTGTCCCAATGATCATCTCCCAAAGATCCCAGTCCCACATGTCACTATCTCAATGATGAACAATCTACAGACTGCTACCAACTCTACTCGGTCCCCAGACACGAGTACAATGCATCCAAAGCTACTAAACCTCCCAACCCACAACTCAGGGGAAGACCACTATGTCCAGAATGACAAAAGTAATAAATGACGTGGGAGAACTAAAGCAGATGCATAATTCTAACAGTAGTCATCTGAGTAAGATATACAATGCATAATAGATTTGCTAAGTCAAGTTTTCCAGTTAAAATGGTTCATGTGTGGCAAGAGTTCCAATAAGATCATCAAATTTAGCAATTACTAACCGTGGGTACTATCATACAGTTTGCACAGATTATTTTGCTCAAATACTAACATGCATGCATTTACAATTGCAGAATTAGAGTGCAGTCCATAGATATTGAAAGCAGGATCACCCACCTGAACACGCTAACTGTCCGGGACGGTACAGATAAACAGTCCAGCAATCGACAACTGCCTAGATCCACAGTGCAAAGAGCACAGAAAAAGTGCTCTTACAGTCCTGGGTACAATAACACATCTCAATTATACACAATTCACACACACAATTACTATTCCAAAATCTGCAAACAAGGTTACTGTTCACACGCGAATTTCACCTGAAAATAATTTTCCAGAAATTCCAATAAAAATATCACGACGATCCTCGCGAAGTGTAGATGTCGATAGGCTCTTGAATCGTCGAAATCCGATATCCAGATGCGAAGATAAAATTCTGCGAAGTTATTGCTGTCAGGAATCCAGACTGTAGCAAAGAGGCATAAAAATGTACCCCAAACCCTTATAAAAGCTCATTTCTGGGAAAAGTGATCAATACGGAAAACGTAGATATACCTCTCGTGCAACCGCTGTCGAAGAAATCGTCCAAAAATGAGGTCGGGGTAGCTCTGCAGATCTCCCAGACTAAACTGCGACGGAAATGGGCCTCCAATAGTAAACTGTCGCTCCGCACTACAAGGCAGAAGAAGCAGTCGTCACGGCTTCCAGAAAATCTGAAACTTCACTAGAAGATTGGCAAGAGGGAGAGGAAGAAGTTTTGTATAAGGCACAAGAGCTAAATCCCACGAGAAAGGGTGGAAAAATCCACCCCAAGCCGGCCTTTATATAGGCCTCAAAGGAAAAAGCCCAAAAAAAACAAGTCAATTGGGCTCGGGCCCGAGTTTTCGGGCGCCCGAAAACTTTCGGGCGCGCACAGTGCGGCCCGGCCCAAGGTTTTCGGGCGCGCACAGTGCGGCCCGGCCCAATACACGCCGTCGGACAGGATCCACGATCCGTCCGACCCGCCTCTGGGCCTGCCACGTGTCGCCCGAACAGCGAACACCGAAGCGGACCACTCACCGCCCGCCACGTGTCCGCCCTCCCGCACAGTAAGGCGGTGGCGCCCGCCAATGAGCGGGCGCCACGTGTCCACCCCCGTTGACCCCGACCGCGCGACGTGCGCGCCTGTCGCGCGACGTGGGTCGCACGTGCGCACGCATCCCGAGGTACCAGCCCCGCGCTCCGTGCACCCCGCGTGCTGCACCCGCCAATGAGGGAGTGACACGTGTCCCCTGCACCCGGTCCACGCCTTCGACAGGAATTCCGTGGACCGCGCCGCGTGCACCAACCAACCGGAGGCTGCCACGTGTCCCCCGCCTGGTCCATGCACCGCCGCGCTCACCCGGTAGACCGCGCGCCCTGGGCCCGCCAATCAGGCGGTGCCACGTGTCCATGCGCCGGGTCTGTGCACCCCGCCGCGCAGCTCTGTGGACCGCGCATCCTGAACCGGCCAATGACAGGCCGCCACGTGGCATCCCGGCGGTCTACGGCCCCTCCCATGCACCATTTTCCACTAAAAACTTCCGGGTGTCCGTTTTTGGGCATCCGGACTCCAAATTAAGCAAATAAATAGTCGTTTTCAAGCGTTTTTCCGTGCTGAATCCATCTACGACCTCTGTTTGGCCTAAATCTTTCCAGAAATTCGGCAAACCCAGCCGAAGGCCAATACAGCAAATAAAATCACACAGGGTCCATCAATAGCATCCTATTGATGCACTGTGGGCCAGATACACCAATACTAGGTGTTCCAACAGTGGATTCATCGGAAAAACACTGCATGGGAACTAGGGCCACTACATCCTCCCCCACTAAAAGAAAGTTTCGTCCTCGAAACGAAACAGAGTAAAAACGAACGTACCTCAGCCAGAAGTCTCGAACAGAAAAGGGTAGGCATCTCGCATCGCCGTCTCAAGCTCCCAGGTAGCCTCTCGCTCCTCATGGTTGCTCCAAAGGATCTTCACATAAGGTATTGCCCGGTTGCGCAATTCCCTCACCTCTCGAGCCAGAATCCGCAACGGGCGCTCCTCGTAAACCAAGTCCTCGCCAATATCCAAGGATGCGAAGTCAATGACATGAGACGGATCGAACACATATCTCCTCAAGGCCGAAACATGGAAGACATCATGAACACCAGCCAAACGGGGAGGTAGAGCAACTCTATAAGCCACAGGGCCTACCCTCTCGAGTACCTCAAAGGGTCCAATAAAGCGGGGACTAAGCTTCCCGCGCACTCCAAACCTCCGGACCCCCTTCGAGGGCGAGACCTTTAAGAAGACATGATCACCAACCTGGAACTCAAGGTCTCGCCGCCGAACATCTGCATAACTCTTCTGGCGACTCTGGGCCGTCTCCAAGTGCCGACGTACAACTCGAACCTTCTCTTCCGCCTCCAGCAGTAAATCTGGCCCCAGCGTCCTCCTCTCACCCACATCGCTCCAGTATAGGGGCGACCGACACTTGCGTCCGTACAACGCCTCAAACGGAGCCATCTGAATGCTCGCTTGAAAGCTGTTGTTGTACGCGAACTCAACCAGGGGTAAGTGTCGGTGCCAACCTCCTCCAAAATCCATGACGCACGCACGCAACATATCCTCAAGCGTCTGAATGGTGCGCTCTGACTGACCGTCTGTCTGTGGGTGGAAAGCTGTGCTGAAACTAAGCTGAGTACCCATGGCTGACTGTAAGCTCCCCCAAAACCGTGACACGAACCTCGGGTCTCGATCTGAAACAATGGACGCTGGTACACCGTGCAGCCTCACGATCTCATCCAAGTATAGCTGTGCCAGGCGCTCCAAGGACCAAGTCATCTGTACAGGCAGGAAATGTGCTGACTTGGTAAGTCTATCAACAATCACCCAGACTGCGTCGGCTCCACTCTGCGATCTCGGTAGCCCAGTCACAAAATCCATGGTGATACGGTCCCACTTCCATTCGGGAATTGGAAGGCTCTGCAACTTGCCAGCAGGAACACGATGCTCTGCCTTCACTTGCTGGCAAGTTAAGCACTGAGCAACAAACCTTCCAATATCCCGCTTCATCCCCGACCACCAAAAGTGTGCCTTAAGGTCCTTATACATCTTAGTACCTCCAGGATGGATGGTATAAGGTGTATAATGGGCCTCTCTCAATATCTGATCTCTAATCTCCAAGTCCGATGGCACACAAACTCGGTCCCTGTACCGTAGTACTCCCGAGCTGTCCACTGAGAAATCCCCTCTCTGATCTGTCTGAATCTGTGCCCTGATCCTCTCCAAGTGGGGGTCCTCACTCTGCGTCTCCCTGATCCTGTCCAGCAGAGTGGGCTGCAAGACCATAGTCATAAGCCTCGCAGAGACCCCAGTGGATACTACCTCAATCTGAAGTCGCCTCATCTGCTCTATCAGCTGTGCCTGCTGGGTAATCATCAAACTCAAGCTATGCACTGACCTCCTGCTCAAAGCATCTGCCACCACATTGGCCTTGCCGGGGTGGTAAAGGATACTCAGATCGTAATCCTTTAACAACTCCAACCACCGGCGTTGCCTAAGGTTCAGCTCCTTTTGGGTGAACAGATACTTTAAGCTCTTATGATCTGTATAAATCTCACAATGCTCTCCATAGAGGTAATGCCGCCACAGCTTCAGTGCAAAAACAACAGCTGCAAGCTCTAAGTCATGTGTAGGGTAATTCTTCTCATAATCCTTTAATTGCCGTGAAGCATAGGCAATTACCCTACCATACTGCATCAAGACGCAACCCAGACCGCTGTGCGAGGCGTCACTGTAGATCACGAAACCCTCTCCCATAACCGGCAGTGCAAGAACAGGTGCGGAGATCAGTCTTCTCTTCAGTTCCTCGAAACTCTGCTGGCACTGCTCGGTCCAAACGAACCTCGTCCCCTTCCTCGTCAAACTGGTCAGGGGAGTAGAGAGCTTCGCAAAGCCCTCCACGAACCGACGATAATAACCAGCCAAGCCCAAGAAACTCCGCACCTCGGTAACCGTCGTCGGCCTCGGCCAATCCCGAACTGTGTCAATCTTCGTCGGGTCGACCGCCACTCCAGCGGCTGAAACAATGTGGCCCAAGAAAGCAACCTCCCGAAGTCAAAACTCGCACTTTTTAAGCTTGGCATACAACTTCTTATCACGTAGAAGCTGCAGCACTATCCTCAAGTGCTCCTCGTGCTCCGCATCGCTCCGGGAGTAAATCAGGATGTCATCAATGAACACAACTACAAATCGATCCAAGTACGGCTGAAAAACCCGATTCATCAGATCCATGAATGCAGCTGGGGCATTGGTCAAACCAAACGGCATAACCGTAAACTCGTAATGTCCATACCGGGATCTAAACGCCGTCTTGGGGATGTCCTCGGCCCTCACCCTCAGCTGGTGGTAACCTGACTGGAGATCAATCTTCGAAAATACGGAGGCTCCCTGTAGCTGATCAAACAAGTCATCAATCCGTGGCAGAGGATACTTATTCCGGATGGTCACTTTGTTCAATTCCCGGTAATCCACACATAAGCGAAGTGTCCCATCCTTCTTCTTCACGAACAAAACAGGCGCTCCCCATGGCGAAACACTGGGCCGAATGAAGCCTCTGTCCAAAAGATCCTGTAGCTGGGCCTTCAACTCTCTCAGCTCGGCAGGCGCCATCCTGTAAGGTGCCTTCGAGATTGGTGCGGTTCCGGGTACCACATCAATCACGAACTCAATCTCCCTCTCTGGCGGCAAGGTCGACAGCTCTGGGGGAAACACATCGGGAAACTCGCGGACTACTGGAATATCCTCGAGTCCCTGTGCCGCCGTGGGCACCTCTACGATCGTCGCCAGAAATGCGGTGCATCCTCTACTCATCAACCGCCTGGCCCTCGCCGAAGAAATAGTCAGGGCGAACAACGAACTCTGACAGCCCCGGAAGACAAACACCTCCTGCCCGGCTCACGAAGAGTAACAGTCCTCTCGCGGCAATCAATGGTGGCATAATATCTCGACAACCAATCCATACCCAGTACAACATCGAAATCCTGGAGCTGTCGTAAGACAAGCAAGTCGGCCGGCAGAATCCAGGATCCCAACTGTATGGGGCAATCTCTACAGCACTCCTCAACATGCAGAACATGACCCGGTATCTCAACCTCTAATGCACATGATAAAGAAGCTACCGCTATACCATGCAAGGATGCAAATGATCTACTGATGAATGAATGAGAAGCACCGGTATCGAAAAGAGCCCGAGCACGGACTGCTGAGATCAGAATAATACCTGCGACGACCTGCTCTGCTGCGAAAGCGTCCTCAATCTGAGCGGCATATACACGACCGCTCGGAGCCGGGGGACGTCGCTCTGGCTGCCGAGAAGAAGAAGAGGCAAAATCTGGCCTGCTGTAGGCTGCAGAAGGACCGGCTGGCTGGTAAGGAACGGTCGGTGCTGATGCAGAAGAAGGAGCTGGATGACCGGCCCTGGGACATGCACTCGCGATATGGCCGGCCTCCCCGCATCGAAAACACCGGCCCTGTCTCTGCGGGCACTGAGTCGGCGGATGAGGGCCCCGACAGATAACACACCGATCTGAGCGCTGCTGCCGAGAAGACTGCTGTGAGGACTGCTGCTGTCGCGGGGGTCGACGCTGCTGCTGCTGCTGCTGCTGCTGCTGTGACTGTCGAGACGCCCCAGACCTCTGGCGTCCCTGGTGCCCCCGGCCCTGAGGGTGGAAACGCGGAGGTCTCGGGGGTCCCTGCCTGCTAGACTGCCCCTCCTCCGCAGGGCCGGGCGCTTCGCCCCAGAAGTCACTACAGGGGCCGGAGATACCTCATCCATCACGGCCTCTCCACACTCCACATACAAGGCCTGCTCCATCGAGGCCTCCACGGTCTGCAGTCTACGGGAGCGGACGAACTGGTAGATGTCTCGACGAAGTCCTCTCTCAAACATGTAGACACGATGGCTCTCGTCTCTGGCCACATGAGGCACACATGCCAACAGTTGGTTGAATTCCGCTATGTACATGTGCACTGGCCTATCTCCCTGGCGGAGATTCTTCAACTGCTCCTCCAGTCGCTGCCGGACACTCTCAGGAAAGAAGGCTCCCAACAACATGCTCCGAAACTCGGCCCAGGGAAGAAGCTGCGTCCCAGGTGGACCAGCTGGTCGCACACGCCGCCACCACGCCTCGGCGTTGCTCTCCAGAAAATGGGTAGCCAGAATAACCCGATACCTCTCATCCACAAATAAGCTCTCAAAGTGGCGCTCCATGGTGGTAATCCAAGTCTCGGCTGCCCAAGGCTCAGCACCCATGCCCGAAAAGCGGGGCGGATCGAACCGCCGAAATCTCATCAGCAAATCAACAACCTCCCGCTGCTCTGTCTCAGTCAACGCTCCCGTCGCCCCGGCCGGTGGCCTACTCGAAACCGGCTCAGCAGGAATCGCTGGCGCCGGCTGCACCACAGGGGGTGCCACAACAGGGGAAGAAGGCACCGGCGAAGCCTCAGGGGGTGCCACTGCCGGCTGTGCTCTCTGCTCCAATAAGAGCGTCAGCCGCGCCACTGCCTCCTCCTGGCGTCTAGCCGCCTCAGCCATCTGTGCCATCTGGGCACGGAGCTCCTGAATCTCAGCCTGAGGTCCTCGCCCCGAGTCCTCCTGCTCGGGCTCTGAGGACGAAGGCTGCGAACGCGTCACCATCGAACGTCGAGGAGGCATCCCCACCTGAGGGACAAAGCAAACAATCAGAACCAGAAGCAACACTCGACCCAATCTAGCGAAAGTCAAAAGGCATGTCCCCCTTCCCGAAGCACTATGTTGTCTGCAGCCAACATAGTCGCTACAAAAGGAAGACATGTCTATCACTCGTCCCTATCCTCTCGGGAGAGTTAAATACCCAATCAAGACTTTCGCTAAAAGTCTCGGCTCTCACGTGGGTCATCCTAGGGTTAAACCATAAGCCTAGGGTTCCTAAGTCCTCAAGACCTACATCCTAGGCTCTGATACCACTCTAATCTGTCACGCCCCGGGGTCAGAACTGTACCCCGGGCTCGCCAACAGATCCGCCGCCCCTACAGGAAGCCCTGTAGAGACGTAGCGTCTAACCTGCAAAAATAGAGATAACTATGCTAACAGATATCAGAGCGATAAGGAAAGCTAGCTAACTATAAGAAATAAAACAATCTCTCCCATAAAATATACATAAAGTCCTCACCTGAATACAGGAGTCTCTCAAAAGAAAGATAAAAGAGTACAACTCGATCCCTCACTACAAGATCTCTCAAACTAACAGACACAACCAAAAAGTACATCGGGTACCTCTACCTCTCGCTGCTGCTGAAAGGGGAAAAGAATCTACCTCGCGATTCCCTTACCTCGGTCTGTAGGAGCTGGATCAGCAACGGGCACCGCAGGAACTGGAGCTGAAGTCCCTGGGGAAAAGACACCACGACGGGTGTGAGAACTACCTCCCACAGTAGTTCTCAGTGGGTGCCGCCAACAAGCCCGACGGCCTGCCCACTAAGTCTACAAGAGGCATAAAGTAACAAAAGGGAAATGCAGTATAGAAAAGCTGGAAAGTAAAACATCTACTGCTACTATGCCTCTAACTAAATGCTCAAGAAAAAGGATCGAAGATCAATATGTCTCTACTGCTACTCAACTCAAATCACCCAATCCAAACTGACTGCCTCAACGGTCCAGTCAAACCTGCGCCTACCTACTGCTGTAGGTATGTCCGTAGCTGCCAAAACTGGCTCAGCCAGAGGGACGATGTCCATGACTGCCAAAACTGGCTCAGCCAGAGGGACACCAACATCGACAAGCCGCGATAAAAGTAGCAAGCCCAACTCC
Source organism: Tillandsia fasciculata (assembly GCA_029168755.2). Lineage (NCBI taxonomy): Eukaryota > Viridiplantae > Streptophyta > Magnoliopsida > Poales > Bromeliaceae > Tillandsia > Tillandsia fasciculata. Next base: position 12,174,289 of record CM054945.1, read on the forward strand.
GGAGTGGCACTCGTGGGTAGCGACCCCACCGAGCAAAGTATCTGCGCATCTCTGTCGATCTCAAGTATGGCTCCTGCAGGCTATGATCCAATCACTGTCTCACTCGCTAACTAAGAATCCACACTGTCCCAATGATCATCTCCCAAAGATCCCAGTCCCACATGTCACTATCTCAATGATGAACAATCTACAGACTGCTACCAACTCTACTCGGTCCCCAGACACGAGTACAATGCATCCAAAGCTACTAAACCTCCCAACCCACAACTCAGGGGAAGACCACTATGTCCAGAATGACAAAAGTAATAAATGACGTGGGAGAACTAAAGCAGATGCATAATTCTAACAGTAGTCATCTGAGTAAGATATACAATGCATAATAGATTTGCTAAGTCAAGTTTTCCAGTTAAAATGGTTCATGTGTGGCAAGAGTTCCAATAAGATCATCAAATTTAGCAATTACTAACCGTGGGTACTATCATACAGTTTGCACAGATTATTTTGCTCAAATACTAACATGCATGCATTTACAATTGCAGAATTAGAGTGCAGTCCATAGATATTGAAAGCAGGATCACCCACCTGAACACGCTAACTGTCCGGGACGGTACAGATAAACAGTCCAGCAATCGACAACTGCCTAGATCCACAGTGCAAAGAGCACAGAAAAAGTGCTCTTACAGTCCTGGGTACAATAACACATCTCAATTATACACAATTCACACACACAATTACTATTCCAAAATCTGCAAACAAGGTTACTGTTCACACGCGAATTTCACCTGAAAATAATTTTCTAGAAATTCCAATAAAAATATCACGACGATCCTCGCGAAGTGTAGATGTCGATAGACTCTTGAATCGTCGAAATCCGATATCCAGATGCGAAGATAAAATTCTGCGAAGTTATTGCTGTCAGGAATCCAGACTGTAGCAAAGAGGCATAAAAATGTACCCCAAACCCTTATAAAAGCTCATTTCTGGGAAAAGTGTTCAATACGGAAAACGTAGATATACCTCTCGTGCAACCGCTGTCGAAGAAATCGTCCAAAAATGAGGTCGGGGTAGCTCTGCAGGTCTCCCAGACTAAACTGCGACGGAAATGGGCCTCCAATAGTAAACTGTCGCTCCGCACTACGAGGCAGAAGAAGCAGTCGTCGCGGCTTCCAGAAAATCTGAAACTTCACCAGAAGATTGGCAAGAGGGAGAGGAAGAAGTTTTGTATAAGGCACAAGAGCTAAATCCCACGAGAAAGGGTGGAAAAATCCACCCCAAGCCGGCCTTTATATAGGCCTCAAAGGAAAAAGCCCAAAAAAAACAAGTCAATTGGGCTCGGGCCCGAGTTTTCGGGCGCCCGAAAACTTTCGGGCGCGCACAGTGCGGCCCGGCCCAAGGTTTTCGGGCGCGCACAGTGCGGCCCGGCCCAATACACGCCGTCGGACGGGATCCACGATCCGTCCGACCCGCCTCTGGGCCTGCCACGTGTCGCCCGAACAGCGAACACCGAAGCGGACCACTCACCGCCCGCCACGTGTCCGCCCTCCCGCACAGTAAGGCGGTGGCGCCCGCCAATGAGCGGGCGCCACGTGTCCACCCCCGTTGACCCCGACCGCGCGACGTGCGCGCCTGTCGCGCGACGTGGGTCGCACGTGCGCACGCATCCCGAGGTACCAGCCCCGCGCTCCGTGCACCCCGCGTGCTGCACCCGCCAATGAGGGAGTGACACGTGTCCCCTGCACCCGGTCCATGCCTTCGACAGGCCTTCCGTGGACCGCGCCGCGTGCACCAACCAACCGGAGGCTGCCACGTGTTCCCCCGCCTGGTCCATGCACCGCCGCGCTCACCCGGTAGACCGCGCGCCCTGGGCCCGCCAATCAGGCGGTGCCACGTGTCCATGCGCCGGGTCTGTGCACCCCGCCGCGCAGCTCTGTGGACCGCGCATCCTGAACCGGCCAATGACAGGCCGCCACGTGGCATTCCGGCGGTCTACGGCCCCTCCCATGCACCAATTTCCACTAAAAACTTCCGGGTGTCCCTTTTTGGGCATCCGGACTCCAAATTAAGCAAATAAATAGTCGTTTTCAAGCGTTTTTCCGTGCTGAATCCATCTACGACCTCTGTTTGGCCTAAATCTTTCCAAAAATTTGGCAAACTCAGCCGAGGGCCAATACAGCAGATAAAATCACACAGGGTCCCTCAATAGCATCCTATTGATGCACTGTGGGCCAGATACACCAATACTAGGTGTTCCAACAGTGGATTCATCGGAAAAACGCTGCATGGGAACTAGGGCCACTACAAAGAGCTCATCCCAATCGATCGATTCAGTCTCAGTTTCCGTCTCGGAATCATCCCGAGTGTTCTTGGTCCTCTTCGATCTCTTAGGCTTGTTCGTAGTTCGAGAGTGCACCATCGCAACCAGAAGAACAATGATCCATGCAAACGCCATCGGTGCAAGTGCTTAACAGATTTAAGGTCCTGCGAACAACTACTCAAGAACACGGAAAAATTGTTAATTTTCAAAAATTTGAAAAATTGTACCCAAACAATCATTATCGTGTAGAGAGACTAGGAATCAAATTAGTTTTGCAAGAAGAATTTTAAAAATAGATCAATTCCATGATTTTCAAAAATTCTCAATATATGCCCTAAAACCGAATTTTTAGAAATCGAAGCCCAAAAATCCGTTTATCAAGAGAAAACTTAGCATATAATCAAAACTAATCTACCCAGAGTTCTTATTTCAAAAGAAATTTGATCAAAAACCAATCTCAAACGAAAAAGATACAAAATTTCTCTCACGTTTAGAGCAAAAACATGAAAAACTGTGAAAAACCGAGTTTTGATCATGAGAACTCACTTTGATTCGAAGAAGATGGGTTGGGAAGGCTCCAAAATCGTTGCTTTCTAGAGAGAGAAGGTCTGGAGGCTTAGAAATAAAAGATTGAAGTAAAGAAAATTCAAAACCCTTTTGTTCTATATAAATCCCTAGCCACGGTCCGGACTGCCTCAAGAATCCAGTCCGGATCGGCTACCCGCAGGATTTCCTGCGTTCGGGGTCCGGATCGGCTTGTCCAGTCCGGACCGGCTCCAAACTTTTTCTTCAGAAAATTTCAGAAAAATTTCAGTAAATCCAGAAAAAGATTGTAAGCACTTTGTGTATCAACTTTAAATAAAAATCATCGTTTCATATAACAAGAAATAGATTATGCAAAATCTATCAAAAATATCCAAATAATGAAACAAAAATTTATAAAAATTAAATCCCTTAAAGTTGAACAACTTCAATCACATCTAACATGATCTTATGAGTAATGCCTTTATCAAATCATCAATTTGGTAAAGAAAATGAAATACCAAGATCAATAGATGTTTGAAATTCCAAATATGTTAGATAATGTATCTAGTCAATTTGTCGAAGAGAGTGGCTCTTTGAGCATCTTTCATTCAAATTCCCACCTTATACCAACCTTGAAATTTGACAGAGTCAAGTATTTCAACATGCATTTTATTTAATCAAACTTGAAAAACCATGCTTGGTATACATGTGGTAGCTGCACACAGTACTCGGACGACCGAGGTGGTAGCTCTTTCCTCCATGTGGTGGTAGTTTTCACACTCCTCATTGGGATGTAACTCTTTCCACATCTTTTGAGCATAACACTTTTCTTTGACTCCCCCTCAATTGGCTATCAATTATTTAAGATATAAAGAACTCAACCAAAGATTGATCTCGATTTCATACTCGACTAAATTGTCAAATAAGATAAAAACTATACCAAGAGATCATTGAGAGAGAAATTGACTTTGATCACTTAAAAGATGACTTAATTGACATAAATAATCATTCCATCAACTGAAATATTATGATATCTAAAGCATAATAAATTTCTAAATACATAAAAGGATGCAGTTAAAGTCAATATAACTAATGCTTAATTAATGTTCTATGTACAAGCATAGATAATGAACAAAAACACTAAACAAAACCTAACCTAAGCATTGGTTTCAAAAAGAGATTATTTCAAGGAAAACATTCCAATTGCCTTACGCAAATGAATAAATCATTTTTGATCCAAAGATTTTGTTAAAATGTCAGCTAATTGATCCTCAGTTGAAATGTAGGAAAGTTGAAGAATATTTGATTCAACTAGCTCTCTTAGAAAATAATATCTAAGTTCAATGTGTTTTATTCTTGAGTGCAACACAGGGTTTTTGGAAATGTTTATAGCACTGGTGTTGTCACAAAGAATTGTTACCGAAGTTGCTGAAATTCGGAAGTTGCTCAACACGCTTTTCATCCAAATGAGTTGGGTTGAACAACTACCCGCAGAGATATATTCTGCTTCGGCAGTCGAGAGTGCAATGTAGTTTTGCTTTTTACTATGCCATGCAACAAGGCAATGGCCAAGATAAAAACATGCACCACTCGTATTTTTCCGATCATCCACAGATCCTGCCCAATCGGCATCTGAATATCCTACAATGTCAAGACTTATTCCCATAGGATACCAAATTCTGAAATTTACGGTTCCTTTGATGTACCGGATGATCCGTTTCACCGCTTTCAGGTGAACCACCTTTGGTGCTGACTGATATCTCGCGCAGATCCCAACACTAAAGGATATGTCCGGGCGACTAGCCATGAGGTAAAGTAGACTCCCAATCATACTGCGATAAAGCTTTTCGTCTACATTTTCACTAAGAGATTCACTTCCTAATCCCTTGTTGCCAGTTCCCATTGGAGTCGGAAAATCTTGTAGAGTCCTGGCGTTTCCAATGCTTTTGAATACCTTCTTTTGTGACAGAGTTGTTAGGGAAGCTTTTCACTGTGTTTTCTGCGTTTGAGCTCGAGAAACGGAGAATGGCAAAGCGATCGGGTTCGAATTCCGAATTACGGATCTCCCGGAATGAGGGTCAAAGCGTTTGCTTTCGAGTGGTGCATCAGAATCCGTGCTAAGTGGCCGGCACACTTTCCGAGGTGATCGGACTGGATCCTTCTACAATCGGATGTTTCATCTTATATATGTCAGTGGGTCGTTTTATTTATTTTGTAGTACCTCGACCTTCCGGTTTTCCGTTTTGGGCTTAACTAAATCTTTTTAGTTGTTAGGGAGGGGTTGAAAGTTCGAGAATTTCTGGGTTGACCGTCGGGGTTTGCGGGTATTTTTAGGTGGTAGAGCTCGCAAAATGAGGAACGGCGGTGCGATCGGTTCTGGAAACGGACTTACGGATCTCCCGAAATTGGGATTTGAAGCTCCCGGTGATTGTAAAGTGCACCGAGTGTCGTACGTGGTAATTTGCACGATTTTCGAGGAACTCCGAGTCAGACCTTGACCTAGGGTTATTTGGAGGTTTTCATAAATAGCACCCTTTCCGTTGTAAACCCTTTTCCTTTTCTTTTGGAGAACGTGAACGGCGAGGGAAAAAAGGAGAAAAAGGGGGGGAACCCTCCTCTCGTGGAGCATCACGTTGGTGACGAGAGGGACGATCCACCTTCTCCTTCCTCGCAGGATCACGGTAAGCGATCGGGGCAAACCCTCTCGTTGTTTTCCTTCTTTTGCAATTTCTGTGGGGTCGAGGGTTTAGGCGGTGGTTGTTCGATTGTCGTGCGACGTGGGTTTTGTGGTAACGGGAAGCAGCCGCCGCCGTTGTTAAACGGGAAGCCGCCGCCGCCGTTATCGTACTCACGGGGTCGCCGCCGCAGTCGCCGTGTCCGCGGGGTCATCACCGGAGCCGCGGGAGACGAAAGGGGGGTTTACTGTTCATCCCGTACGGCTCCAGGCCACGCGGTCCACGGGACTAGGCGTGCACCCGGCGCACGCCTACACAGCTCGGAGAGGCGGACCCGGTGCATAGGCGCGTGCGCCAGCCCTGCCCGGGCCGCGCGGTGCACGCGCCAGGCGTGCACCCGGCGCACGCCCCCGCAACCGATGACGTGGACCCGGTGCGCGCCCCCTGCTGTGCGCGGCCCGGCCCAGGCCGCATGGTTCACGCGCCAGGCGTGCACTCGGTCTTCGCCCTCGCAGTCGCAGAGGACGTGGACCCGGTGCGCGCCACCGGCTGCGCGCGGCCCGGCCTAAGCCGCAGCGGTCCACCGCTGCGGCGTGCTCCCGGTCTACACCGTCGCCGACTGTTTCCGTGGACCCGGTCCACGCCTGGACCGTACACCAGCCTTCAGCCAAAGAGCCCAGAAGCTCCGTTTTTGGCCCGTTTCGCCCCGTTTTTGAGTGTTTTTGACCACGACGATGTTATTAACGACACTTCTTGCTGTAGTTCTTTTCGGGCACAAGGTGGGAGTGTTTTAACTGGAATTTCCGCACACCTTCTTCTTCGCGCTTCAGGTGGGTACACTCTTAGAATCCCTTTTCTGCACACTATCGTTATTTTCATTAATCATGTTGTGGGTTGTCGTTCGAGACTTAGTGTGGGACTTTTCGAAAGCTGTTGATGATCCCCAATTGTTCGTTTAACTGTACTAATTTTGATAGTGTTTATGGTTTTATTATGGGATTGGTTTCATGTACTTGGTTATGATGCTCGAGGCTGCAGCACGCGCACCCACGGTTTGGCCACCGCAAAGGGTGTGCTTTTTCGAAAAAGTGGTCTATGACCCGTGTATACCAACGAGGTGACGTAGTGGGGGCCCCCGTAGGTGGGGGGTTTGAGGCGCCAAGGTGTGAGCGGTGCGACCCGTCGAGGTAGGTGCTCGACGTGGTTTACCGAGGTAGGTGCTCGGTTTGGTTTTCCGAGGTTGGTGCTCGGGTTGGTTCTCCGAGGTTGTTGCTCGGTCCGGGTTGCCGGGGTAGGTGCCCGGGACAGGTTATGCTGGGATACTATCGATTGCACGATGGGGAGGGCGGTTGCTCTGGTTTTACTGCGGTTTGTGTTACTTATAGCCCTAGTTACTTTCGTGCTTTATTTTCTGGTCACTGACTTCCCACTCTGTGACAGGTTCGTCCAGGGATGAGTGCTAGGACGACGGTGAGGCCGTGGCAGGAGTACTTTTGGTCCTTCGAGGCCATAGACTGTATGTACTTCTTATTTTGCTCATTTCATTACCTGTTAGTAGCTTACGATGTGGATCGCGATACCCTTGTGGGGTCGGTGTGGATGTTGGAATGTCTTTTATTATCCTTGGGGGTGGTTGTTTTGCTTTTCCGGATTGGCCGCTTTCAAACTACAAAAGGAAAGAAAAAAAAAAGAAAATATTTCGAAAACCGTTTTAAAAATCTGGGTGTCGTGTGGGCACCATTTTAAAACCCTGTGGATTTATGAATTTCGAAAACCGTTTTGAAAAAAAACCTGGGTGCCGTGTGGGCACCGTTTTTAAAACTTGTGGATTTATCATTTCAAAATTAGTCGGCCTCTTTAATACATATGGAAAATGGTTGTATATTTCGACTGCTGAACTAGTGTGGTTAAGGTGATGATTGTATGGTTGTTGTAGTCGGGACGCCGTGCATATACAAAGGAGACTCCGCCCGTTCGCAGGGTGAATTTGTATATGCGGCGGGTCTGGGCACGCACCGGGGGAGTTTGGTTTCAAAAAAAAAAATACATACGCAAATTTAAATCTTTTCAGTGGTCGTCTTCCACTTAATGAAACCCCCGGGGCGTGACAGATTAAGATGGTATCAGAGACAAAACAGCTTTAACCACAGTAGTCGCTGTCCAACATCCACAGGAGCACATTACCACTGGCTACTAACTAATGAAATGATCAGGGTATTACTACGTAAAGATGCGAGAGTGCGAGATTGTTGAGTTTTGTTTTCCGGTTTAGCTCGGGTGTTGTGCTAGTGTTGTCGGGTTGTTTTGGGGGTTGGGGTCGAGGCCGACTACCACCGGGGCCTTGATGGTTGCTATGAAACAATGGATTAGGCAACCAGCACAGGACACGGTGGGCCTGCTGACGGTGTTCATGCACCTGCTGCGGCTGGTAATACAGCAGATTGTTGTGCCGACTTTTGTTGTTCCGAACCCCTTCCTCCGCCGACGTTCTGGTCGTCGTTAGTAACGGTGACGGGTGGTAGTGTAACCCACCGGTGTTTGTTAGTGTGTCGGCCGTTTTGCCGGTCGTGGGTAACTGGATGGTCTTTTGTCTAAATTTGTATCTTCTAGGTCTTCTGGTGTTAGATTACAGCAGGTAGTCGGCCGATTCTTCTTGCACCATGGGCAAGGTAGGGGAGGGAATGAGGAATCCTTCCCCCTACGGTTGTTACCCATAGTTCGGCTTTTACTGTGGTCACGGCAATAGTTGTAGAAATTGTCGGGACGGGATCTCGGGGTGCTCCTTTAGGGTTAAAAAGGAAGACCACCGGGGCTAGAAAATCTTGTACATTTGGGGCTCGTTTTCGATTAGAGAGGCCGTACCTCGCTTCGCACAAGGGTGCGTAAGTGGTGACTTTTTATCGGGAGGGTTTAGCTTTGACGCTGGGTGGTGCCGGTTGGCTCCTTTTAGTGGGGTTGTGGTGGTAAAGCTTTGGGTTGGGTTTCTATTTTCTGCACAAGTGCATCGGTTAGGTTGTCCTGCTGGTGGGTTGGCGTGTGATCCCTCGAGTGCGTTTAGTGAACCTAGGTGACTTTTGACAGGGTTCTTCTTGCTGTTTTCGTTGCTTGTCCTCTTCCGACCCTTTTGGTTTCAGATGAATAGTCTTCAGTACCTAGAGGTCATTGTTGAGCGGACCTAGAGCTTAGATTTTCTCCTAGTTGGGAGTGTCACTTTTGGCCTGGAGGTTTACCACTCGTTTCGATGCCCGGTACTTGGTGGGGCAACGGTTTGGGACCGAGAGTTAGTGGCAATTTAGAGCGTCGCACCTTGTCGGTGCCAGGACGGAGGTAGGACCTTACCTTGTGTGTTGTGTCGCTAGCTTCCCATGACTAAGGCATAGCCTTGAGGCTTTGTTTGGGAGCGTTTTGGATTGTTGATCTTTTGGGGGGCAGGAGTGAGTCAAGGGAGGGGGAATCTGGCGACTACTCGGAGTTTTGGCACTGGTCACTTTCGGCTAGGTGGCCCCGTACGCAGCTCTCTTTGTGGGGTAGACCTTATGGTGAGTCCTAGAGCTAAAACCTAACGTTAGCCTTGACCGTCGCCTCGGTAGGACGGACAGTCGGAACGGGTAGTCCGGGGTGGTGGTTAGGCTTCGAGCTTGTGATCCGTGTTGGTGACGGAGGGGAGCGGTCCGTGTTGGTGACAGAGGAGTTCGTCGTTTTCAGGGGGGAAAATCTCGGGTGGTTAGAAACCCAGCCTGTTTTGTTGGCACCTATTAGAGCCTTGTGAGGGCGTTAGTGTGGTTTGTTTTCCTTGTCGTTGGGTTAGTTGTGTTGGACTTTTAAAGTCTCATCGTTACGAGTTGGGCGGCATGACTGGGGTACCTCGACGCACCGCGAGACTTTGTTGCTGACTTCTCAGCGCCAGCTGAGGTGGGTTGCGGACCGGTGGCGTAGTGTCGGGAAATTCCGAGTCAGGAAGCGGGATTACGACGAGGTGCTGGGAATGGAGTGGTTCACGAGGTACCAGGCGGATGTGTAGTTACTTGGTTTCAGTGAGCCTAGCGACTCGACCCTCTGCATCACTCACTGACACCCCCGTTGTAGGGGTTCCTTCCGACGTCCTTCTGGCTGAACTGCCGGGAATACCCCCGAGCGAGGGGACATCCTCCCTTTCAAGCTTCTACCAGGCACGACTAGGAGTTTTCTGGATAAAGGGTTCTTTAGACCGTGGGTGTCGCCTTGGGGCGCACCCGTGCTGTCGTGCGAAAAAAAGAACAGAAGCCTACGTCTACGCATCGACTACATGGAGATAAGCAAGGTTACAGTGAAGAACAAGCCCAGGATTGATGACCTCTTCAATCAACTACAAGGAGCACTTGCGGATTATTCTCCGGAATCTCAGGGACCAGGAGCTGGTTGCTAAGTTTAAGAAATGTGAGTTCTGACTTCGCGAGGTGGACTTTTGGGGCACATTGTGTCAGTGACGGGGATCACAGAGAATGTGAGCGGAACTGCCCGACACGCGATCCGGAACTGGCAGCAGTCGTCTTCATAAAAAAAATTTAAAAAAAAAAAAAAACAAAAAAACAAAAACAAAAAACCTTGGAGACACCCCTTTTGGAGTTCATCGTGATGTGTTTTCGGATCGCCAGAATCTTAAGCTTTGTTCACAGAGATGGATTTGACTTTGCGACAGAGGCATTGGTTGGAGTTGCTGAAGGACTCGGCATGTCCACTCAGTATCACCCCGGGGAAAAGCAAGTGTAGTAGCGGATGTTTTGAGCAGGAAGGGTCAAACCGAGGGGGGGGGAATTCGATGAGCGCGAGTACTCAGCGGGACCGGTACTATCGCACGACCTATTGTACTTGATGATCAAGCCAACCCTCTTAGAGAAATTCTGGAGGGTCAGAAAACAGGCGTACGGATACAACTTATTCGAGACAAGACCCCCCGGACCACGCAAGCGACTTTTCGGCGAGTGCGAACGATGCAATACGTTTCCGAGGGTGGACTTGCGTGCCCGAGCTGCCAGTGTTGAAGGAAGAGTTACTGTCAGAGGCGCACTGCGCTCCCTTCGCTGCGCATCCAGGTGACACGAAGATGTACGAAGACCTCAAGCAGAAATTTTGGTGGACTAGAGACACTCGGCTGGTGTCGAACCTTTGGCAAGTCTGCAACGAGCTCTAGAGACTAAACCACACTTCAGCACGGCGTTTCACCCCCAAATCGGCGAACAGCCCGAGCGAGTGAACCGGATTCTCGAAGATGTGCTCTGAACCCGCGTACTTGATTTTGGGTGACGGATGGTCACTGCTTTTGAGCTTAGAGAGGACCTGAGCTTCGACGGAACACTGGTGCGGACCTTAGCACGAGAGGACAAAAAGGACTGCGCAACCGGACGATCCACTATGGGAAGGTACTGTGGAGCAACCAGGAAGAACGTGAAACGACTTGGGAACGGGAGTCAAAGATGGAGGAGTGCTACTCAATTTTATTCGTTGCAAACCAGGGTTAAGTTTCGAGGACGAAACTTGTTTAAAGAGGTGAGTGATGTAGAGTCCTGGCGTTTCCAATGCTTTTGAATACCTTCTTTTGTGACAGAGTTGTTAGGGAAGCTTTTCACTGTGTTTTCTGCGTTTGAGCTCGGGAAACGGAGAATGGCAAAGCGATCGGGTTCGAATTCCGAATTACGGATCTCCCGGAATGAGGGTCAAAGCGTTTGCTTTCAAGTGGTGCATCAGAATCCGTGCTAAGTGGCCGGCACACTTTCCGAGGTGATCGGACTGGATCCTTCTACGATCGGACGTTTCATCTTATTTATGTCAGTGGGTCGTTTTATTTATTTTGTAGTACCTCGATCTTCCGGTTTTCCGTTTTGGGCTTAACTGAATCTTTTTGGTTGTTAGGGAGGGGTTGAAAGTTCGAGAATTTCTGGGTTGACCGTCGGGGTTTGCGGGTATTTTTAGGTGGTAGAGCTCGCAAAATGAGGAACGGCGGTGCGATCGGTTCTGGAATCGGACTTACGGATCTCCCGGAATTGGGATTTGAAGCTCTCGGTGACTATAAAGTGCACCGAGTGTCGTACGTGGTAATTTGCACGATTTTCGAGGAAGTCCGAGTCAGACCCGGACCTAGGGTTTATTTGGAGGTTTTCATAAATAGCACCCTTTTCGTTGTAAACCCTTTTTCTTTTCTTTTGGAGAACGTGAACGGCGAGGGAAAAAAGGAGAAAAAGGGGGGGAACCCTCCTCTCGTTGGTGACGAGAGGGACGATCCACCTTCTCCTTCCTCGCGGGATCACGGTAAGCGATCGGGGCAAACCCTCTCGTTGTTTTCCTTCTTTTGCAATTTCTGTGGGGTCGAGGGTTTAGGCGGTGATTGTTCGATTGTCGTGCGACGTGGGTTTTGTGGTAACGGGAAGCCGCCGCCGCCGTTGTTAAACGGGAGGCCGCCGCCGCCGTTATCGTACTCACAGGGTCGCCGCCGCAGTCGCCGTGTCCCCGGGGTCATCACCGGAGCCGCGGGAGACAAAAGGGGGGTTTACTGTTCATCCCGTACGGCTCCAGGCCACGTGGTCCATGGGACCAGGCGTGCACCCGGCGCACGCCTACACAGCTCGGAGAGGCGGACCCGGTGCACAGGCGCGTGTGCCAGCCCAGCCCGGGCCGCGCGGTGCACGCGCCAGGTGTGAACCCGGCGCACGCCCCCGCAACCGAAGATGTGGACCCGATGCGCGCCCCCTGCTGTGCACGGCCTGGCCCAGGCCGCGCGGTGCACGCGCCAGGCGTGCACCCGGTCTACGCCCTTGCAGTCGCAGAGGACGTGGACCCGGTGCGCGCCACCGGCTGTGCGCGGCCCGGCCCAAGCCGTAGTGGTCCACCGCTGCGGCGTGCTCCCGGTCTACACCATCGCCGACTGTTTTCGTGGACCCGGTCCACGCCTGGACCGTACACCAGCCTTCAGCCAAAGAGCCCAGAAGCTCCGTTTTTGGCCCGTTTCGCCCCGTTTTTGAGTGTTTTTTACCACGACGATGTTATTAACGACACTTCTTGCTGTAGTTCTTTTCAGGCACAAGGTTGGAGTGTTTTAACTGGAATTTCCGCACACCTTCTTCTTCGCGCTTCAGGTGGGTACACTCTTAGAATCCCTTTTCTGCACACTATCGTTATTTTCATTAATCATGTTGTGGGTTGTCGTTCGAGACTTAGTGTGGGACTTTTCGAAAGCTGTTGATGATCCCCAATTGTTCGTTTAACTGTACTAATTTTGATAGTGTTTATAGTTTTATTATGGGATTGGTTTCATGTACTTGGTTACGATGCTCGAGGCTGCAGCACGCGCACCCGCGGTTTGGCCACCACAAAGGGTGTGCTTTTTCGGAAAAGTGGTCTATGACCCGTGTATACCCACGAGGTGACGTAGTGGGGGCCCCCGTAGGTGGGGGGTTTGAGGCGCCAAGGTGTGAGTGGTGCGACCCGTCGAGGTAGGTGCTCGACGTGGTTTACCGAGGTAGGTGCTCGGTTTGGTTTTCCGAGGTTGGTGCTCGGGTTGGTTCTCCGAGGTTGGTGCTCGGTCCAGGTTGCCGGGGCAGGTGCCCGGGACAGGTTATGCAGGGATACTGTCGATTGCACGATGGGGAGGGCGGTTGCTCTCGTTTTACTGCGGTTTGCGTTACTTATAGCCCTAGTTACTTTCGTGCTTTATTTTCTGGTCACTGACTTTCCACTCTGTGACAGGTTCGTCCAGGGATGAGTGCTAGGACGACGGTGAGGCCGTGGCAGGAGTACTTTTGGTCCTTCGAGGCCATAGACTGTATGTACTTCTTATTTTGCTCATTTCATTACCTGTTAGTAGCTTACTATGTGGATCGCGATACCCTTGTGGGGTCGGTGTGGATGTTGGAATGTCTTTTATTATCCTTGGGGGTGGTTGTTTTGCTTTTCCGGATTGGCCGCTTTCAAACTACAAAAGGAAATAAAAAAAAAGAAAATATTTCGAAAGCCGTTTTGAAAATCTGGGTGTCGTGTGGGCACCATTTTAAAACCCTGTGGATTTATGAATTTCGAAAACCGTTTTGAAAAAAAAACCTGGGTGCCGTGTGGGCACCGTTTTTAAAACTTGTGGATTTATCCTTTCTAAATTAGTCGGCCTCTTTAATACTTATGGAAAATGGTTGTATATTTCGACTGCTGAACTAGTGTGGTTAAGGTGATGATTGTATGGTTGTTGTAGTCGGGATGCCGTGCATATACAAAGGAGACTCCGCCCGTTCGCAGGGTGAATTTGTATATGCGGCGGGTCTGGGCACGCACCGGGGGAGTTTGGTTTCAAAAAAAAAATACATACGCAAATTTAAATCTTTTCAGTGGTCGTCTTCCGTGTTGGTTTTTAAGGATCCACAAGGATCTAAATAGGTACTATGAAACACCTAGAGGGGGGGTGAATAGGTGTAATATTTAAAAAACAAATCTCAGTGCAAAATAAAAAACCAATGCGGAAATAAAAATCAATACACCGAGATTTACGTGGAAACTCCAATCCAGGAGAAAAACCACGGGACCAACACGCAATAACAATCCACTAAGAAAAGAAGAATAACAAGGTGATTATCGACTCCACGGACTCAAATCCCTCCTTCAAGTTCTTCGGATCTTGCGCTCCACCGATTGCACGTCCACTGCACACGTTCGAATCCACGAACGCCACTCGAATCCACGAGCACACGTTTCGAATCCACGAAACGCCTTCAACACACCGAATCCACGGTGCTACGTCGAATCCACGACACAAACTCAGCCGATAAAGAAATATAGGCTTCGATGGTGATCCTTTGCTTAGATTATCATTGAAGAACCGTAGAAATAATTTCTAAGCAAAGTTTAGATCAATTCGACAAAAGATAGATCGTGGAAGAACCGTCAAATTGACCTAAAAGAGGCTAAAGAGAAGAAAGATAAAAAATCAGCCTCTAGGGTTGCTCTCGAATGTTTTCGGTATTGGTCGTTGTAGTCGAGAAACCCTAAGTATCTATTTATAACCCTTGGAAACGAATTAGAGTCGGTTTAGGAAATTTTTCCCGAGGCAACATTGTGTACCGGTACCAAATATTGTGTTCCGGTACTCAATGGTGCAAAACACAGATTTTTCTATTGTGTTCCGGTACGCGAGTCTGTGTTCCGGTACGCAATACAAATTTCAGAAAATTCTGTGTCGGGTTTGAGGAACTCCAAGTGTGGTTCCGGTACTCAATGTAAAAACTGATTTTTCCAAGATAAACTTTATCCAAAACAGACCAAGTACCGGAATCCAAACTTAAATTAAGTTGTAAGTTAAAACCAAGTTCCTAAAACCAAGTCTAAACCGGTTTTCATTAATTTTCTGTTTCCAATGATTATAAACAAACTTTAATCACCATGATCTATATTTAATCATACCTGAGAGTTAACTTGGGCTCATGTTGAATCTTCAATGAGTCTTCGAAGGCTGATTTGACAATTTGATCCCTTTAAGACTCCGACTCAACTTACTGACTTGACTCACGAAATATGCCAACACCAAAATGCCGTAACATTCCGCTTATGGCTAGTTCCCATTGGAGTGGAAAATCCTTAGAATTTTCTAAATCAAACTTTTTGACCAACTCCATTGCATACTTGGATTGACACAAGTGAATTCCTTCATCGTTTTGTTTAACTTGTAATCCAAGAAAATAAGTCAATTCGCCCATCATGGACATCTCAAATTCGCTTTCCATGGTCTCCGCGAATTTAGAAGCATCATTATCTCTTGTTGCACCAAATACAATGTCATCGACATAGATTTGTGCTACAATGAAATTGTTTTGATAATGCTTCACAAAGAGAGTCCTGTCAGCTCCCCCTCGAGTATAGCCCTTTTCCAAAAGGTGCTTTGTCAACCTTTCGTACCATGCTCGCGGTGCTTGTTTCAGACCGTAAAGAGCCTTTTTCAAACGAAAAACATGGTTAGGTAGTTTATGGTCCACAAAACCTTTCGGTTGAGCCACATAAACTTCCTCATTTAAAAACCCATTTAAAAAGGCGCTCTTAACGTCCATTTGAAATAATTTGATTTTAAAATGACAAGCTATCGCAAATAAGATACGAATGGACTCGAGTCTAGCTACAGGGGCGAAAGTTTCATCAAAGTCTATACCTTCTACTTGAGAGTAGCCTTGAGCAACTAACCTGCTTTGTTCCTGATGATAGTACCATCTTCATTTTTCTTGTTCTTGAAAATCCATTTGGTACCTATCACATTGTGTTGCTTCGGAGGCTTCGTTAATTCCCAGACTTTGTTTCGCTCGAATTGATGGAGCTCTTCCTGCATTGCTTTAATCCAGTAGTCATCTTGAAGAGCTTCATCAACATTCTTTGGTTCGATTTGGATACATAGCATGCAAATCCGCAAACCAATTGTCTCCGAGTTCTAACTCCTTCTTGTGGATCTCCAATGATGTTCGATTCAGGATGATCCTTGGAGATGCGTAACGTTTGAGGTAAGGAGTACTCGGAGGTACACGAGATGATTCCTGCACATCAGATAAACTTGAAGAACCGTTAGATGCATCATTATTATCGAAAGAATTGTTAGAGAAGATGCATTAGCAGGTGTATCATCATCAAGAGAGATATCGAGGGTAGATTTTTCAGATTCAAAGTGAAAAGCTTCATCTACCTTAACATTTATCGATTCTACGATCGTCTTAGATTCTAAGTTAAAAACTCGATATGCTCTACTGTTTGTAGAATAACCTAAGAAAATCCCTTCGTCACTTCGAGAGTCAAATTTTCCAAGATTTTCGCGATCACGTAAAATAAAACACCGACTCCCAAAGATACGAAAATATTTGATGTTAGGTTTTCTACAAAACCATAGTTCATATGGTGTATTTAAAGTCCCCGGGCGCAAATACACTCGATTAATAACATAGACAGCAGTGTTCACCGCTTCAGCCCAAAAATATAAAGGTAAGTTCCGGCTATGAAGCATAACACGTGCCATCTCCTGTACGACCCTGTTTTTGCGCTCGACTACACCATTCTGTTGAGGTGTATAAGGTGCTGAGAATTCATGTTTAATGCCGTTAGAAGTGCAAAAATCAATGAATTTAGAATTTATGAATTCTCCACCTCTATCACTTCTAACTCGAGTAATCTTTTCATTCTTTTCAATCATAATACGATGGCAAATCTCGTGAAAAGAATCAAAAGTATCAGCTTTCTCTTTTAAAAATGCTACCCAAGATATCTAGAGAAATCATCAACCAATAAAAAAATATACCATTTACCTCCCAAAGATGGTTGACGAGTTGGCCCCATTAAATCCATGTGCAAAAGTTCCAAAGGCCGTTTTGTACCTATGTGGTTCAAGTTCTTGTGTGCAGTCCTAGACTGTTTTCCCTTTTGGCAACCGCCACACACAATGTTTTGTTCAAAAGAAAGTTTAGGAACCCCCTTGACCACATCTTTGTTTGAAATTCTAGCAAGTTCCTTAAAGTTTATGTGACCTAGCCTTTCATGCCAAAGTGTTTCATTTTTCAAAGATGCTAGGTTACATTTTTCAGAAATTTTATTAGGAACTACATAACAATTGTTTTCTGATCTAACCCCTTTTAAAAAGAAAGCATGGTTCTTATCAGTTACAGTACATTCATCAGATGAAAAATTAACTGAATAACCATTATCACAAAGTTGACTTATGCTTATGAGGTTAGTCTTAAGGCCATGAACAAATAACACATTATTCAGAACCGGGCCATCTGGAATAGCTACCGTTCCCTTTCCAACAATTTTGGAAGACCGACCATCTCCGAAAACAACAAGTCCTCCGGAGATTTTCTCAAAGTTTGAAAACAGTTTTTGTCACCGGTCATGTGACGGGAACACCCGCTATCCAGATACCAAGACGAACTATCATATGCATGCAAGGAAATATTAGTAACAAGACAAGGGAAGATTTCACCTTTGCGCACCCAAACCTTTTTGGAATGCGTCGGTAATGATCGTGAAGTTATTTCCTAGGTGAAAGCGTCTTGTTTGAAGATTGCTGCTCCTTGATGATGTCGTCTTGAGCGGTGAACTACCAAGGCTCTTTTCCTTTGAAAAATTTGCTTTTGATTTTCGAGGAATCACCTTTTTGGTAGTCATTGCAAGAGGTGCTTGAGGTGTGCGTTTGGCTCCCATCTTGCAATTTCTCCTTATGTGCCCTGAAATGCCACAACGAAAACATACCTTAGTCTTGACGATCCCGAAGAGGATGAAGTAGGCTTGTTGTCGTTGCTTGTCGTGAATTCCGGTGTCGGAGGAGGAGATACCGACTGAGGCACAAATACTGTCCCACTCGAACTTGGAATGTCTCCAGTTTGAGTGTATCCGAGGCCGAACTTATTTGTTTGACCAAGACCAAGAAGCTTATCCAACTTACTCCTTCCAGAAGAAAATCGCTTTAAGTCATCCTTGAGTTTCTCATTTCCAATTTCCTGTCGAGCCTCGCCGTAGAGCTTCAAGAAGTAATTCGCTTTGTCCACCATTTTTATATGTTCTTCTCGAAATGCTCATTGGACTCTTGAAGGGAAACATTTGCTTTAATCAGATTATCCCTTTCCACTTCAAGAGCGTTTGAGAGAGAAGTTGCCCTTTTTACTTCTTCTTCGAGATCCTGCAATCTCCCTTTCAAACCCTTGTTTTGCTTTGCCAGTTTCTTTGAATCCCTCAAAAGCTTATGGTAGGCAAGAGCAAAATCTTCACCTTCAGAATTATCGATTCATCGTCCGTTGCAATCTTTTCAACATGGGAGGAGTTGGACAATGAATCGGATGTACTTGCCATTAAGCACATGAAGGGTGAAGATGTGGACGCGTGGAAAGCTGTCGCGTTGTCTTCTTCATCACTTGAGGATGACTCATTTGACGTTGAGTTGTCATCCCAAGTAACGACTTGCATCGCCTTCTTCTTTGCCGGATTCTTGTTGGGACACTCCGTTGCAATGTGGCCGTAGCCTCGACATTTGAAGCACTGTACTTGTCCCTCAGAACTTTTCTTATCCTTTGAGAAGTTCTCTTGCTTTCTTGACTTGTAGCTTGAAGAACCCTTGCCTTTCTTCGACTTTCCGAAGGATGGAGTTTTGCTTGAATTACCCCTTCGAAAGTTGCGGCGAAACTTCCTTGTCAAGAGAGCGAGCTGCTTCTCAAAGTCCTCCATAGATAAGTTCTCGTCATCGTCCGAGGAGGATGAATCCGCGTCTTCTTCTTTAGTTGATTTCAATGCGTAACCTGAAGACTTAGAAGAGGATGCTTTTCCAGAAGAATAGTTAGTAGGAAATGTCATTTCATAAGTTTGTAAAGCACCAACTAATTCTTCTACACGCATTTCGTCCGGGTGTTTAATTGTTTCAATGGCTGCGACCTTCGGGCGAAATCGTTCAGGAAGAGTTCTTAAAATCTTTCTTACAACTTTAAATTCTGGAATCTTCTCTCCCAAGTTAGCACATGAGTTCACGATGTCTTGCAATCGTGTGTAATAGTCAGTGAAAGATTCATTTTCTGCCATAGAGATAGAGTCAAACTTGCTCGTAAGCATTTGCAGTTTCTGAATCTTCACAAGGTTAGTTCCCTCATGCGTAACTTGAAGAACATCCCAGATTTCTTTCGCAGTCTCACATGCCGAGACGCGAGAGAACTCAGTTTGTGACAAAGCATTAAATAGAGCATTAATTCCTTTGCCATTGTAAGAAGATGAATCTATCTCTTCCTTGGTCCATTTCGACCTAGGTTTTAAGGTGCGAACATCATCTATAATTTCAGTTGGATTAGACCATCCTAATTCAATTGATTGCCACACCCTTTCGTCGATGGAAATTAAAAAGGCTTTCATCCGTACTTTCCAGTACGCATAATTTGTTCCATCAAAGAAAGGGGGTCGATTGATGTTTCCACCTTCAACCATTGTTTACAACCCTATTCCCGCTCTGATACCACTTGTTGGGTTATATTAATTGGATCTAAATAGGGAAAAAAACACCTAGAGGGGGGTGAATAGGTGTAAACAATAAACACTCAAAAAATCATTGCGCAATAAAACCCAATGCGGAAATAAAAATGAACACGCAAGATTTTTACGTGGAAAAACTCCAAACCGGAGTAAAAAACCACGGGACCGATAACACGGCGAAATCCACTAGAATTAACACACGTACAAGGTGATATAACGTACTCACAGACGACTCAACCTTTTACCATACGCTCCTAGTAGATCTTCTCCGCTCGCTCCACGACGCTTCTCGAATCCACGATCTGCGCCCAACGCTGAATCCACAGCGTCCAACGTCGAGTCCACGACGTCCGACCGAATCCACGGTCTTCACCCAGTAGCACGCTTCGAATCCACGAACGTACCTCGCTCCGAATCCACGAGAGCGGTAGCACCTTGAATCCACAAGGCCACGCGAGTCCACGCGCCGATTTTGGGTAAATCGTTGTTTTTGGGTGGTGATGATCCGCCGAATACTTAGATTAGAAATAGATCGGAAATACCATCTAAGTATTCATTGATTTGATTCTACTCAAAATCTGAGTTTGGAAAACCTAGAATCAAATCAATCAATATAGATGAAGAAACATAGAATTAAATCTATTGATTTCCTTTCTTCTCTATATGTGGATTTTTCTATTTCGGTCGTATACGGATCTATACGGCTTGTTCGGCTTACCCTAGAAAATGAATCATAGGGTCTATTTATAGGTTAGAAACCATTGGAAGAAGATAAGGATCAAAAACTAACCTTTTCTGGAATTTTACAGGACGGCGATCCGGATTGGAATTGTGGCGATCCGGATGTCAGAGCAAAAAGACGATTTCCAGAAAAACATACGTTCGGGATCCGGATGAAATTTCACGTCCGGATCGTTCATACAATTTCAGCAAATTCCACATTCGGGATCCGGATTGAAATTCCCATGGTCCGGACTGGAATTGCGCATGAACTATCCTATGTTCGGGATCCGGATTGTGATGCCTGATCCGGATCCTGAACATGTCCCATGTCCAGTTTTTGATTTTTATGCAATTAAACATTCTTCCAAGTGTTTCTACACTATAAGAAGTATTCGGATCACCAAAAATATTTAGTTAAACGTACCTGATCCTTTTGAATTCTTCTTTCTTGAGATTGAGGTATATGATCCAAACTTCTTCATCTTCAATCTTCAAGACTTAACCATTTTCACGAAATACGCCAACACAAATTCCTTAACAACTCGAATACCCAAATAACCATCACTCAGTCGGAGAACCCTTCATGACTCAATCTGCTAAAGCCCAAATAAACATAGCTGAGTCGGAGAACCCTCCACGACTCAATCTGCTAATGCCCAACCCATGATCTAGAGTAAACCAATCGACTTCCATGAAGGGCCGAATATTTCGAAAGACTGACACCTACAACCCAAATCAAACAAGAACATGCTGCAGGCACAGCCGCCCGTAGCTTCTGACTCAATAATGGAATAAGTCCTCAATCTCTCACATAAGAGGCCCGGAAATTCCGAAAGACTGACGCCTACAACCCAAATCAAACAAGAACAGGCTGCAGGCACAGCCGCCTGTAGCTTCCGCCCCGGCAGTGAAACAAATGCCCAATCTCTCATGACACTAGAAACTCATCCCACAGAGTTCTGAAAATTCACTCGGCCCCCTGGCACGAGATTACATGCATTCCGAGCTACCTAGACCATTCATAATGCTCACGATATTTTAAAACACTTTAAAATCAGAGTTTAACTTAAAATCAATTATAGAAATTTTATGAAGGTCCAGATGCATCCCGAATGTCAAGAAAATATGCAGTCTAGTGTCAAATCATCTCTAGATCATGCTAAAAATATATGAGGCTCAGGATTGTCTTTCTGTAATTTTCTAGGCAACTATCAGATTTACCAACTACAATAACAGATAAACTATACATGCTCAACATACATACATAAGCATTAGAGGGCATTCCACAAAGCTTGGGAGAATTTCCAACCCACCTAGATCGCTTTCCACAGGCAATGCTGAAATTGGTGAAATGCGGACTCGCTCACTGTCAAATTTCGCCGAAAACAGCACCTCGGCTCCCCGATCGCGCGCGCCTCTGCAACGCGTCCAAAAAAATCCCTGAAAGCTCACGGCACACTTCAATGGCCTCAAAGACACTCCCTGCAGGCTCCGGTCAACACAGCTACCAACTCCTCCCACTCCCTGGGCACACGGCCCGCACGCGCCTCCTCGTCGGCTCCGCGTAGTGCAAAAGCTGCAACCGAGCCCCGCAGGCCCGCAGCCCTCTCCGCTGCTCCATACAACACAGGGAAGAAGAAGGATGGGGAAAAATCCAATCCAAGCTCAACAATCCGATCCACTGTCCAAAAATCTGGAAATCCGCGAAAACTAAAAATGCGGAAAAGCACAGTACTCACCTTGTGCTGCTTCCTCTGCACGCGAGAGCTCCAACCGGCCCATCTCTCCCTCCCGCTCACTCTCCTGTTGCTGCTACTAAGGAGGAGGAAGAAGAGATGGAGAATGAGGGCATGCCTCAGAGGGATTATATAGACCAACACCCCACCAAACAGTGAAGTTACCACACTGCCCCCAGCTCTCGGAGGCCTTGAGTACCGGTACTCCGGTTCCAGTACCGGTACCCCAAGGACGAATTCCCCAAACCGAGGCCAAATCTGCTCAATCCAACATTGGGTACGGTACCCATCACGACGTTCCGGCACCCAGCCCCGCATTCCGGTACTCCTCTCCGTGTACCGGTACGCAATGCCCCTCCAGGCTGCATCAATTTGGGCCTTCCAAATCCGACGCCGTCAACTCACTTTTTATTCCAAAGGCTTCCGCGTCGATCCGAATCATCCCGAACTCATCTGTAAACACAAATGGAACACGCTCCAGGCGATTTCCCCGCACCACGCTATCTTGCGAAGTCGGTGCACTATACGAAGTCCCGATACTCTACATGCCGCAACCCAGCAATTCTGCCGGCATAATCTATAGCCTCAACTGCACTGAACATGATCCGCAAGCCTCCTCCACATGCACAACATGATCAAGAATCTGCACCTCAAGTGCACGAAATAACGACCCTACCTCGAGTCTATGCAGGGATGCAAATGCTCTGCGTCGACATAGTCTGCCGCCATGGTGTCCTCCATCAGGCTGTGCAAACTCGCCAACTGGTGTTGGTGGTCGTTGCTCCATCTGCTTTCATGTCATAGCTGTAGTGGTCCAGATCTCCGGTAGCTTTCCCCCGTGATCCGTGGTGTGAAACACCTATTATCGGTGTGTCAGGCCCGTAACGCGTAAAATGGATGTGTTAGACGGACTCAGTGAGGTTTTTAAATCAAGCCTGTCTTTTGGCCACTTTTGCTGAATCTTGGAAGAGATTTCAGGCTAATCGGAGGCCGGATTTGGATTCAGCGCGAAAAAATGTTGAAAAACAGCTGTTTGCTTGTATTTTTCTAAGTCCGGATGCCCCAAAAGGGGCTCCCATCTGTGTATTCGGGTGCATGGGGGGAGCTGTGGATCGACTAGGGTGCTACGTGGCGGCCTCGAATTGGCTGGCTCACGCGACGCGGTCCACGGTGATGCGCAGGGGGTGCATGGACCGGGGCGGGGGGGGACACGTGGCGTCCCCCGTATGGCCGGCGCACACGGCGCAGTCCACGGGGTGCACGTGGGCACCTCGGGATGCGTGCGAGGCAGGGGGCAGGCGGCGCGGCAGGGTGCACGTGGGCGCGGTCGCAGGTGCGGGCCACGTGGCGCCCTGCGATTCGGGGGCGCCACCCACCGCGTTGACTGGCGCGGGCCACGCGTCAGCGCCCGGGCGGCCTTGCACACACTATCCCGTGTTCGGGACACGTGTCAAGCGCAAGAAGATCTGGGCGCTGATCAAACGACATCTTTGGGCGCGATTTTGGCGCCCGGTTGTTTCGGGCGCCCGAATCTTCAGCCCAAAACCGAAGTGAGCCTATTTTTCGAGCTGGGCCTATAAATAGGTCCCTTACAGCTCCCTTTCACATTTTTCTAGGCTTTATCTCCAAGAACTTCCTATTGTGAACTTCTTTCTCTTTGTGTTCCCCACTTTGTGAAGGAGTTCTGGGATTTTTGGAGGCCGCGACATCGACATCTACTGCGATTCGGCGCACTTCGACGCTCCTTCTTCGGCGGCCTTTTTCGTCGCATTTCGGTCTGCGGGCTCCCCTGGGCTACCTCGAAGGAGTTTTTGGGTGATTCTTGTGCCTATGTTTCCATGACAGGTAGGTCTACATTTCTTGTATTTACAGCTTTCCTTCATTCTGAGTTTTTCTTGGGTTTTACGGATCACCTTTTTACCCCTTTTTCTGCGGCGGACTTTTTGACAGTGCAGGAGTTTTTGTGGGATTTCTAGGCCCACGGGTGTCGGAACGGGACGTGTGAGTACTCGATTCGCATCTACTCATCGCGAGGATCGCAACGGTGATTTTTCTAGATTTTTCGGAGGTTATCTCGCAGGTGAAAATCAACCTTCTTCGGGACTGGTTTTGCGGACAGCGGCATTGTGATGTTTATGTGACTAATTGTGCACCGTTTTGGCTTTTATTGCAGTTTTTGCGGCGAGCCGGGGTTTTCCTTGAGAGAGGGCGAGGTTGGATCTGTGTTTCACTACCGAGGTGGGTGGTTGTTGTGTACCTCATATTTTGACATGCTCACTAGGGATATTAGAGAGATCCCCTAAATTAGGAATGTCAATTAGTACATTGTTGATAACTTGCATGCTTGTATGAACTTGATGTATGTCATGTTAGCATTTAACCTCCCTATAAGATTGATTAGTATATTTGGATATCTTGCTCTAATAGATATAAGAACACTGCTAGATGTCTTTCTTTTATTCTACATGAGGACACTTGTATGCTTGTATGGATATCTAGATAGGCCATCTTTTACTGCTACACTATCATATTGGGATTTGACTTAGGAGAAACCATGTTGGCTCTTTTCTCCTCTTTATTGAGATACATGATGTATATTGCTCGGGTTCAAGCAGGGTTGTAGGATAGTGTAGCCGAGGTTATCGAGTCTGGATTGGTTGCACCAGATCGTAGATTTGTGGGGTATTGTGGCAACCGCGAATATTGGGTGGTTGACCGGATGTCGGTTATTGTACCAGACTGGGGATTTGTGGGGTGTTGCGGCGACCACGGATATTGTGTGGTTAACCGAATGTGTACTTTTGCATCAGATTAGGGATCGGGGTTTCTTTAGTGGATAGATTTTCCCATTTTGATCATAGTCGTGATCCAGACCTGCTATGTTGAGATACTATGATATGGTTACTTTACTCGTGTGGGTCGCTCTCCTCGAGTGCCACTCCGGAGTAGGCTTTAGGACCGAGCCGGGTGCCGGTCAGTTGGTTATTTGGAGATCGAGCCGTGTGTCTATCAGCTACTGGGTTCTTGAGTTCGACAGCAGAGCAGGCAGTACCAGTTTTTACTGGTCCATTGATTGGGTTGTCTAGGCAGATACTTTTACTGATGCACTCATACAGTTACTCTTTCTGGTATTGCATTTAGAGGCATAGTAGTGGTAGTTTCCTTTTTATCAGCAGTCTTTATAGCTTACCACTTTTCTTTCCCTTTTTGTCTCTGGTAGACCTAGTGGGTACGTCGGAGTTTGAGGCTTTACCCACTAGGGGAGGCTACTAGTTTTCTAGTAGTTCTCACTCCCATTGTTGTTTTCTTTTTCTTCCCCTTTGTTTTGCAGAGTTTTCTATGGGAGTTGCTGGGCATTCAGCGGCGGACCGAGGTAAGAGGATAGCTGATTAGATAAATTGTCTGCCCCGACAGTGAGTTTAGCTGGACTTTTGATGTATCCCTATTCTCTCAGACTGTTGCACTTTTACTTTTGGGTCTGGCTTTAGCGAGCTAGTTGTATTTTTTTTTGGTGAGCTGGGAGAGACATATGTATTATTTTTACAGTTGTACTTTATTTTACTTCCAGTTCAGTCTGAGATGTACTAGTTTTTAGTTCAGCTATATTTTTTGTACTGTTTTATTATCTCTCTTATATCTGAGCAGGTTACCGGAGCTTCATGTACGCGAAAAATTTCGTGTGCATGGCGGATCTATAGATGGGCTCGGGTTCTGGTTTACACCCGGGGTGTGACAATAGCCCTATCTGCCTGGAAATATCCGGACTTTCCGCATAGGAAGCACCGTCCTCGCCTCTGCTCACGCTGCGGCGATGAATGTGGCCCACCGCAGATAACACATCTATGCTGCCACCGTTGCTGATACCGCTTCTGATGCTGCCATCGGGGTCCACCCGACCTCTGGCTCCTCAGAAATCCACGATCCTAAGGGAGGAATCGGGAAGGCATCTGCCTGCAAATCTGTCCTCCATCATCTAGCGTTGGGCGCTTCTCTCCAGAACTCACCCCTGGCGGCAAGTCCCTGTCCAAAGGAACTGCAGTGCCATGCTCCATGTACAACACCTGCTCCATCGAGGCATCCAAAGTCTAAAGTCGGAGGGACCGAACAAGTTGAAAGGTATCTTCACTCAATCATCTCTCAAACACATATGTCATGTGAGCCTCGTCCCTCTTAACGTAGAGCACGTAGTTCAGCAACTACATAACTCTCTAGCACAAAGAGGCTCTCAAACAGTCACTCCATTAATGCCGCCCACGACGCTGTCTCCAGAGGCTCTAAACTCAATCTTGCGAGTTGGGGCCGATCGAACTGCCAAAACTGGCTCAGTCGGTCAATGATGTCCCACTGCTTATCTGCTATCAGCTGTCCACCCTGTCTTAGTGCCTCAGCACTAATCGTCAGCACGGAGGGGGCTGCTCGCTCAATCGGCGCCACTGGAATCGCTACCACTGGGGATACTGCAATAGGGGTGGTCTCAGTGGGAAGTACTGTCAGGGGTGCCTACCGCTCGAACAACTATATCATCCTATCCAGCTGCTCACTCTGCCGCTAGTATGCCACTGACAATCTTGCCATCTGGGCCAAGTGCTCTCTGACCTCAATTTGGGAATCCGGCCGGAATCTGTCTACTTTGGCCCAACTACTGAGATGGGGTGCACACGGGTCAGAACTCCACGTCAGGGAGACACCGTTCACCATGACAAAACCAAACAACAGAACACAACGAACACAACGAACACTCGACCTAATCCAGTGAAAGTCTAAAGCATGCCACCTATTCCATAGCACTATGTTGTCTGCAGCCAACATAATCGCTTAGGAGAATAAACATACCAATCACTCATCCCGTCCCTTGGGAGAGGTATAAAACTCAATCAGGACTCTCGTTATAAGTCACGACTCTCACGTAAGTCATCCTAGGGTCCAACCACAAGCCTAGGGCTTCTAAGTCCACAATGACCTACATACTAGGCTCTGATACCATTCTAATCTGTCACGCCCCAGGGTCGAAACTGCGACCCAGGCTCGCCAACAAATCCGCCACCCATATGGGAGAATCCCGTATAGGCGAAGTGTCAAACCTGCAAGAGATAATACAAACAGCTTGTCACGCCCCGGGGGTTTCATTAAGCGGAAGACGACCACTGAAAAGATTTTAATTGGCGTATATGTATATTTTTTTTTGAAACCAAACCCCCCGGTGCGTGCCCAGACCCGCCGCATATACAAATTCACTCTGCGAATGGGCAGAGTCTCCTTTGTATATGCACGGCGTGCCGAATACAATAACCATGCAACCGTCACTTTAACAACACTAGTTCAACAGTCGGATACATACAATTAATTTCCATAAGTATTAACGAGGCCAACAAGTTTTGAGAGGATAAATCCACAAGTTTTAAAACGGTGCCCACACGGCATCCAGGTTTTTCAAAACGGTTTCTCGAAATTCATAAATCCACAGGGTTTTTGAAATGGTGCCCACACGACACCCAGATTTTTAAAACAGTTTTCACAATCCATAAATCCACAGGGTTTTAAAATGGTGCCCACACGACACCCAGATTTTTAAAACAGTTTTCGAAATGTTTTCTTTTTCTTATCTTTGGTAGTTTAACAGTGGCCAGTCGGGAAAAGCAACACGATCATCCACAAAGGTAATAAAAAGGATAGTCCAACATCCACATCGACCCCACAAGGGTATCGTAATCCACATAGCAAGCCACTACTAAGTAATGAAATGAGCAGAAAAAGGATACATACAGCCTATGGTCTCGAAGGACCAAAAGTACTCCTGTCACGGCCTCACCGTCGCCCTCGCTCTCACTCCCAAAGGAACCTGTCACAGAGTGGGAAGTCAGCGACACAAGGTATAGAAGATGAAATGCAGGGAGACTGTAACTAAAGCAAACCGTAAGAAAACCAGCGTAACCGCCCTCTGCATCGTGCGATCGACGATGTCCCCTCCCCCTGCAAAACCTGAACCGGGCAACTGCCTCGGCAACCCAGACCGAGCACTAACCTCAAGAAAGAAAACCGAACCGAGCACCGACCTCGGGAAAGAAAACCGAACCGAGCACCAACCTCGGGAAAGAAAACCGAACCGAGCACCAACCTCGAAAAAGAAAACCAAATCGAGCACCAACCTCAAGAAAGAAAACTGAACCGAGAACCGAGCACCAACCTCGGGAAAGAAAACCGAACCGAGCACCAACCTCGGGGAAGAAAACCAAACCGAGCACCAACCTCGGGAAACCGGACCGAGCACCTACCTCTGTAAACCACGCCGAGCACCTACCCCAACGGGTCGCACCGCTCACACCTTGGCGCCTCAAACCCCCCACCTACGGGGGCCCCCACTACGTCACCTCGTGGGTATACACGGGTCATCGACCACTTTTCCGAAAAAGCACACCCTTTGCGGTGGCCAAACCGCGGGTGCGCGTGCTGCAGCCTCGAGCATCGTAACCAAGTACACAAAACGAAACAAACAATAATGAACCAAGTACCCAAAACGAAACCAACAATAATGAACCAAGTACCCAAAACGAAATCAACCATAATGAACCAAGTACCCAAAACGAAACCAACAATAATGAACCAAGTACCCAAAACGAAACCAACAATAATGAACCAAGTACCCAAAACGAAATCAACCATAATGAACCAAGTACCCAAAACGAAACCAACAATAATGAACCGAGTATCCAAAACAAAACCAACCATAATGACTATCAACAATATCGCGGTTAATTGCATAAATAGAGTTAATCAGAAGTGTTGGAAATGCCATACTAGGTCTCCAAATAAAAACCCACATACGTATACATACTATAGAGCACCGCGACACTTGGTCGCTACCAAAAAGGTGACAATGAAACATAAAAGTAACAAGAATACGCACAAAGGGGTTCTAAGGGGTACCCACCTGAAACGCGAAGAAGAAGGTGTGCGGAACTCCAGTTAAAACACTCCCACCTTGTGCCCGAAAGAACTACAGTAAGAAGTATCGTTAATAACATCATCGCGGTCAAAAACACTCAAAAAGGGGGCGAAACGGGCCAAAAACGGAGCTTCTGGGCTTCCGGGCTGGGGACTGGTGCACGGGCTGAGGCGTGGACCGGGTCCACAGCGCAGGGGATGCGCGGCGCAGACCGGGCTCACCCCGGGCGCGTGCACCATGCACCTTGGGCCGGGCCGGTGCACGACCAAGGCGCGCACCGGGCTCACACCCGCAAGCGCGGCGGTGCGCACCGGGTGCACGCCCGGAGCGTGCACCGCAGGAACTGGGCCGGGCTGGTGCATCCTCCGCGGGCCGGCGCTGCAGCGGGGTTCACCGCATTCGGTGCCACGCCAGTGCGCCGGGTCCACGCCTGGAGCGTGGACCGCGTGGCTGCGGGCTGGGCTCCGTGAACAGTAACTCCTGGTTTTTCTTTAATTTTCCGATTTCGTCGTCTTTTCCGGCTCCGGTTGCGACCATGCGACCACGGCGGCTGCGGCGACGACCTCGCGACCATGATAACGGCGGCGGCGGCCTCCCGTTTGACAACGGTGGCGGCGGCCTCCCGTTCAATACCAAACCCGCATCGCCCGTGACAACCGAACCACCAACACCCGAAACCCCCATACCCTAAAACGAAACAACGATGCTAACCTTGATTCCCTGGAGGAGGAGGAGAAGGAGGGTCGCCCGTTCCTTGCTCGATCGATCCCGTAGAAAGAAAGCCGTTTCTCCTTTTTCCGAGCTCCAACGTGGAAAAATACTCGCGGTCCAGGCCCAGTCCATTGCAGAAAACACAGTGAAGAGTCTCCCCAGCAATCCCGTCATAAAACGAAGGTATACAAAGGCATTGGAACGCAAGAGTACTACATCACTCACCACTTAAAAGAAGTTTCGTCCTCGAAACTTAACCCTGGTCCTCAACGAATAAATATGGGTAGGACTCCCTCATCTTTGACTCCAGTTCCCCAAATCGCTTCACGTTCTTCCTGGTTGCTCCACAGCACCTTCCCATAGGGGAAAACGTCCGGTTGCGCAATCCTTTTTGTCCCCTAGTGCTAAGATCCGCACCGGTGTTCCGTCGAAGTTCAGGTCCTCTCTAAGCTCGAAAGCAGTGACCATCCATCACCAAATCAAGTACGCAGGTTCAGAGCGCATCTTCGAGAATCCGGTTCACTCGCTCGGGCTGTTCGTCGGTCTGGGGGTGAAATGCAGTGCTGAAGTGTGGTTTAGTCTCCAGAGCTCGTTGTAGACTTTGCCAAAGGTTCGACACCAGCCGAGTGTCTCTAGTCCACGTCGTACAGATGGGTGGAAAGAGAGTCGACTTCGTCAGTCGATTCACTGTGACTCAAACTACATCGTACCCTTGATGCGATGCAGAAAACCCGTGACGAATTCCATGCTGATTCGCTCCCATTTCCACTCTGGTACCGGTAGAGATTGCAGTTTTCCCCCGCTGAGCGCTGGTGTTCGAACTTTACTTGTTAACCATCTAGACAGCGAGCGGTGAACTGTGTTACATCCCCCTTTGGTTTAGTCCACCAAAAATTTTGCTTGAGGTCCTTGTACATCTTCGTGTCACCTGGAGGCGCCGCATAGGGAGTGCAGTGCGCCTCCGACAGTATCTCTTTCTTCAACTCTGGCAGCTCGGGCACGCAATTCCGCCTTCGAAACGTATTGCGTCGTTCGCACTCGCCGAAAAGTCGCTCGCGTGGTCCGAGGGGTCTTGTCTCGAATAAGCTGTATCTGTGCGCCTGTTTTCTGACCTTCTAGGGTTTCTCTAAAAGGGTTGGCTTGACCATCAAGGACAAAAGTCGTGCGATAGTACCGGTCCTGTTGAGTACTCGCGCTCATCGGTTCCCCCCCCCCCCCCCCCCCCCCCCCTGATTTGACCCTTCCTGCTCAAAACATCCGCTACGACACTTGCTTTTCCCGGGGTGCTACTGGATGGACAAGCCGAGTCCTTCAGCGACTCCAACCAATGCCTCTGCCGCAAAAATCAAATCCTTCTATGTGAACAAAACTTAAGACTCTGGCGACCCGAAGACACATTACGATGAACTCCAAGGAAAGGTGATGTCTCCCAAAGCTTTAAAACGAGGGCGACTACTGCCCGTTCCTGATCGTGTGTCGGGTAGTTCCGCTCATATTCTCTGTGATTCCCGTTGTTGAAACTGTGTGTCCCAAAAAGCTCACTTCGCAAAGTCAGAACTCACATTCCTTAACCTTAGCAAACAGCCTCTGGTCCCTGAGAGTCCGGAGAATAATCTGCAAGTGCCCTTCGTAGTTGATCGAAGTGGTCATCACAGACTTGTTCTTCACTGTAACCTTGTTTATCTCCCGGTAGTCGTTGCGTAGACGTAGGTTCCCGTTCTTCTTTCTCACGAAAATACGGGTGCGATCCGAGGCGACACACACGGTCTGAGGAGCCCTTAAAGGTCCAAAACGACTAACCCGACAACAAGGAAAACAAGCCACCCTAACGCCCTCACAAGGCTCTAAGAGGTGCCAACAGAACAGGCTGGGTGACTAACTACCAGGAATTCTCCCCTAAAAAATAACGAACTCACCTGCCACCAACACAGCCGCTTCCACCCATCACCCACACGGGCCACCAGCTCAGAACGTAACCACCATCTCGGACTACCCGTTTCGACTGTCCG
Organism: Tillandsia fasciculata; assembly: GCA_029168755.2. Lineage (NCBI taxonomy): Eukaryota > Viridiplantae > Streptophyta > Magnoliopsida > Poales > Bromeliaceae > Tillandsia > Tillandsia fasciculata. The sequence goes on from CM054945.1 coordinate 12,205,917, forward strand.
TCCTACCAAGGCGGCAGTCAAGACTAACGTTAGGTAAGGTCCTACCTCCGTCCTGGCACCGACGGGGTGCGACGCTCTAAGTTGCCACTAACTCTTGGTCCCAATCCGTTGCACCTCCAAGCATCGGGCGTCGAATCGAGTGGTAAACCTCCAGACCAAACCGTGACAATCCCAACTAGGAGAATATCTAAGCTCTGGGTCCGCTCAACAATGACCTCCAAGTACTGTAGACTATCCATCTGAAACCTAAAGGGTCGGAAGAAGACAAGCAACGAAAACAGCGAGAAGAACCCCGTCAAAAGTTGCCTGGGTTCACCAAACGCACTCGAGGGATCACACGCCAACCCACCAATAGGACAGCCTAACCGACCCTCTTGCGCAGAACCCAGGAACTTGACCCAGAGCTACCTGGCACCACCCAGCGCCAAAAGCTACACCCTCCAATAAAAAGTCGCCACTTACGCACACTTGTGCGCAACCAGGCACGACCTCTCTAACCGAAAACGAGCCCAAACGCATAAGATTTACCAGCCCCGGTGGTCTCCCTTTCTAACCCAAAGGAGCACCCCGAGACCCCATCACGATAATTTCTACAACCATCGCAGTGTCTACAGTAAAGTGCCGAACTATGGGTAACAACTGTAGGGGAAGAATCCTCATTCCCACCCCTACCTTGCCCATGGTGCAAAAAGAATCGGCCGATTACCTGCTATAACCTAACACCAGAAGACCTAGAAGGTACAAGTTTAGACAAATGGCTGTCCAGTTACCCACGGCCGACAAACAGCCGACACACTAACGAACACCGGTAGGTTGCACTACCACCCGTCGCTGTTACCGACGACGACCAGAAAGTCGGCAGAGGAAGGGGTTCGAAAATAAAACAAAAGCCGGCGCAACGATCTGCCGTGCCGACAGCCGCACCCAGTGCATAAACACCGTCAGCCGACCCAGCGTGTTCTATGCGGGTTGCCTAACCAATTAACTCATAGCAACCATCAAGGCCCCGGTAGCAGCCGGCCTCGACCCCAACCTCCAAAACAACCCGACTACACCAGCACAACACCCGAGCTAAACCGAAAAACAAACTCAACAGTCCCGCACTCTCGCATCTCTACGCAATTATACCCGGATCATTTCATTAGTTAGTAGCCAATGGTAATGTGCTCCTGTGGATGTTGGACAGCGACTACTGTGGTTAAAACTGTTTTTCTTTGATACCATCTTAATCTGTCACGCCCCGGGGGTTTCATTAAGCGGAAGACGACCACTGAAAAGATTTTAATTGGCGTATATGTATATTTTTTTTTGAAACCAAACCCCCCGGTGCGTGCCCAGACCCGCCGCATATACAAATTCACTCTGCGAACGGGCAGAGTCTCCTTTGTATATGCACGGCGTCCCGAATACAATAACCATGCAACCGTCACTTTAACCACACTAGTTTAACAGTCGGATACATACAATTAATTTTCATAAGTATTAACGAGGCCAACAAGTTTTGAGAGGATAAATCCACAAGTTTTAAAACGGTGCCCACACGGCATCCAGGTTTTTCAAAACGGTTTCTCGAAATTCATAAATCCACAGGGTTTTTGAAATGGTGCCCACACGACACCCAAATTTTTAAAATAGTTTTCACAATCCATAAATCCACAGGGTTTTAAAATGGTGCCCACACGACACCCAGATTTTTAAAACAGTTTTCGAAATGTTTTCTTTTTCTTTTCTTTGGTAGTTTAAAAGTGGCCAGTCGGGAAAAGCAACACGATCATCCACAAAGGTAATAAAAAGGATAGTCCAACATCCACATCGACCCCACAAGGGTATCGTAATCCACATAGCAAGCCACTACTAAGTAATGAAATGAGCAGAAAAGGGATACATACAGCCTATGGTCTCGAAGGACCAAAAGTACTCCTGTTACGGCCTCACCGTCGCCCTCGCTCTCACTCCCAAAGGAACCTGTCACAGAGTGGGAAGTCAGCGACACAAGGTATAGAAGATGAAATGCAGGGAGACTGTAACTAAAGCAAACCGTAAGAAAACCAGCGTAACTGCCCTCTGCATCGTACGATCGACGATGTCCCCTCCCCCTGCAAAACCTGAACCGGGCACCTGCCTCGGCAACCCAGACCGAGCACTAACCTCAAGAAGGAAAACCGAACCGAGCACCGACCTCGGGAAAGAAAATCGAACCGAGCACCAACCTCGGGAAAGAAAACCGAACCGAGCACCAACCTCGGAAAAGAAAACCAAACCGAGCACCAACCTCAAGAAAGAAAACCGAACCGAGAACCGAGCACCAACCTCGGGAAAGAAAACCGAACCGAGCACCAACCTCGGGGAAGAAAACCAAACCGAGCACCAACCTCGGGAAACCGGACCGAGCACCTACCTCGGTAAACCACGCCGAGCACCTACCCCGACGGGTCGCACCGCTCACACCTTGGCACCTCAAACCCCCCACCTACGGGGACCCCCACTGTCACGCCCCGGGGTCGAAACTGCGATCCGGGCTGGCTAACAGATCCGCCATCTGTACGGAAACTGCCGTACAGACGAAGCGTCTAACCTGCAAAAGATAGAACTACAGCTATACAGATATCAGAGCGGGTAATAAAAGCTGTAATATAAAATCACACTACTAAAAGCTGAACATAAATACAAGTCTATCTCCCGAATACAAGATGATACAAATAGCCAACAACCTATACAATATCTACCAAAACCACAGGGGAGATAGCTAAGACTAGAAAATCAATACATGATCAACTCCCACAGTCCGGGATGGTACATCTATCTCACTCTAAAGTAATAATGCTGGTAGGGAACTATCACGCGACTCCCTGTCCTCGGTCCGTCAAGCCAGCTCGGGCAGGAACGGAAGAAAGCCTCAGCAACCTGTCACCGACAGAGGGTGTGAGAACTACATCCTACAGTAGCTCTCAGTGGGTACCGTCTCCAAGAACCACGGTCTGCCCACTAAGTCTACTAGAGGCATAAGATAACAGAATGAAACTGAAATAATGAAAGGATAAGCTGGAAAATATCTACAGCTATCATGCCTCTATCTACTATGCTCAACGAGAAGGAACACAGATGATGGTATGCATCCACTCAAATACTGACACTATGTCAAGTACTATGCTCAAAGGTATAACCGAACTATGACACATGATATGCATACTCTCTCACATAACACCCAATCTCTATGACTGCCACATAGGGTCCAGTCAAGCCTGCGCCTGTCGACTAGGATCGCACCTACCCACCACCACACATCCACATGAGGACGGGATTTACGTGGGGCGTCCTGTCCGACCATCTCAAGCGAACTCCAGTGTATCAACTAGTCGCATCATCGCAGCCTCGTCAGGCTCGGTATCATCATCGCACCCGGGGCGTAGCTCGAGGGGAGCGACCCCACCGAACTCAAGTAACTCAAGTATCTCATAACTGGCAAAAAGCCAGGCTCAGCAGGCTATAGTCCACGATCAAACCGATCGGTATCACGATGCTCGAAGCACAACTCAACTCACAACACTGACTCACTCAAAAGATACCACACAGCTGGGACCGCCGCCACTCCCAACGGCTCCCACAACGACACCCCACTCATAGGCGAGAGGAACCGACTGACGTGGCAAAAGTCTGAGAATCCCGATAGACCGGTACCTAGAACCCCAATCAAACAAGAACAGACTCTAGGCTCAGCCTATCGAAGTCCTCCATCTTTTGCCGTTCAGGAATTCGGCCCTTCTCGGTTAAAGTGGGAAACTATCTCAACTCAATGCTCAAAACTCAGGCTGGAGATGCTCCACAGCCAGAACTGCACAGAGTCCGAAAACCCGGGGAGTCTACTACCTACGACCCCAATCAAGCAAGAACAGGCTATAGGTGTAGCCTCCCGTTGTGTTCGGCCCAAGACCAAAATCAGCCCTTAGAACCCAGATCCCTCGCCCCTGGCGGGTGGGGGAATTTAGTAAAAAGATAACCTTTAAAAAGATATATCATTTCTCCTCAACCCCCTTGGGGTGAGGGTAAAATTTACCCTTTTGAAAACTATCTTAAATTGAGAAAAACTAGCTTTTATGGATTTTAGTTCTTGAGAAAATCAGTTGAAAACGAGTTTGTTTCCCGAACTTCCAAGGGTGGCACCTTCGCCCAATCAAACAAGAACAAGCTCCGGCGACCCTTAGGAATACAGGAGGAAAACACTGTGTCACGCCCCCGGGGGTTTTTGAGTCAATTAATGCGGAAAATTGCGTGTCTATTTTTTTTTCTTAATAAGGTAATTTAAACCTCATCCCCGATGCGTGCCAGACCACCACATACACAAATTCTCTCTGTCCACGGACAGAGTCTCCTTTGTATATGCACGGCGTCTCATTTACAACATCAACATACAATCTTTAACCACACAGTCACAGTCAACAAGTACGAGAGTGTAAAGACATTTGATCACATTAAGAGGAACCTACAAGTTTGCAAACGGTGTCCACTCGACACCCATTCCTTTAAAAACGTCTACACATTCACAGTAAGGCGGCTACATCGTTTTGGAAAGGATAAATCCACAGGTTTTCAAAGCAGTGCCCACACGACACTTGGTTTTGGAAAACATTTTCGAAACCCCTTTTTGTTCGGTATAAAACATGCCGCATATAAGTCATTAAGGAACAATATAAAGACCACATCACAAAACCGTCTCTCGATCCAACATCCACAACATTCCACAATCAAGCAATTGAGAACTTAAATTTAGATAAAAGGAGATGAGATAACCCAAGCGAGAATGATGGGATAAACCTCATCCAACTAATGTCCTTTAATCGCTGCCTCACCATCGTCCCGACTATTACACCTAGTCAAACCTGTCACGGAGTGGGTAAAGTCAGTGACAAACAAAGTAGATGTCTTAACAATAACATGGATTAAAGAACAAACCAATTTCACCGGAACCTTTCGCTAAAATCCTGTCACAAAATAAGCTGGGCACCAACCCCAGAGTACCGAGTTAAGCTGGGCACCAACCCCAGAATACCGAATTAAGTTGGGCACCAACTCCATGATGCTTTTAACCCCTTCACGGTGCTAGTACGAACACTGAAGCTGGCGTGAAGAGGTCCCCACCCTACCCACGTGGGGCACACGGGTCATAAAGACCACTTCTCCGAAAAAGTACACCCATGCGGGGGCCATTCCGCCTGTGTACGTGCAGCATCCAAAGTCCCCGCGACCGCAGCCGCCATAATTATTATGTTAAATTAAACAAAACATTTATGCGAAAGGTTTAACAGTCCATCTACTTTATTAGATAAATTAACGAGTCTTTTACGATGACATGGTGCACTTACTGCACTTGTTGCACTTATAGCAAGGGTACCCACCTGGTTGAAGATATACGTCCGCGCCCGCGACCCTCACAAGCCAAACGGAGCTCCTCGCGGCCTACTAAAATACCCAAGAGCACAAATTAACACCTTACCCTAATCAGGTAAAATCAGTGGTCCCGACCACTGTAACATTAAACCCCCAAAACTGAAACCACTGCACCTAGAGGACTGGGACGTCAATCAAAAACCCAACAAATCAAAGCCGTCAAGTAAAACCGAATGACTCAGATCAAACCGGGTCCCCGACGATAAAACTGATGGTTAACCACAACCGGATCGCGACAACATCATCGCGAACTCCGTCGGAACCCAAAATCCGTTAGCGGAAATCCTACAAAAACCCAATCCCTCAACTAGTAGCCAACTCGGGACGTCATGGTCCAGCCGAGAAGCCCTGACGACGAAAAGATGAGAAAAAGACCCGACGGCGCGCCCCCGACAATCTCGTCGAGGCGCGGAGCGTCGGCGAAATCGGCACCCAACATAATAAATTAGCGACCAAGGAGGTCCCAAGTGGCCATGCCAAGAAAGCCACGGGAATAACGATCCCAACGGCGAAAACGGCGCCCAGAACGGTGGAAAAACGGACAAAAACGGAGCAAATGAACCCCGGGCTGTCGGATGGTGCACGGGGGCCACCATGGACCGGGTTCACGGCGACAGGCGGCGGCGGCATGCACCGGGTGCACGCAAAAAGCGTGCACCGCGCATTTCGGGCCGGGCCGGTGCACGACCCGAGCGTGCACCGGGCTCACGGCCCCGGGTCGCGGCGCCAGCACCGGGTGCACGCCAGGGCGTGCACCGCGCCTAGGTGGGCCGGGCCGGCGCACAGATTGGTGCGCCGGGTCTGCGCCCTCCGCGCCGCGGGCGTGCACCGGGTGCACGCCTGGACCCGTGGACCGCGGCTGTACGGCATGCACAGTAAACCCTAAATCGCGGTTTTCTTCGCCGTTTTCGCTCCCGTTTCGTGATTTCTTCACCGTTTTCGCTCCCGTGCGACTCCGGCGAAGACCCCACGAGCATGGTAACGACGGCGGCGGCCTCCCGTTAAAAAAACGGCGGCGGCGGCCTCCCGTTAACCCACTATGCTCCGACGAAACATCCCCAAAAATTTCCGAATAAATTCCCGGTAAATCTAATAACTAAACCAACGTCCGACGAACAACAAAAACGTCGATCGGAGGTCCGATAACAAGAAACCGGTTAAAAACCATCAATTAGAATCCGATAAAAATCCTCGATCACTCCCGATCAAGAACGAGGATAAAATATGGATCAAAACCCGACGAAAATCCGTGAACGATGTTCCGATTAAAATAACCTTACAAGAACACGGAAAAACCCCGATTAATTCTACAAAAAGATTAACGACCACTAACCTCAATCTACCGGAATTAAAGAACCGATCTTGTTTCCTTTTGGCGTTGGAGACCCGGATCCGCTCCCCGTAGACGATGACGTCTCGTTCTCCGATCTCCGGCACGTGAATCGGGGCGATCGGGTTCCTCCGCTTCCTCCTTCTTTTCCTCTTTTCTCCTCCGGTTAGGGTCTCGTCTTTTTCCTTTTTCCCTTTTCTTTCTCTCCTCACCGGTTAGGGTTTTTAATTTCTTTTCTTTTCTACGGATAACGGGGATTGTTTAAATATCCCCTTTATTTAATTATTTATTTTATAATTATTTTTCCCCTTTTTATTTCATACGGTACGTGAAAAGAGAAACCCGCAAATACCCGGATTTTATCTCTTATCCAACCCACGAGATAAAATCCCACCTTTTAAACTTTCAAATTTTAAATCCTGGTCACCGATTATTTAATCACCTTTATTAAATAATCTTGGGGAAATAAATTCCCAATTTAAATATCTGGATTTTATCTCTTATCCAATCCACGAGATAAAATCCCACCAATTCAAATCCTTTAATTCGCTCGTAAGAGAATCCAAACTCCCCTTATCGGATAATTAATTAATTAATTAATTAATTATCCCCTACGAGATAACCCACCTTATCTCTAACGGGTGCAAGATATTTTGCACGGATTCCGATGCATGACTATTTACCGTATCACTAAGGATCCCGTTCCGGGAGATCCCGACATCGGATTTCGAATCCGATCGCACCGTCGGTCATCGTTTTCCGCGCTCTATCGCAGAAAAATACACACACCCCGCCCCGACCGACTTTTGAAAATTAAATAATTTTATTTCGCTTAAGGCTTAAGCAATTACATGTGAGTTCAAAAATACCCCTAAGGGTCGGGTCACTACACCACTCACACTTTATAAAAAGTTTCGTCCCGAAACTTAAGCACAAACCTCACTAAACACTTCGGGAAAACATTCCCTCATTTTCGACTCCAGTTCCCACGTCGCCTCGCGCTCGTCGTGGTTGCTCCACTGGACCTTCACATAGGGGATTGTTCGGTTGCGCAACTTCTTGTCCTCTCTTGCCAAAATCCGCACCGGCGTCTCCTCGACGCTCAAGTCCTCTCGCAACTCGATGGTGGAGGCATCCAAGGCATGAGAGGGGTCAGCCAGGTACTTCCGAAGCATTGAGACATGGAACACGTTGTGGACTCGTTCGAGGTTCGGTGGCAGGGCTAATCGGTACGCCACCGGTCCTACGCGTTCCAGGATTTCAAATGGTCCCACGTACCTCGGGCTTAGCTTTCCCTTTATGCCGAAACGTCGGTTTCCTTTGGAGGGTGAAACCCGGAGCAGCACATGCTCGCCCACCATGAACTCCAAGTCTCGGCGTCTGTTGTCCGCGTAACTCTTCTGTCTGCTTTGGGCGGTCAGTAGTCTTTGTCTAATCAGTCGCACCTTTGCTTCGGTCTCCTCCACCAAATCTGGGCCCAGAAACTTACGCTCACCCAAGTCGTCCCAGCATATTGGAGACCGACAGCGGCGCCCATACAGGGCCTCGTATGGCGCCATCTGAATGCTGGCCTGATAACTGTTATTGTAAGCAAATTCCACCAGGGGCAGACCCGTGCCCACCCTTCGCCCATGTCCAGAACGCATGCTCGAAGCATGTCCTCCACGATCTGTATCACCCGCTCTGATTGTCCATCGGTTTGCGGGTGAAAAGCCGTACTGAAGTGCAACTTGGTCCCCATTGCTCGTTGCAGGCTTTGCCAGAAGTTTGACACAAAACGTGTGTCTCTGTCCGACGTGATGGATGTCGGTACTCCGTGCAACCTTACTATCTCATCGATGTACGTTTGTGCCAGTCGTTCCCGGGTCCACGTCGTGTGTATGGGCAGAAAGTGGGCCGATTTCGTCAAACGGTCCACAATCACCCATATTGCATCGTGTCCCTGTGACGATCTCGGGAATCCGGTCACGAAATCCATGGTAATCATATCCCATTTCCACTCGGGCACTGGTAACGGTTGCAATTTCCCTGCCGGCCGTTGGTGTTCGGCCTTCACCCGTTGGCACACCAGGCAGTGTGCCACAAATCGAGTCACGTCTCCCTTCATTTTGGGCCACCAGAAGGTCTGTTTGACGTCCTTGTACATCTTGGTTCCCCCGGGATGCGCCGCATACGGGGCGGTATGCGCCTCCCGTAGGATTTCTTCCTTGAGTTCTGGCAGATCCGGCACGCAGATTCGTCCCCGAAATCGTATCGTACCGTCGGAATTCACCGCGAAATCGCCCTCCTTGTCGTCGGTTATTCTACTTCGCACCAGCTGGAGTTGATCGTCGGTTGATTGCCCTTCAAGAATCCTGTCCAGCAGAGTGGGTCTGACCACCAGTGTCAGAAGTTGTGCGACTGTACCTGCCGGTACTACTTCTAGTCTTAATCGCGAAAATTCCGCAATCAGACTATCCTGCTGTGTAATGGCGCTTACGTCCGCTTCCTCGGCCTGTCCCTTGCGACTCAGGGCATCGGCCACCACGTTGGCCTTTCCCGGATGATAGTGGATCGTTAGATCGTAATCCTTTAGTAGCTCAAGCCACCGCCTTTGTCGCAGATTTAGCTCCTTTTGGGTGAAAAGGTACTTGAGACTCTTATGATCTGAGTACACATTGCAGTGTGCCCCATACAAGTAGTGTCTCCAAAGTTTGAGGACGAACACAACCGCTGCGAGTTCCAAATCATGTACGGGGTAATTCCGCTCGTACTCCTTGAGCTGCCTTGACGCATAGGCTATTACCTTTCCCCGTTGCATGAGTACTCCACCCAATCCATTTCGCGACGCATCGCAATATACTTCATAATCCTCCCCTGGTTCTGGGAGGGCGAGAATTGGGGCTTGCGTCAATCTATCCTTTGGCTCCTCGAAGCTTCTTTGACATTTGTCCGTCCAGATAAACCTTTCCCCCTTTCTAGTCAAACGGGTCAGGGGGGTGGCTATCTTGGAGAAACCCTCCACGAAGCGCCGGTAATACCCGGCTAATCCCAGGAAGCTTCGAATCTCCGTCACCGTCGTCGGTTGGGGCCAGTCCGTCACCGAATCTATCTTCTTCGGATCCACTGCAACTCCAGCCGCCGAGATTACATGCCCCAAGAAACCGACCTCACGGAGCCAAAACTCACACTTTTTGAGTTTGGCGTAGAGTTTCTGTTCCCGAAGGGTCTGGAGGACTGTGCGCAGATGTTCTTCATGTTCCTCGTCTGTACGGGAGTAGATGAGGATATCGTCGATGAAGACCACCACGAATAAGTCCAGGAAGGGTTTGAACACCCTATTCATCATGTCCATAAACACCGCTAGTGCATTAACGAGTCTAAACGGTATAACCGTAAACTTTTGCTGACTATTCCGAGCTTGCAAGTCCGTTTTCAGTATGTCATTACCCCGGACTCTAGGCTGGCGGTAGCCGGACCGCAGATCAATCTTTAGGGACTCAGTTGCTCCTTGTAGTTGATCGCATAGGTCACCTATCCGAGGTAGAGGAGTACTTGTCCTTCTCGTGTCGAGATCCATACGGTACTCGTGAACGCTACCCGACTGCCTTCTACCAAGCTCCTTGCCCGCAACAAGGAAAAGCGAGCAGAAGGCGTTCCTACAAGCCAAGTTTACAAGTTCCGGTAAGTCCGATTCCCGGAGACTCGCTTGGAACTTCAAGCAGTCAACTACCGCTTGAAGATTGCCGCGACTGTCGGCCAAAAGCGCTACACCGATAACCTTTAACGGAAACCTCATTCGTTCTTAGAGACTAAGAACCCGCCTCACCCTCACTGGGCAGGAAGGAGTACAGCCGCCTGCCTCGAGGGGTAGCCGGAGGATCCGACCGAACTTATTTCTACGATGGGAATTTCTTCTAATAACTACGATAGGGTGAAAACATAAAGCGAGGTGAAAGAGTGGGATGCTTAGGTGTTAACACAAAGGTCCTGGCACGAAGATCTGAAACTCGAGTATTACCTGCTACATCGTGCTCTGTGGATCCGTCCCCTGATGAGTCATCGTATAGACTTTCCCTCCTCCCGGTTGAGACGAAGGCGTAGATGCTGCCACGGGCGTTGTCCCCGTCTTGAAGGGGCAGTTGAAACGGAAGTGCCCCGGTTTGCCGCATCGAAAACAGTGGTCTTGCTTCTGGGGACACTCGATCGCTTGGTGTATTCCATCGCAAATGATGCAAGGCTTGTTCACCGGCCTTTGTCCTCCCGTCGGCACATTCTTGGTTCTTCGTCGCAATCTCGGGTGTTTAGAAGGCCGGCTCCTCTTAGTATGCTCTCTTCCTAAATTTGGCCGAGTTCGTTTCTTATCCCCGCTGTGATCTGAGCTCTCCTGTCGGGCTCGTGGCATTGCCAATCCGCGCTCCGCCGCAGTGGCCCTATCGACCACCCCCTGGAAGGTGTGCAAATCTGCTGCTTGCACCACCTCGAAGATGTCCCTTCGTAATCCGTCCACAAAAAGACGGGCTTTGTGAGACTCATTTCTTATAACGAAGGGAACACATTTGATCATCCTCACAAATGCCCGCTGGTATCCCATAATCGTTCGCCTACCCTGCTTGATATGCTTTAGGTCATCTTCCATCTGCTGTTTGATGCGGTCGGAGAGAAATGCCTCAAACAGCTTTTCTCGGAACGTGGTCCAAGATGGAAGGGCGGTGCCCTCCGAGGGGTCCGGGCGCACCGTCTTCCACCACCTGCGGGCGTCTACCTCAAGAAAATGGACTGCCAGAGGGACCCATTCATGTTCCTCCATCAATAGGTCTTCAAAAAGCTTCTCCATGGTATCCACCCATTTTTCCACGGCCCAAGGGTCGGTCGTCTCTCCCTCAAACACGGGTGGATCGTACCTCTTGAAATTCGCCAAATTCGCTCTCACCCTGTCCCGTTCGGTTGGCCGAAAAGGGGCTTCCCCCGCTGCATCGGCGGACACTCTAGGGGTAGGTATCACCACGGTCTCTCTCGAGGGGTCTCCAACAGTGGCCCCCGGCATAGGTCCCGAAGTTGCTGGTGTCGGGTCCACTGAAGGCGTCGTCGGATGCACCGAAGGTATCTCGGTCACCGTGGTCAGAGGAGGGGCGACCATAGTCTCGCTGTCCACTACCGGCAGTTCCATCGCTGGTGCGGCTGGTCTGGGTAGAGGGGCCTGGGCGACCTCCACTGGTGTAGTCGGCTGTTGCGCCCATTGCCGCATCTGTTCTCTAAGGGTTGCTAACTGCCCGACCATCTCTCGTAATTGTTGTCGGAGAAGTTGATACTCCGCCGCGGTTGGCACCGTACTTTCCGCCCCTGTGTTCTCCGCTGATAACCCATCTCGGGCCATCATTCGCTGTATACAAAGAAACCAAGTCAACCCTAGACCTAACTGGTCTAGCACCACGACCTACAGACGCACCGAAATTAATTCCCTTTTTCCCCCGTACACTCACGATCTACTGCACCTACACCTTGGTTATCTCGTGTTCAATTTGCTTGTGGCATCATGCATTGTGGATGTTGGTTACTGACTACTGTGGTTAAAGTTGTTTTTCTCTGATACCATTTAATCTGTCACGCCCCCGGGGGTTTTTGAGTCAATTAATGCGGAAAATTGCGTGTCTATTTTTTTTTTCTTAATAAGGTAATTTAAACCTCATCCCCGGTGCGTGCCAGACCGCCACATACACAAATTCTCTCTGTCCACGGACAGAGTCTCCTTTGTATATGCACGGCGTCTCATTTACAACATCAACATACAATCTTTAACCACACAGTCACAGTCAACAAGTACGAGAGTGTAAAGACATTTGATCACATTAAGAGGAACCTACAAGTTTGCAAACGGTGTCCACTCGACACCCATTCCTTTAAAAACGTCTACACATTCACAGTAAGGCGGCTACATCGTTTTGGAAAGGATAAATCCACAGGTTTTCAAAGCAGTGCCCACACGACACTTGGTTTTGGAAAACATTTTCGAAACCCCTTTTTGTTCGGTATAAAACATGCCGCATATAAGTCATTAAGGAACAATATAAAGACCACATCACAAAACCGTCTCTCGATCCAACATCCACAACATTCCACAATCAAGCAATTGAGAACTTAAATTTAGATAAAAGGAGATGAGATAACCCAAGCGAGAATAATGGGATAAACCTCATCCAACTAATGTCCTTTAATCGCTGCCTCACCATCGTCCCGACTATTACACCTAGTCAAACCTGTCACGGAGTGGGTAAAGTCAGTGACAAACAAAGTAGATGTCTTAACAATAACATGGATTAAAGAACAAACCAATTTCACCGGAACCTTTCGCTAAAATCCTGTCACAAAATAAGCTGGGCACCAACCCCAGAGTACCGAGTTAAGCTGGGCACCAACCCCAGAATACCGAATTAAGTTGGGCACCAACTCCATGATGGTTTTAACCCCTTCACGGTGCTAGTGCGAACACTGAAGCTGGCGTGAAGAGGTCCCCACCCTACCCACGTGGGGCACACGGGTCATAAAGACCACTTCTCCGGAAAAGTACACCCATGCGGGGGCCATTCCGCCTGTGTACGTGCAGCATCCAAAGTCCCGCGACCGCAGCCGCCATAATTATTATGTTAAATTAAACAAAACATTTATGCGAAAGGTTTAACAGTCCATCTACTTTATTAGATAAATTAACGAGTCTTTTACGATGACATGGTGCACTTACTGCACTTGTTGCACTTATAGCAAGGGTACCCACCTGGTTGAAGATATACGTCCGCGCCCGCGACCCTCACAAGCCAAACGGAGCTCCTCGCGGCCTACTAAAATATCCAAGAGCACAAATTAACACCTTACCCTAATCAGGTAAAATCAGTGGTCCCGACCACTGTAACATTAAACCCCCAAAACTGAAACCACTGCACCTAGAGGACCGGGACGTCAATCAAAAACCCAACAAATCAAAGCCGTCAAGTAAAACCGAATGACTCAGATCAAACCGGGTCCCCGACGATAAAACTGATGGTTAACCACAACCGGATCGCGACAACATCATCGCGAACTCCGTCGGAACCCAAAATCCGTTAGCGGAAATCCTACAAAAACCCAATCCCTCAACTAGTAGCCAACTCGGGACGTCATGGTCCAGCCGAGAAGCCCTGACGACGAAAAGATGAGAAAAAGACCCGACGGCGCGCCCCCGACAATCTCGTCGAGGCGCGGAGCGTCGGCGAAATCGGCACCCAACATAATAAATTAGCGACCAAGGAGGTCCCAAGTGGCCATGCCAAGAAAGCCACGGGAATAACGATCCCAACGGCGAAAACGGCGCCCAAAACGGTGGAAAAAGGGACAAAAACGGAGCAAATGAACCCCGGGCTGTCGGATGGTGCACGGGGGCCACCATGGACCGGGTTCACGGCGACAGGCGGCGGCGGCATGCGCCGGGTGCACGCAAAAAGCGTGCACCCCGCATTTCGGGCCGGGCCGGTGCACGACCCGAGCGTGCACCGGGCTCACGGCCCCGGGTCGCGGCGCCAGCACCGGGTGCACGCCAGGGCGTGCACCGCGCCTAGGTGGACCGGGCCGGCGCACAGATTGGTGCGCCGGGTCTGCGCCCTCCGCGCCGCGGGCGTGCACCGGGTGCACGCCTGGACCCGTGGACCGCGGCTGTACGGCATGCACAGTAAACCCTAAATCGCGGTTTTCTTCGCCGTTTTCGCTCCCGTTTCGCGATTTCTTCACCGTTTTCGCTCCCGTGCGACTCCGGCGAAGACCCCACGAGCATGGTAACGACGGCGGCGGCCTCCCGTTAAAAAAACGGCGGCGGCGGCCTCCCGTTAACCCACTATGCTCCGACGAAACATCCCCAAAAATTTCCGAATAAATTCCCGGTAAATCTAATAACTAAACCAACGACCGACGAACAACAAAAACGTCGATCGGAGGTCCGATAACAAGAAACCGGTTAAAAACCATCAATTAGAATCCGATAAAAATCCTCGATCACTCCCGATCAAGAACGAGGATAAAATATGGATCAAAACCCGATGAAAATCCGTGAACGATGTTCCGATTAAAATAACCTTACAAGAACACGGAAAAACCCCGATTAATTCTACAAAAAGATTAACGACCACTAACCTCAATCTACCGGAATTAAAGAACCGATCTTGTTTCCTTTTGGCGTTGGAGACCCGGATCCGCTCCCCGTAGACGATGACGTCTCGTTCTCCGATCTCCGGCACGTGAATCGGGGCGATCGGGTTCCTCCGCTTTCTCCTTCTTTTCCTCTTTTCTCCTCCGGTTAGGGTCTCGTCTTTTTCCTTTTTCCCTTTTCTTTCTCTCCTCACCGGTTAGGGTTTTTAATTTCTTTTCTTTTCTACGGATAACGGGGATTGTTTAAATATCCCCTTTATTTAATTATTTATTTTATAATTATTTTTCTCCTTTTTATTTCATACGGTACGTGAAAAGAGAAACCCGCAAATACCCGAATTTTATCTCTTATCCAACCCACGAGATAAAATCCCACCTTTTAAACTTTCAAATTTTAAATCCTGATCACCGATTATTTAATCACCTTTATTAAATAATCTTGGGGAAATAAATTCCCAATTTAAATATCTGGATTTTATCTCTTATCCAATCCACGAGATAAAATCCCACCAATTCAAATCCTTTAATTCGCTCGTAAGAGAATCCAAACTCCCCTTATCGGATAATTAATTAATTAATTAATTAATTATCCCCTACGAGATAACCCACCTTATCTCTAACGGGTGCAAGATATTTTGCACGGATTCCGATGCATGACTATTTACCGTATCACTAAGGATCCCGTTCCGGGAGATCCCGACATCAGATTTCGAATCCGATCGCACCGTCAGTCATCGTTTTCCGCGCTCTATCGCAGAAAAATACACACACCCCGCCCCGACCGACTTTTGAAAATTAAATAATTTTATTTCGTTTAAGGCTTAAGCAATTACATGTGAGTTCAAAAATACCCCTAAGGGTCGGGTCACTACACACTGGTTTACTAAAATCATGAGAGTTCAAAAGGATTCTGGGTTCAAGGTCCTGATAGCAAATGGACTCCACGATCACAACGTGGTAGTGACGAGAAAACGACGTCACCACTAGAAACCCGGGACCACCGTTTACTCTAAACGATTCCCAAACCACCAACACTGGCCTAACACAGCTATCAGACCCCACTCGGCCCCCAGGCCCGAGTGTAACACACGTCCCACACAACTCTGACCACTCGGCCCACTACCCGGGCGAGGAACCCTACGTCCAGAAGGAAATGCATGGTGTGGGATGTCTAAAGCATAAGAAAACCTAGCCCAGATTAGAGTTCTCTATTGGTCTGGTTGAATACATGCAACATATGACGGGGGTGCTAGTCAAGTTCCAAGAAACACTTAAACTAGCATGCAATCCTATCATAATAGAATTAGAAGGAAGTCCATAGACTTGGAGAGAAAAACCAACCCACCTCAGATCGCCACCAATTGCTTGTCGACACTTGCAATTGGGCTCAGCGGGCTTACCTTGTCTCCACGTGGTCCGCACGCAAACCGAGCACAATGCCGGAACACGCACGCAAAACGGAGTCACAAGGTCGCGTCCCAAGCAGAAGCTAAAACTGCACTGTAACAGACAAGAACGAAGAAATCGCAAAATCAGTAAAGAGCGATTGAAAACCGAGCATCCGGCGGCGAAAAACGGCCTCCGCCGGCAAAAACAGCCTCCACGGCGAAAAACAGCGCCCGACGGCGAAAAACAGCGGCCGGCGGGGAAAACAGCGGTCGACGGCGGAAAACAGCGGTCGACGGCGAAAAACAGCGGTCGACGGCGAAAAACAGCTCGCGGCGGCGAAAACAGCGGTCGACGGCGAAAAACAGCGGTCGACGGCGAAAAATAGTTCGCGGCGGCGAAAACAGCGGTCGACGGCGAAAAACAGCGGTCGACGGCGAAAAACAGCTCGCGGCGGCGAAAACAGCGGTCGACGGCGAAGCGGTCGACGGCGAAAAAAACGGCCTCCGTCGGCGAAAAAAACGGCATCCGACGGCGAAAAAAAACGGCCTCCGTCGGCGAAAAACGGCCACCGACGGCGAAAAACAGCATGCGGCGGTGAAAAACAGCGACCGACACGCAAAACGAGGCATCGCCGATGTCCCGGGGCACGCCGAACGGCGAAAAACAGAGCCGGCACGCAAAACGAGGCATCGCCGATGTCCCGGGGCACACCGAACGGCGAGAAACCAAGCCGGCACGCAAAACGAGGAGTCGCCGAGGTCTCGGGGCACGCCAAACGGTGAAAAACAATGCCGGCACGCAAAACGAGGCACCGACGAAGTCCCGGGGCACGCCAAGCGACGAAGACGATAGTCGCGCGGCCCAAGGAACCGAAGGAAAGCGCTGCGCGCGCGCGCAGCCCGCGCGCGCAGCCTGCGCGCAGCGGCAAGCGCAGCCCGCGCGCGGCTCGCAGCGCGCGCTGCACTGCGCCCAGCGGCGGCGAAAAATTCTGAAAAAATTCCAAAAAATTGCAAAAAAATTTAAAATAAATTTTACAACTTAATTAGCTCCAAAAATCAATTAAAAAAAACTTTTTACTCCAAAATTTTTCCAAAAATCCATTTCCTTGCTTTTAAAAAAAAGCCATCAAAATCCCAAGGCTCCATAAAATTCTAACATCAAGTCAAAAACCAAAAAGCTCCAAAATAGTATAAACAACATCCAAAAATCAAATCCACCATTAAAACACATAAATCTACATACCTTGAAGAAGCACGAAGCTCGCCCTCGCTCCCCACGACCACCAACGGAGAGGCCGCAACCAAGAGTGGCATCCAAAAATCCCTTGCTCTTCTTCAAATTCATCTTTTCCTTCCATCTTCTTGTTTTCTTCTCTCCTTTCCTTTCTTTCTCTCTTTCTTTTGCTTTCTTTCTCTGCTTCGAAAAGCAACAAGGAGGAGGCTTTTTGGAGAAGAAGGTGAGGCTAACTCTTAAGGTGAGGTTACCTCACCTTAAGCATCAGGGTGCTTAATTAAGCCCCAACTAAGCAAAAGCAACATACAAAATAATATTAAAACAAAAACAAAATCACTTACCTTAAATCCAAAGCCCCCAACCCACTTTCACTGCCACCAAGCAAAAAGGGAGAACTAATTAGCAAAACCACTTAATTAAATTAATAAAATATTCCAAAAGGCCCAACTCCAACTCACTTTTTGCCTTTGGGCCCTCCGCCGCTGTCCGGAACCTTCCGAACTCCGCTGTAATTTGAAAATACACGTGTCCACAGCTTTTTCTCTTCAAAAAGCTCATCCGTTGAGTCGGGGTGCTCAATCCAAAAACCGGCTCCGAAACTGCCAGTTCCGACTCACTTTTTGCCTCCGGATCCTCTGCGTCGGTCCGGAACCTCCCGAACTTCGCTGTAAATTGAAGGTATACCTGTTCCAAGTGTTCCCGCATTTCCGGCACTCCACTGCGAAGTCGGTAACTTCCAAATCTCATCCTCAATTGGCATACAAAGCCCGGAAAAACCCTGAATCGAGTTAGAGCTTCTGCGTTGATCCGAATCAACCCGGCATCTACTGTAAACTCAAAAGCAACATGTCCAAGGCAACTCTCTGCTCCATGCCATCTTGTGTGGTCGGCGCGCTATCCGAAGACCCGGTACTCTACACCCACTACATCACCTCGTGGGTATACACGGGTCATCGACCACTTTTCCGGAAAAGCACACCCTTTGCGGTGGCCAAACCGCGGGTGCGCGTGCTGCAGCCTCGAGCATCGTAACCAAGTACACAAAACGAAACCAACAATAATGAACCAAGTACCCAAAACGAAACCAACAATAATGAACCAAGTACCCAAAACGAAATCAACCATAATGAACCAAGTACCCAAAACGAAACCAACAATAATGAACCAAGTACCCAAAACGAAACCAACAATAATGAACCAAGTACCCAAAACGAAATCAACCATAATGAACCAAGTACCCAAAACGAAACCAACAATAATGAACCGAGTACCCAAAACAAAACCAACCATAATGACTATCAACAATATCGCGGTTAATTGCATAAATAGAGTTAATCACAAGTGTTGGAAATGCCATGCTAGGTCTCCAAATAAAAACCCACATACGTATACATACTATAGAGCACCGCGACACTTGATCGCTACCAAAAAGGTGACAATGAAACATAAAAGTAACAAGAATACGCACAAAGGGGTTCTAAGGGGTACCCACCTGAAACGCGAAGAAGAAGGTGTGCGGAACTCCAGTTAAAACACTCCCACCTTGTGCCCGAAAGAACTACAGTAAGAAGTATCGTTAATAACATCATCGCGGTCAAAAACACTCAAAAACGGGGCGAAACGGGTCAAAAACGGAGCTTCTGGGCTTCCGGGCTGGGGGCTGGTGCACGGGCAGAGGCGTGGACCTGGTCCACAGCGCAGGGGATGCGCGGCGCGGACCGGGCTCACCCCGGGCGCGTGCACCATGCACCTTGGGCCGGGCCGGTGCACGACCAAGGCGCGCACCGGGCTCACACCCGCAAGCGCGGCGGTGCGCACCGGGTGCACGCCCGGAGCGTGCACCGCAGGAACTGGGTCGGGCTGGTGCATCCTCCGCGGGCCGGCGGTGCAGCGGGGTTCACCGCATTCGGTGCCACGCCAGTGCGCCGGGTCCACGCCTGGAGCGTGGACCGCGTGGCTGCGGGCTGGGCTC
The DNA here is from genome assembly GCA_029168755.2 of Tillandsia fasciculata. NCBI lineage: Eukaryota > Viridiplantae > Streptophyta > Magnoliopsida > Poales > Bromeliaceae > Tillandsia > Tillandsia fasciculata. The sequence goes on from CM054945.1 coordinate 12,225,437, forward strand.
CGTGAACAGTAACTCCTGGTTTTTCTTTAATTTTCCGATTTCGTCGTCTTTTCCGGCTCCGGTTGCGACCATGCGACCACGGCGGCTGCAGCGACGACCTCGCGACCATGATAACGGCGGCGGCGGCCTCCCGTTTAACAACGGCGGCGGCGGCCTCCCGTTCAATACCAAACCCGCATCGCCCGTGACAACCGAACCACCAACACCCGAAACCCCCATACCCTAAAAAGAAACAACGATGCTAACCTTGATTCCCTGGAGGAGGAGGAGAAGGAGGGTCGCCCGTTCCTTGCTCGATCGATCCCGTAGAAAGAAAGCCGTTTCTCCTTTTTCCGAGCTCCAATGTGGAAAAATACTCGCGGTCCAGGCCCAGTCCATTGCAGAAAACACAGTGAAGAGTCTCCCCAGCAATCCCGTCATAAAACGAAGGTATACAAAGGCATCGGAATGCAAGAGTACTACACAGCTATACAGATATCAGAGTGAAAAATAAACAGTTGAAAAGTAAAAAAAAATTCAAAACCTCTATACAACTGAAAAATAAAGGTATAAGATCCATCTCCAAAAATTATAATACATCATCCTCGGATACAACATCTATGAACCCAAAAGAGAGGTAAACTAAAATAATAATACATCAGTGTACAGGATCATAGTACAAGTCAGGTCATTACAATACAACAGTCTCTCAAAAAAAGAGAAAGCTCTTAAAAGAGTAAAATAAACAATAATCCAACTGACTGTACTAAAAATTTCCAACAAGGGGGTATAGCTACTCTCCAAGCGCAGGTAGGGATCTTGCTCGCGACTCCCTCACCTCGAGCAGCAACAGTAGGGGTAGGAACAGGAGTAGATGTCTCTACAAAACTGTCACCAACAGAGGGTTTGAGAACTACGTCAATCAGTAGTTCTCAGTAGGTACCGTCTCCAAGCCCAACGGTCTGCCCACTAAATCTACTAGAGGCTTAAGATAACAATGCAGTATAAATAGAAGTAAAAGGCTGGAAATAACTCTACAGCAACCATGCCTCTATCTACAATGCTCAAAGGGTGAAACAGATGATGATATGTAACCACTCTAACTTGAGGTACTCAATCGACCTAATCGTAATGACTGCCAAAAAAGGGTCCAGTCAAACCTACGCCTACCTACTACTATACATCCCCACTGGGATAGGAATTGTTACGGCATTTTGGTGTTGGCATATTTCGTGAGTCAAGTCAGTGAGTTGAGTCGGAGTCTTGAAGTGATCAAATTGTCAATCAGCAATCGAAGACTTAGAGAAGATTCAACAAGAGCTCAAGTTGACACTTAGTATTTTGAGTCTTGAAGATTGAAGTTAAAGAATTATGGATCATATACATCAATCTCAAGGAAAATGGATTCGGAATGCTTAGGTACGTTTAACTAAATAATTTTGGTGATCCGAATACTTCTTATAGTGTAGAAACACTTGGATGAATTTTTAATTGCATAAAAATCAAAAATTGGACATTTTACATGTTCAGAGTCCGGACCGGGCATTACAGTCCGGACCCCGAACGTAGGCTTGTTCATGCGTTGTTTCAGTCCGGACCCTGGTAAATTCAGTCCGGACCCCGAACGTGAAAATTGTTGAAACTGCATGAACAGTCCGGACCGTGGATTTCAGTCCGGACCCCGAATGTCCTCTTTTCTGGAAAAAGTCTGTTTCGCTGAGACAGTCCGGACCGTCAATTCCAGTCCGGACTGTCGTCCTGAAAAATTCCAGATATGGTCAGTTTTTGATGCTTATCTCTTTCCAAAGGTTTCTAACCTATAAATAGACATTTAGGGTTTCTCAAGAACGACCGAGAAAAATTTAAAAAACACTTGAGAGCAACCCTAGAGGCTAGGTTTTTATCGTTCTTCTCTTTAGCCTCTTTTAGGTCAATTCGACGGTTCTTCCAAGACTATCTTTTGTCGAATTGATCTGAACTTTGCTTAGAGATTTTTCCCATGGATCTTTATTGATAATCTAAGCAACGGATCACCATCGAAGCTTTTATCAAGTTTGCGTCGTGGATTCGACGTAGCATCGTGGATTCGATGTGTTGAAGGCGTTTCGTGGATTCGAAACGTGTGCTCGTGGATTCGAGTGGCGTTCGTGGATTCGAACGTGTGCAGTGGACGTGCAATCGGTGGAGCGCAAGATCCGAAGAAGTTGAAGGAGGGGTTTGAGTCCGTGGAGTCGGTAATCACCTTGTTATTCTTCTTTTCTTAGTGGATTGTTATTGCGTGTTGGTCCCGTGGTTTTTCTCCTGGATTGGAGTTTCCACGTAAATCTCGGTGTGTTGATTTCCGCATTGGTTTTTTATTTTGCACTGAGATTTGTTTTTTAAATATTACACCTATTCACCCCCCTCTAGGTGTTTGATAGTAACTATTTAGATCCTTGTGGATCCTTAAAAACCAACAATTGGTATCGGAGCGGGTTTTAGGTTTATCTATCATGTCGGGTGAAAGTGGTAATATTTTTAGACCTCCTCTTTTTGATGGGACCAATTATGCGTATTGGAAAGTGCGGATGAGAGCTTTTCTCATCTCAATTGATGAGCGTGTTTGGCAAACCGTGAAATACGGTTGGGTGCATCCTGTTGAGGAAGTAGGAAATTCTACTACCCCAAAACCTCGCTCTAGATGGTCTAAAGAGGAAATCAAAAGATCTTCTTATAATGGGAAAGGTATGAACGCATTATATAATTCTCTTTCCTCGACTGAGTTTACACGAATTTCTGCGTGTGAAACCGCGAAGGAAATTTGGGATATTCTCAAAATTACACATGAGGGTACTAATCTTGTAAAAATTCAAAAGCTCCAGATGCTTACAAGTCAATTTGACTCTATTCATATGGAAGAGCATGAATTGTTTACAGATTATTACACTAGACTTCAAGATGTAATTAATACATGTGCTAATTTAGGAGAAAAGATCCCGGAGTCGAAAATTGTAAGAAAGATACTTCGGACTCTTCCGGAACGGTTTAGGGCAAAGGTTACCGCCATTGAAACCGTTAGTCATCCGGATGAGATGAGTGTAGAGGAATTAGTAGGTGCTTTACAAACTTATGAGATGACTTTTCCTACTAATCAAATTTCTTCCAAGTCTTCTTCTAAGCTTACAGGTATTGCATTCAAATCAACAAAGGAAGAAGATGACGAATCAAGTTCCGACGATGAAATCTCTTTAGCCGAGTTTGAAGAACAATTGGCGCGGATCGTAAAGAAATTTCGTCGGAAGTTTTGGAAGAATCGAACCGATGGATCTTCATCCATGAAACCATCTAAAGGATCATCGGGTTCTAAATCCTCTAAACTCAAAGGCGTTGCAAAACCTTCTAAAGAAAAAGATGATTTCGAAGGGGAAATCCAATGTTATCGATGCAAAGGCTACGGCCATATTTCAACGGAGTGTCCTTCTAAGAAATCATACAAAAAGAAGGCTTTGCAAGCAAAAACTTGGGACGATTCTAGTTTGGATGAATCGACCTCAAGTGAAGAGGAAAAAGAAAAAATTGTTGCTTTTCATGCCTCTCAAATTCCCTCTTCTAATTTGTGCTTATCATCTTTAGTCACTGACTCTATTCCTTTGATTTTGCATGAAACATCAACAACCGGCGGAGAGTCATCAAGTGAGGGGGAGTCGGACGAAGAAGAACTCGTTGAGGCATACCAACAATTTCTTGCAGAATCTAAGAAGATGGCCAAGCATATCAAGAAGTTGAGGAAGCAACGACTTGAAGTTCAAGACGAGAATCAAGCTTTAAAGATCAAACTTCATGATCTCGAGGAGGAACAAGGACGGTTATTGGATAACAATAAAATCCTCCAAGAAAAGTTAAACCAATCGGAGACAAACGCAAAATCATATATGGACAAGATTGGTTTTCTTGAAAAGCAGTTTGAGGAGATTCATGTCACCAACCAAGCTTTGACCAAGCAAGTTCATCAACTCAAATCCGACATACAAAGGCTTTCAACCGGTTCCAAGAAACTTAATTGTATGTCCGGATTAGGTCAAACAAGCAATGTTGGTTTGGGATTTGAAAAGAACCAAACTGTGAAGGCTTCAAGTTCCACAATGAAATTGAAAGGAAGAACTTGTCACCTATGTGGACTTGAAGGACATTGGTGAAGAATTGCCCGAAAAAGAGAAAGAAAAATCCTTCGGCAACTTCATCTACGGAGCGGACTCAACGGAATCAAAAGACACATCAAGTCAAAGGAGTTCACTCAACCCACCAAAGGTCCGAGCCACATCATCAATCATACAAGTGGATCATTGCGAGGCAAAGACCTAAGGTGGACCAACAGTCAAAGCGGACAACCCCCGGCCACAACGAATCAAGACAACCCAAAATCCAACGATTTTGGATTCGGAAAGGTGATATCTTTCCTTGTCTTAAGTTCTAAATAGCTTATGACTGTATGTAATGCTTTGATTGGTTTTCCCTTCATATTTTTCTTAATCTTTGCATTACATGTTTTCAATGCTCTTCGTTTTTATACTTTGTTTTTGAATAAAAAGGTTTTTATTGAACAAGTGCATTGAATAAAAAGGGTTTCACGTTCATTCACTCCAAATTAATTTTATATGGATTATCAACTTTACTCCATAATCATAATCATGAAGATACTTCATTATAGGAGTTTTTGATAGTTATAAGCATCAAATTTTAGAAATCATGTGTGATCTTAAGATGATTAATCTATCTCAGTTGTGTGAATTCATTGTGATAAACGTGAGACAACCGATAGACTAAAATTTGGGATTTAATTCTTTTACGTAAGAGATTGCATTCTTACAAGGGTAAATAAATGAGTTGCAAAAGATGTGGAAAGAGTTACATCCGAAAGGAGTGTGAAAACTACCACCACATGTTGGAAAGAGCTACCACATGTTTTTGGATGCTTGGAAAATATTTTATGAGAAAATCTTTAATTGAAGCATTCGGAGATTTAAATTCAAAATTCTTATTTTAAACAATCTCCTGGTTGGTATAAGGTGGGATAGTTAAAAAGATGCTCAAAGAGCCACCCTTAGGTATTTTAGTGCTTATCTCAATTTGAAAGGGTAGAATTCAAGATTGATGTCATTTGGAAATCTCCGTAAGTCATCTTTGTAAATCCGTTACATCTTGATAGAGTTTGGATCTCAAGATTATTTTTGATGACTTGTGTTTGATGAATATAACATTAAAACTGTTTATAATGTTTTATCTTTGTTTTTCATGATTTAGGAGTAAATCTTTTTAATTTTGTGAAATTAATTGGATTGAATGGCATCTGTGTGAATTCATTGTTTAAAGCACTTAAATTGATTTCTTGATGGAATACAAATCGGTATTTAAAAAGATTCCAAAATCTGGATTTGTTTCAAGAAATTATTTGATTTTTGCTTTCTGGTACCGGTACGCAATCTGCATTTTTGTTATATACCGGAACTGAGCTTTTATCTCTCTTTCTCTATGAACTAATATTGTTAGTGATTTCCTTTTGTCTAGTATGTTCACTGTTTGACAATTTGTGATAAAAAGGGGGAGAACAGAAAATAATGATCGTATCAAAAAGGGGGAGAACAGAAAATAATGATCGTATCACAAAGGGGGAGAACATAAATGCTCAAGACAGGGGGAGAACATGGAGAACATGGAGAACATGTTAGAGATGCTCAAGATAGGGGGAGATAAAGAAAAGATTGAAAGAGCCGAAAAACAAAAGAACCAAAAGGACGAATCAAATGTAGGATTTTAATTTCTAACGACTAACGTTTGATTTTGTTTGGAGTTTTGTTTTGCAGGAATTACATCACTTTAAGACTCCAAGTCCTAAGTCACAGAGTATGTTCTAGGACTGTTTGGTTCAAATGTAATTTTGTATTTATTGGATCTTTCACGCAAAGAAAATCAATGTTTTGGTGATAACATTGAATTTCGATTTTTTGGTTTAAGATGAGTGACTTGAGCGTTTTTATGTATTTTTGGGTTTTGTCACGAAATTGCCAAAGGGGGAGATTGTTACGGCATTTTGGTGTTGGCATATTTCGTGAGTCAAGTCAGTGAGTTGAGTCGGAGTCTTGAAGTGATCAAATTGTCAATCAGCAATCGAAGACTTAGAGAAGATTCAACAAGAGCTCAAGTTGACACTCAGTATTTTGAGTCTTGAAGATTGAAGTTGAAGAATTATGGATCATATACATCAATCTCAAGGAAAATGGATTCGGAATGCTTAGGTACGTTTAACTAAATAATTTTGGTGATCCGAATACTTCTTATAGTGTAGAAACACTTGGATGAATTTGTAATTGCATAAAAATCAAAAATTGGACATTTTACTTGTTCAGAGTCCGGACCGGGCATTACAGTCCGGACCCCGAACGTAGGCTTGTTCATGCGCTGTTTCAGTTCGGACCTTGGTAAATTCAGTCCGGACCCCGAACGTGAAAATTGTTGAAACTGCATGAACAGTCCGGACCGTGGATTTCAGTCCGGACCCCGAATGTCCTCTTTTCTGGAAAAAGTCTGTTTTGCTGAGACAGTCCGGACCGTCAATTCCAGTCCGGACCGTCGTCCTGAAAAATTCCAGATATGGTCAGTTTTTGATGCTTATCTCTTTCCAAAGGTTTCTAACCTATAAATAGACATTTAGGGTTTCTCAAGAACGACCGAGAAAAATTTAGAAAACACTTGAGAGCAACCCTAGAGGCTAGGTTTTTATCGTTCTTCTCTTTAGCCTCTTTTAGGTCAATTCGACGGTTCTTCCAAGACTATCTTTTGTCGAATTGATCTAGACTTTGCTTAGAGATTTCTCCCATGGATCTTTATTGATAATCTAAGCAACGGATCACCATCGAAGCTTTTATCAAGTTTGCGTCGTGGATTCGACGTAGCATCGTGGATTCGATGTGTTGAAGGCGTTTCGTGGATTCGAAACGTGTGCTCGTGGATTCGAGTGGCATTCGTGGATTCGAACGTGTGCAGTGGACGTGCAATCGGTGGAGCGCAAGATCCGAAGAAGTTGAAGGAGGGGTTTGAGTCCGTGGAGTCGGTAATCACCTTGTTATTCTTCTTTTCTTAGTGGATTGTTATTGCGTGTTGGTCCCGTGGTTTTTTTCCTGGATTGGAGTTTCCACGTAAATCTCGGTGTGTTGATTTCCGCATTGGTTTTTTATTTTGCACTGAGATTTATTTTTTAAATATTACACCTATTCACCCCCCTCTAGGTGTTTGATAGTACCTATTTAGATCCTATCCTTAAAAACCAACAGGAATTACCTAGGCGGTCCCACACGGATTGCGTCGACAAGTCGCGAAAGATAAGGAACAAGCCCAACTCCGAGGCGGCACTCGAGAGGAGCGACCCCATCGAGGAAAGTATCCGCGCAACTCTATCGAGCTCAAATGGCTCATGTAGGCTATAGTCAAAATCTACGCTCTCTCTCTCAAAACGGAAAGACTCAAGATGCCTAAGCATCTTACACAAAGGTCGGAGTAATCTCAAGGACTCAAACTAATAAAGCCTTCACGAATCTCGAGACACTAGCGAACTCAACCAACTCGTGACACTAACCCACTGGCCAGAGGTACTCAACAGCCGGGATCACCGTCGACCCAAACGGCTCCCAAAATAGAACACCCAACTCGCCATACTATACCCACACTGGCCGGAGGTACTTAAAAGCCTGGACCACCGTCGACACAAACGGCTCCCAAAACAGCACACCCAACTCGCCACACTATACCCACTGGCCGGAGGTACTCAATAGCCGGGACCACCATTGACACAAACGGCTCCCAAAACAACACTAATCTAACCTCAACTACCAGACTCCACTACCCCAGGCACGAGTGCAACATGCGTCCTACAATATCCCGACTACTCAGCTCACTATCCGGACGAGGAGAAACTCTAAGTCCAGGGAAAAATAATGCAGAGTGTGGGAAAGTCTAAAACATAATAACTGGGCCAAGTGAGTATGTCACGTCCCGGGAGTTTAAATGCGCGGAAGATGAGCCACCGATGCTCCGCTAAAACGGGTATATTTTTTTTTTTGAAAGCCATTGCTCCCCGGCGCGTGCCCAGACCCGCCGCATATACAAATTTGCTCTACAAACGGGCAGAGTCTCCTTTGTATATGCACGGCGTCCCGATTACATCATGCATTCCTCTCGAGCATTAACCACACTAATCGAGGTACAAACACATACAACATGCATTCCAAACTTTCTATCAACCTTTATACAAAGAAAAGGGCCGACTGATTTGAAAGGATAAATAATCGCAGGGTTTTAAAAGCGACGCCCACTCGACGTCATTATTTTTGAAAACTGTTTCTAAACCCCATAAATCCACAGAGTTTTGGAAAAACGGCACCCACCCGATGCCAACTTTTGTAAAACCAGTTCGAAATCACATAAATCCCACAAGGTTTTAAAATCCGGTGCCCACACGACACCTACATTTTAAAAGCAGTTTTCGCAAATGATTTTTATCATTCTTGGTTTTTCATTGTTTAAAACGGCCAAGTAAGGAGTAAAACCACATTCAATAACATAATGAAAGGAAAGGCAACATCCACTTCGACCCCACGGGGGTGTCGCAAACCACAACTAACTAACATGAGTAATAAAATAGAGTACCGAGGGAAAAGAATCACTGTGTCTGAAGTCAACGTATGTCAGAACAGCACCCTCGCGGCCTCACCGGTGCCCTAGCACTCGCCCCTGGACGAACCTGTCATGAAGTGGGAAGTCAGTGACTAGAAAAAGTATGATAAGCAAACGGGACTAAAAACATAGCAAACCACTGCGACCGGAGCAACCGTCTCTCTTATTCACCACCTACAACGGTCACACCCTGTACCATAGCAAAAACCGGGCACCCTTCCCGACCACCGCACCGGGCCCCTATCCCGGTGCCCCCTGCCGAGCACCTGCCCCGGCCGCCGAGCACCTACCTCGACGTCACCGCTCACACCCTCCACCTATGAGGGCCCCCATTCCTAACGCCACCAACGCGTGGGGTACACGGGTCAACGTACCACTTTTCCGGAAAAGCACACCCTGGCGGAGGCCAATCCACCGGTGTGCGTATAGCAAAACACGAGCCTCAGATCGATAATAAGCAGAATGATAATAAGACAGGGTTAGTACAAAAAAACGAGAGAAGATCTACTATCCACCTTGCCCCGAACATACTATTTCTATCGATAAAATCCTATTCCCACCGTTCCCGGGAATGTACCCACCTCGTGCGTATCGTCCTGCGCCCGGCTCGTCCGTGTCTGTGCACCTGTCACCGTCGACGTACCGCACTCCTGGAGGAATAAGGGTAAGTCAAGACTAAGGATCCGAAAACTCACCACTGACTCTAAACCGGGAGTCCGACGTCCGACGCGACTTCCCCCCCCCCCCCCCTGGACTCCGCGCGGCGGAGTCCCCCGCACGGCACCGGCCCGTGCGGCGCGCACTCCGCCAGTACACAGCCCCGAGCGGCACCAGCCCGCGCGGGCACCCACCTGCGGGCTGCCCCCGCACGGTCATGAGTCGCGCGGGCGCGCTGCCCGCGGGTGCGGGCGACCCTCGCGCGGCACCAGCCCGCGCGGGCGCCCCACCTGCGGGCGGCCCCGCGCGGCCATGAGCCGCGCGGGCGCGCTGCCCGCGGGTGTGGGCGACCCCCGCACCGCACCAGCCCGCACGGGCGCCCCACCTGCGAGCGGCCCCGCGCGGCCATGAGCCGCGCGGGCGCGCTGCCCGCGGGTGCGGGCCCCGCGCGGCCATGAGCGGCGCGGGCGCGCTGCCCGCGGGTGCGGGCGACCCCCCCCCCCCCACGCGGGCCCCACCTGCGGGCGGCCCCGCGCGGCCATGAGCCGCGCGGGCGCGCTGCCCGCGGGTGCGGGCGACCCCCGCGCGGCCCCAGCCCGCGCGGGCGCCCCACCTGCGGGCGACCCCGCGCGGCCATGAGCCGCGCGGGCGCGCTGCCCGCGGGTGCGGGCGACCCCCGCGCGGCACCAGCCCGCGCGGGCGCCCCACCTGCGGGCGGCCCCGCGCGGCCATGAGCCGCGCGGGCGCGCTGCCCGCGCGTGCGGGCGACCCCGCGCGGCACCAGCCCGCGCGGGCGCCCCACCTGCGGGCGGCCCCGCGCGGCCATGAGCCGCGCGGGCGCGCTGCCCGCGGGTGCGGGCGACCCCCCGCGCGGCGCCAGCCCGCGCGGGCGCCCCACCTGCCGGCGGCCCCGCGGCGGTGGCTTCCGCCCCGCCCATGGCGGCGGCGGCGGTGGGTTCCAACCGGGATGACCTCCTCCTCCCTCCCCAAAACCGAACAAGCAACGGAAACGAAATCAAGAACGCTACAAAAACTCACCTTGATTCGCGAGGGAAAGAGGAGGAAGAGGGATTGCCGTCTCGGTCCGTAGATCCCCGAAGGAGCCTCGCGCCGCACCTTGGATTGTAGACGGGGGAAAAGCTAGGGTTCCTCTTTTCTCCTTATGCGAGCCTCCAAAACACCAAGGGGTGGGGATCTCAAATACAGTACGCCTTTTCCTTAACCCAAATCGTCTGACCTAACCAAGTTGAGGAGTCGAACCGAACGAAGGATTAAATCCTCGAATCACCGCCCACCCCACAGACAAACAAAACAAGGGTCAGGATTACCTCGATTTCCATGCTAATCGCCAGCACGGTTCTCGGGACACCCAAAGGGGCCCGACTTCAAAAATTAATTCTGGTTGAATCGGGGGTCGGAATCCGAAACCGATCGCGTCCTCGCGCTCCGTTTTGCGAGCTCTACTGCTTAAAAATCTCCGCGAGCCCCGACGGACTGCCTGGAAAAACCCCAAAAATTAGACCCTCGGTCGAACCGTCAAAAGAAAGGGAAAACGGGTCGGTCAAAGGAAAGGTCGGGTCTTACACCACTCACCGCTAAAAACAAGTTTCGTCCTCGAAACTTAGCCCTCACCTACGGCGAAGAGGTCCGGGTAGCACTCCCTCATCTTTGACTCAGGTTCCCAAGTTGCCTCACGCTCTTCTTGATTGCTCCAAAGCACCTTCACGTAGGGAATTATCCGACTTCGTAGCTTTTTGTCCTCTCGTGCTAGGATCCGCACCGGCACTTCCTCGAAGCTCAGGTCCTCCTTAAGCTCAATTGCAGAGACGTCGAGCACTCGCGATGGATCGGGGAGATACTTCCGAAGCATGGACACGTGGAACACGTCATGAACTCGGTCAAGGTTCGGCGGTAGGGCGAGGCGGTAGGCCACCGGGCCGATGCGCTCCAGTATCTCAAACGTCCCCACGTACCGTGGGCTCAACTTGCCCCTCAACCCGAACCGCTTCACCACTTTGGACGGCGAAACCCGTAGCAGCACGTGTTCTCCCACCTGGAACTCCAAATCGCGGCGTCTCTGGTCCGCGTAGCTCTTTTGTCGGCTCTGGGCGGTCACTAACCGTCGCCTGATGAGACGCACCTTTTCCTCAGTTTCCACCACCAAGTCCGGTCCCAAAAACCTTCGCTCCCCCAGATCGTCCCAACAAATCGGGGACCTACAGCGTCTGCCGTACAATGCTTCGTACGGCGCCATCCCGATGCTCGCTTGGTAGCTGTTGTTATAAGCGAACTCTACAAGGGGAAGGTAGCACGACCATCCGTCTCCCAAATCTAGTACGCAAGCCCGAAGCATGTCCTCGAGAATCTGAATCATCCGCTCGGATTGTCCATCCGTCTGGGGGTGAAAGGCTGAGCTGAAGTGTAGCTTGGTTCCCAAGGCTCGTTGTAGACTCTGCCAAAAGTTCAAAACGAACCTTGTGTCTCTGTCTGAAGTAATGGATGTCGGTATTCCGTGTAGCCTCACAATCTCGCCGATGTAGACATGAGCCAGTCGGTCGCGTGTCCAGGTCGTGTGGATGGGTAGGAAGTGAGCCGACTTCGTTAGCCGATCCATGACGACCCAGATAGCGTCATGCCCCTGCTGTGAACGTGGAAATCCGGTGACAAAGTCCATCGTGATTTGCTCCCATTTCCATTCGGGCACAGGTAGTGGTTGCAATTTCCCCGCCGGTCGCTGATGCTCGGCCTTCACTTGCTGGCAAATCAGGCAGTGTGCTACGAAACGCGTCACGTCCCCCTTCAACTTTGGCCACCAGAAGGTCTGTCTGAGGTCCCTGTACATCTTGGTGCCCCCAGGGTGCGCCGCGTAGGGGGCGCAGTGCGCTTCAGTCAGGATCTCCTTCTTCAGATCCGGCGAATCGGGCACGTAAATCCGTCCTCGAAACCGAAGAGTGCCATCTGTTCCCACAACAAAGTCTCCCTTTTGTTCCGGTGAAATCCTATCCCGTTCCAGCTGTAACTGTGGATCCGTACCTTGGCCCTCCCGAATCCTCTCGAATAGGGTAGCGCGACTATTAGAGCCAGAAGTCGCTCAACCGTCCATGCTGGTACAATCTGTTGGGTTATACTAATATGGATCTAAATAGGGGAAAAAACACCTAGAGGGGGGTGAATAGGTGTAAACAATAAACACTCAAAAAATCATTGCGCAATAAAACCCAATGCGGAAATAAAAAATAACACGCAAGATTTTTACGTGGAAAAACTCCAAACCGGAGTAAAAAACCACGGGACCGATAACATGGCGAAATCCACTAGAATTAACACACGTACAAGGTGATATAACGTACTCACAGATGACTCAACCTTTTACCATACGCTCCTAGTAGATCTTCTCCGCTCGCTCCACAACGCGTCTCGAATCCACGATCTGCGTCCAACGCTGAATCCACAGCGTCCAACGTCGAGTCCACGACGTCCGACCGAATCCACGGTCTTCACCCAGTAGCACGCTTCGAATCCACGAACGTACCTCGCCTCGAATCCACGAAAGCGGTTGCACCTTGTGTCACGCCCCGGAACCCGGGCTCGTCTGCAGATCCGCCGTGCACACGGAACTTCCCGTGTACACGAAGCGCTGGTAACCTGCTCAGATATCAAATGTACAATAAAAGAGCATAATACAGAGCTGAAATAGAAGAACCACATAGTATCTCAGACTGGAAATACAAATACAACTGTAATATGTACAATAATCTCCCAGTTCACTAAAATAGTACATCCAGCTGGCGGAAGCCAGACCCAAAATAAAAAGGAGAATATCACAGTCTGAGTGGGGGTACAACGTCTATCTACAGCTCTCAGTCTCCCAGGAGATCTATCTATTCAGCGATCCCCTTACCTCGATCAGCTGCCGATGGCCTAGCAGCTCCCGCAGATGACTCTGCAAAATAAAGGAGAAGAAAGAAACAGAAAATAACAATGGGGGTGAGAACTACCAGATAAACCAGCAGCCTCCCCTAGTGGGTAAAACCTCAACTCTGACGCACCCACTAGGACTACTAGAGGCGAAAAGGGAAAGTGGTAAGATACAAAAGATGCTGAAACAGGAAAACTACCACTACTATGCTGTGAAAACTGTATGCATGCATCAGAAAATAGTATCTGTCCAAATAAACCCAATCTAGTCACCAGTAACAACTGGTACTGCCTGCTCAGCGGAATCTGCACACACGGCTCGAAACCGCGGGATCGGCTCACACGGCTCGCATCCCAACATAAGCATCAGACCGGCACACACGGCTGGGTCTGAGAAAGCACACCTCCGGAGTGGCACTCGAGGGGAGCGACCCACACGAGTAAAATATCTCTGTCATCAGTATCACAAGTATCTCTGTAGCACATGTCTCAATATAGCAGGACTGGATCATAACCATGATCAAAGTGGGAAACTCCATCCACTATAGGAACCCAATCCCCAACTGATGCAATAAATAAACCAAACTCAACCCCAATCTGATGCAAGGATAAACATCTGGTCAACCGCCTACTGTCCGCGGTCACCGCAATACCCCACAAGCCCATAATCTAGCACAACCTTGGCTACACTATCCCAAACCCCTGCTCACACTTGAGCAACAACATATGAATGCAAAGGTCAACAATGAAACATGTTCAAACCCCAATATGATAGTGTAGCAATGAATAGTGGCCTTACCTGATGTCCGGGCATGCATGCAACTGTCTTTATTTTTAAAAGTTGTAAAATAGTGTCAAAGGTTTAAAACAATTGATTTACTGAATAAAATTCATTTGCATGCGAGATCATAGCCTTTGTCTCAATCACAGTGTCCCAATATAAGTCGTCATATTATTTGTGGGGTTATATTAAATTTTAGGGGAGTTTATCCCAGCGGTCCTTGTCATTTGTCATATTTGTCCTGTTAGTAGTCCTGTTAGTAGTCCTGTTAGTAGTCCTGTTAGTAGTCCCAATGGTTCTCATTAATCCATGTTAGTTTGTCCCAATTGTTCTCATTAATTGTCATATTTTAGGGGATTTCTAGTAATCCCAGTGAGCTTGTCAAAAATGAGGTAAGCAACAACCGCCCACCTCGAACAGCTCAAACAACACCCCAGGTAGTCTCCTGGTTGTCCACAGTCCTCAAATCCTGCAAATCAACGCTCCCGGTATAAATACACTCCCAAAAAGTACAATATTTGCTGTTTTTCAGACAGCACGGGAAAAGAGGAATTTTTCACCTCTAAAATGAGCTCCTAAAATCCCAGAAAAATCACGGTTGCGTTCCTCGCGAAGAGTAGATCAAAATCGACTCTTTAAACGCCTCGATCTGATGCTCCTACGTCAAGATAAAAATCGGAGAAGTCGGTGCTGTCCAAAAATCATCACAGTAAAAAGGGGGGTCAAAGAGGACCTAAAAACTGTGCCAAAAGTACGAAATGGAGCAAAATGATCAACACGGAAATCGAAGCCCTACCTCTTACGGTCGCGCTGTCGCAAAAATCGTCCAAAAATTCCACCTGGTTAGCCCGCAGTGAATTTTCGACGGAACTGCGACGGGAAATGGGCCTAAAAAGAAAATCGTCGCAGTGCGCCGCGTCGCAGATATCTCACTATCTGTAACTCCTAAATTCTGAGATTCTAGAGAGAGAAAGAGGAGAGAGAGAGGAACAACTTTCGTATTGGGAGTTTTCTCTGATTCTCTCTCTTGGCTCGCAAATCGAGGTGGAAAGAGAGGGGGTGGGGGCTCTTATATAGTGGGCCAAAAGGAATATTCCCACACGGAATCCAGATCCAAACACGAAACACCGAAACGAGCCAACCAGGAAGCGCCACGTGTCAACCAAACAGGAAACAGCCTGTGCAAGGGCCAATAGAAATCTGCCACGTGGCCACGTGGTCCACATGCCCTGGTCCGCGCTCCGGGTTTTCCGGAAAATGTCAGCCAATGGGGTGCTGCCACGTGTCACCCATCTAGATGCTTCTAGAAGCCGGCCATCCAATGGGGAAGCGACACGTGGCAAGGGGAATGTTCGGTGCTCCCGGTGCACGCCAGGCCCATGGACCGCGCACCCGAGCCCTGCCCGCGCCTGCCCGCGCTGCCCGCGCCTGCCCGCGCCCGCGCGCCTCCGCGCTCCGCCGCTGCGCCGCTGCCCGCCGCCGTGCGCCGCCGCCCGCCGCCGCTCGCCGGCGGCCGCCGCCGGCCGCCGCCGGTTGCCGGAACAGTAACTCCGGCGTGAACAGTAATTTTTGCCGAAAAATAAAGTGGATATACCATTTCGACCGTTTTCGCGCGCTGAGTCCGAATCCGCCGTCCGTTTCGCCAAATTCTCATCCGAAATTTTGGAAAAGCTCCCGGAAAATCCCGTTTGCTCCGATTTTCGCGCAGAGTCAATTAAAAATATTCAATTTCATTTCTACAAGCTCCGTTGCACAGTAAAAGCCTTCTACAGTCACTATTAATGTTGCGGAGGTTCTGCGGGGGTCCGGATCATCACACCTTGAATCCACAAGGCCACGCGAGTCCACGCGCCGATTTGGGGTAAATCGTTGTTTTTGGGTGGTGATGATCCGCCGAATACTTAGATTAGAAATAGATCGGAAATACCATCTAAGTATTCATTGATTTGATTCTACTCAAAATCTGAGTTTGGAAAACCTAGAATCAAATCAATCAATATAGATGAAGAAACATAGAATAAATTCTATTGATTTCCTTTCTTCTCTATATGTGGATTTTTCTTTTCGGTCGTATTTTTTTCTATTTTGCGGATGCCCTAGAAAATGAATAAAGGGCTATTTATAGGTTAGAAACCATTGGAAGAAGATAAGGATCAAAAACTGCCTTTTCTGGAGATTTTACGGACGGCGATCCGGATTGGAAATGGGCGATCCGGATTGCAGTAGCAAGAAAGACGGTTTCCAGAAAAATGCTAGTTCGGGATCCGGATCGAAGTCCCCGATCCGGATCGTTCATACAGTTTCACCAAACATCACGTTCGGGATCCGGATTGCAAATCCTGATCCGGATCGTGCAAGTAAAAAGGTAAAACTAGTGTTCGGGATCCGGATCATGAGATGCTGTGATCCGGATTGAACCAGTGTATGAACAAACACCCTTCGGGATCCGGATTGCAAGGCCCGATCCGGATCCTGAACATGTCCCATGTCCAGTTTTTGATTTTTATGCAATTAAACATTCTTCCAGGTGTTTCTACACTACAAGAAGTATTCGGATCACCAAAATTCTTTAGTTAAACATACCTGATCCTTTTGAATTCTTCTTTCTTGAGATTGAGGTATATGATCCAAAGTTCTTTCATCTTCAATCTTCAAGACTCAACACTTTCACGAAATACGCCAACTCAAATTCCGTAACAATCTCCCCCTTTGGCGACCACCACACACAATGTTTTGTTCAAATGAAAGTTTAGGAACCCCCTTGACCACATCTTTGTTTGAAATTCTAGCCAGTTCCTTAAAATTTATGTGACCTAGCCTTTCATGCCAAAGTGTTTCGTTTTTCAAAGAAGCTAGGTTACATTTTTCAGAAATTTAGTAGGAACTACATAACAATTGTTTTCTGATCTAACCCCCTTTAAAAAGAAAGCATGGTTCTTGTCAGTTACAGTGCATTTATCAGATGAAAAATTAACTGAATAACCATTATCACAAAGTTGACTTATGCTTATGAGGTTAGTCTTAAGGCCATGAACAAATAACACATTTTTCTAGAACCGGGCCATCTGGAATAGCTACCGTTCCCTTTCCAACAATTTTGGAAGACCGACCATCTCCGAAAACAACAAGTCCTCCGGAGTTTTTCTCAAAATTTTGAAAACAGTTTTTGTCACCGGTCATATGACGGGAACACCCGCTATCCAGATACCAAGACGAACTATCATATGCATGCAAGGAAACATTGGTAACAAGACAAGGGAAAATTTCACCTTTGCGCACCCAAACCTTTTTGGAATGCGTCGGTAATGGTCGTGAAGTTATCTCCTAGGTGAAAGCGTCTTGTTGAAGAATTGCTGCTCCTTGATGATGTCGTCTTGAGCGGTGAACTACCAAGGCTCTTTTCCTTCAATGATTTGCATTTGATTTCTGAGGAATCACCTTTTTGGTAGTCATTGCAAGAGGTGCTTGAGGTGTGCGTTTGGCTCCCGTCTTGCAATTTCCCTTATGTGCCCTGAAATGCCACAACGAAAACATACCTTAGTTCTTGACGATCCCGAGGAGGATGAGTAGGCTTGTTGTCGTTGCTTGTCGTGAATTCCGGTGTCGGAGGAGGAGATACCGACTGAGGCACAAAAACTGTCCCACTCGAACTTGGAATGTCTCCAGTTTGAGTGTATCCGAGGCCGAACTTATTTGTTTGACCAAGACCAAGAAGCCTGTCCAACTTACTCCTTCCAGAAGAAAATCTCTTTAAGTCATCTTTAGTTGGCGTATGGTCTTTGTCATTTCCATTTTTCCTGTCGAGCCTCGCCGTAGAGCTTCAAGAAGTAATTCGCTTTGTTCACCATTTCTCATGTTCTTCTCGAAATGCTCATTGGACTCTTGAAGGGAAACATTTGCTTTGGCTAGATTATCCCTTTCCACTTCAAGAGCGTTTGAGAGAGAAGTTGCCCTTTTTACTTCTTCTTCGAGATCCTGCAATCTCCCTCTCAACCCCTTGTTTTGCTTTGCCAGTTTCTTTGAATCCCTCAAAAGCTTATGGTAGGCAAGAGCAAAATCTTCACCTTCAGAATTGCTCGATTCATCGTCCGTTGCAATCTTTTCAACAGGGAGGAGTTGGACAAGGAATCGGATGTACTTGCCATCAAGCACATGAAGGGTGAAGATGTAGTGGACGCGTGGAAAGCTGTCGCGTTGTCTTCTTCATCACTTGAGGATGACTCATTTGACGTGGAGTTGTCATCCCAAGTAACGACTTGCATCGCTTTCTTCTTTGCCGGATTCTTGTTGGGACACTCCGTTGCAATGTGGCCGTAGCCTCGACATTTGAAGCACTGTACTTGTCCCTCTGAACTTTTCTTATCCTTTGAGAAGTTCTCTTGCTTTCTTGACTTGTAGCTTGAAGAACCCTTGCCTTTCTTCGACTTTCCGAAGGATGGAGTTTTGCTTGAATTACCCCTTCGAAAGTTGCGGCGAAACTTTCTTGTCAAGAGAGCGAGCTGCTTCTCAAAGTCCTCCATAGATAGGTTCTCGTCATCGTCCGAGGAGGATGAATCCGCGTCTTCTTCTTTAGTTGATTTCAATGCGTAACCTGAAGACTTAGAAGAGGATGCCTTTCCAGAAGAATAGTTAGTAGGAAATGTCATTTCATAAGTTTGTAATGCACCAACTAATTCTTCTACACGCATTTCGTCCGGGTGTTTAATTGTTTCAATGGCTGCGACCTTGGGGCGAAATCGTTCAGGAAGAGTTCTTAAAATCTTTCTTACAACTTTAAATTCTGGAATCTTCTCTCCCAAGTTAGCACATGAGTTTACGATGTCTTGCAATCGTGTGTAATAGTCAGTGAAAGATTCATTTTCTGCCATAGAGATAGAGTCAAACTTGCTCGTAAGCATTTGCAGTTTCTGAATCTTCACAAGGTTAGTTCCCTCATGCGTAACTTGAAGAACATCCCAGATTTCTTTCGCAGTCTCACATGCCGAGACGCGAGAGAACTCTGTTTGTGACAAAGCATTAAATAGAGCATTAATTCCTTTGCCATTGTAAGAAGATGAATCTATCTCTTCCTTGGTCCATTTCGACCTAGGTTTTAAGGTGCGAACATCAGAAATATTTCAGTTGGATTAGACCATCCTAATTCAATTGATTGCCACACCCTTTCGTCGATGGAAATTAAAAAGGCTTTCATCCGTACTTTCCAGTACGCATAATTTGTTCCATCAAAGAAAGGGGGTCGATTGATGTTTCCACCTTCAACCATTGTTTACAACCCTATTCCCGCTCTGATACCACTTGTTGGGTTATACTAATATGGATCTAAATAGGGGAAAAAACACCTAGAGGGGGGTGAATAGGTGTAAACAATAAACACTCAAAAAATCATTGCGCAATAAAACCCAATGCGGAAAAAAAAAGAACACGCAAGATTTTTACGTGGAAAAACTCCAAACCGGAGTAAAAAACCACGGGACCGATAACACGGCGAAATCCACTAGAATTAACACACGTACAAGGTGATATAACGTACTCACAGACGACTCAACCTTTTACCATACGCTCCTAGTAGATCTTCTCCGCTCGCTCCACGACGCTTCTCGAATCCACGATCTGCGCCCAACGCTGAATCCACAGCGTCCAACGTCGAGTCCACGACGTCCGACCGAATCCACGGTCTTCACCCAGTAGCACGCTTCGAATCCACGAACGTACCTCGCCTCGAATCCACGAAAGCGGTTGCACCTTGAATCCACAAGGCCACGCGAGTCCACGCGCCGATTTGGGGTAAATCGTTGTTTTTGGGTGGTGATGATCCGCCGAATACTTAGATTAGAAATAGATCAGAAATACCATCTAAGTATTCATTGATTTGATTCTACTCAAAATCTGAGTTCGGAAAACCTAGAATCAAATCAATCAATATAGATGAAGAAACATAGAATAAATTCTATTGATTTCCTTTCTTCTCTATATGTGGATTTTTCTTTTCGGTCGTATTTTTTTCGGATGCCCTAGAAAATGAATAAAGGGCTATTTATAGGTTAGAAACCATTGGAAGAAGATAAGGATCAAAAACTGCCTTTTCTGGAGATTTTACGGACGGCGATCCGGATTGGAAATGGGCGATCCGGATTGCAGTAGCAAGAAAGACGGTTTCCAGAAAAATGCTAGTTCGGGATCCGGATCGAAGTCCCCGATCCGGATCATTCATACAGTTTCACCAAACATCACGTTCAGGATCCGGATTGCAAATCCTGATCCGGATCGTGCAAGTAAAAAGGTAAAACTAGTGTTCGGGATCCGGATCATGAGATGCTGCGATCCGGATTGAACCAGTGTATGAACGAACACCCTTCGGGATCCGGATTGCAAGGCCCGATCCGGATCCTGAACATGTCCCATGTCCAGTTTTTGATTTTTATGCAATTAAACATTCTTCCAGGTGTTTCTACACTACAAGAAGTATTCGGATCACCAAAAATCTTTTGTTAAACATACCTGATCCTTTTGAATTCTTTTTTCTTGAGATTGAGGTATATGATCCAAAGTTCTTTCATCTTCAATCTTCAAGACTCAACACTTTCACGAAATACGCCAACTCAAATTCCGTAACACAATCTCCAACCTCAGCCGTGAGAATTCCGCGATTAAGTCGTCTTGCTGAGTAATCGCGCTCGCCGAAGTCCCTTCCGCTTGACCCTTCCTGCTCAGGGCGTCCGCCACAACATTTGCTTTTCCGGGGTGGTACTGGATTGACAAGTCATAATCCTTGAGTAGCTCTAACCACCGTCTCTGTCTCAGGTTTAGCTCCTTCTGGGTGAAGAGATACTTAAGGCTTTGGTAGTCGGAGAACACGTTACAGTGCACACCGTAGAGGTAATGCCTCCACAGTTTCAGAACAAAAACCACCGCGGCTAGCTCCAAGTCGTGGGTCGGGTAGTTCTACTCATAGTCTTTGAGTTGTCTCGAGGCATAGGCGATAACCTTTCCTTGTTGCATCAGTACTCCCCCCAATCCTGTCCGTGATGCGTCGCAGTAAACCTCGTAGTCTTCCCCGGGTGTTGGTAAGGTAAGCACAGGCGCTCTGGTCAATCGCTCCTTAAGTTCTTCAAAACTTTCCTGGCACTGGGTCGTCCAAATGAACTTTACTCCTTTCCGGGTTAGGCGGTTCAGGGGGGTTGCAATCTTCGAGAAGCCCTCGACAAAGCGTCTATAATATCCTGCAAGGCCCAGAAAGCTGCGGACCTCTGTCACCGAAGTCGGTTGGGGCCAGTCGGTCACTGACTCTACTTTCTTAGGATCCACCGCGATTCCTGCGGCTGAAAAAATGTGCCCTAGAAACCCCACCTCGCGAAGCCAAAACTCGCATTTCTTGAGTTTGGCGTACAACTCCTATTCTCTAAGAGTCTGTAAAACAATCCGTAGGTGCTCTTCGTGCTCCTCATCGGTAGGCGAGTAGATCAGAATGTCGTCGATGAAAACCACTACGAATTGGTCCAGGAAGGGCTTGAAAACCCGGTTCATCATGTCCATAAATACCGCTGGGGCGTTGGTAAGCCCGAACGGCATTACGGTGAACTCGTAGTGGCCGTACCAGGTCCGGAAGGCCGTCTTCGGAATATCCTCGTTTTTCACTCTGAGTTGATGGTAGCCGGACTGCAAGTCGATCTTAGAAAATACCGTCGCCCCCCGTAGCTGATCAAAAAGGTCATCGATCCTGGGTAGGGGGTATTTGTTCTTCACAGTGGCCTTATTGATTTCCCGGTAGTCGATGCAAAGCCGCAAACTCCCGTCTTTCTTTCGCACGAAGAGTACCGGTGCGCCCCAAGGCGACACACTCGGTCTAATGAACCCCTTGTCCAGGAGATCCTCAAGCTGCGCCTTTAGTTCCTTCAGTTCTGCAAAGGCCATTCGGTAGGGGGCCTTTGTGATCGGTCGGGTACCGGGTGGAAGCTCGATCGGAAACTCAACCTCTCGCTCGGGGGGTAGTCCAGGTAGCTCGGTCGGGAAGACATCTGGGAAGTCCCTCACCACCGGGATGTCGGAGAGTGCCGTAGAGGGTCCCGTGGCCAGGGCCACCGACGCCAAGTAGGCCACGCACCCTCTCTCAATCAACTTCCTGGCTCGCGACGCTGGTATGACGGATGAAAAGGAGACGCTCTTGCACGCCAAGTACACGTTCTCTGGGAACTCTGGACGCAGTAGCCGCACCTGGCGCTTCTCACAGTCAATCACCGCTTGGTACTCCGTGAGCCAATCCATCCCTAGCACCACGTCGTATTCCTTCAATGGGATCACTACCAGGTCCCAGGGGCAGGAAAGCCTCCCCAACCTTATCGGGCAGGCTACTACAAGGTTGTGGGCCTCCAGGGATCCTCCCGCTGTGTGAACTGTCATCATACTGGGTAGGGGTCTCATCTCAAACCCATGGGTCAGTGCAAAGTCACAAGACATAAACGAGAGAGTTGCTCCGGTATCGAAAAGGGTTCTAGCACGGTAAATGGAAACAAGGGTGATACCTGCGACGACGTGCTCAGACGGGTATGCCTCCTGCTGGTTCATTGAGTAGACGCGGCCTCCCGATGGTGGCGGCCTGTCCCCCGCTGATCCGGGTGCTGGCGGTCTGGAAGCCGACGCCATCGGGGCTTTTCCTCGCCCCGCATGTTGGGATGACGGTACGGAGGCTGCTGAGGATGCCGTGCCTTGGTTCAGGGGGCAGTTGAAACGGAAGTGCCCCTGCTTGCCACATCGGAAGCAATGGTCCTGCCTCTTGGAGCATTCCGTCACCCGGTGCGCCCCGCCGCAGATTACGCAAGGCCGATCGTCCGAGCGTTGTCCTCCTCCTGGCGCGCCTCGGGTTCTCTGCTGGGACCTCCACCGCTTAGAGGGCCGACTCCCACTAGAGGAGCCTCCCCCGAAAACGTCTGAGTCCGCTTCCTGTCTTCTTGCTGATGAGGGCCTTCCCTTCGAGCGCGCGTAACGGCGAAGCCGCGCTCTACCCTGGTGGCCCGGTCGACCACCTTCTGGAAGGTATGTAGATCTGCCGCATCTACCACCTGAAAGATGTCGGTCCTCAGTCCATCCACAAACAGTTGCGCCTTATGAGATTCATCCCGAATGACGAAAGGAACACAGTTCGCCAGCCGCACGAACTCCCGTTGGTACTCCATTACCGTTCTGGTTCCCTGTCTGATGTGGTTGAGATCGTCCTCCAATTGCTTCTTGACGCTATCGGTAAAGAACGCCCCGAACAACTGCTGTTTAAAAGTGGTCCACGACGGGAGGGCAGTACTCGTCGTGGAGCCGGGGCGTACTGTCTTCCACCAAATGCGGGCGTTTCCCTCAAGAAAGTGGACAGCCAGGGGAACCCGCTCATGATCCTCCATCAGTAGGTCCTCGAATAATTTCTCCATTGTATCCACCCACTTCTCCACGACCCAGGGGTCTGTCGTGTCCCCCTCGAACACTGGCGGGTCGTACTTCTTGAAGTCGGCCAGGTTGGCGCGCACGCGGTCCCGCTCGGTCGGTAGGGTTACCCCTTCCCTTACGGCATTAGCGGCCGCGGCGGGAATGGGCAACGCCACCGTCTCCCCCAAAGTGGCTCTCACAGTCGGTGCCGGCGTCGGTCCTGCTGTCGCTGCCGAAGGGGCCACCTCTGGCACCGTCGGTTGGGTTAGCGGTACCTCGGGCGCCGCGGCCCGGGTAGGGGCAGCCCCCCCTTCGGCCTCCGTCGTCGGTGGTCCCGTTGCCGGTGCAGTTGGCCCCAGAGGAGGGCCCTGGGCGACCACTATCGTCGCAGCAGCCTGCTGTTGCTGTGTCAGTTGGCGCACATGATCCGTAAGGGTCGCCAGCTGTCCCGCCATCTCCCAAAGCTGCTGCCTCAGAAGTTGGTTCTCCGCGGCCGTCGACGCCGCTGCGTCTGTCCCTGCATCCTCGGCGCTAGATCTCGTTCTGGCCATAATCTGAACACATGCACAACCAGTTACTTCCAATTTCACAAAAAAAAACACCGCAAACGCTGGCCCTAAAAGGAAGAAAAACGCTAATTTCCCCCCTTCCCCCACGAGCACTCGCGTTCTACTTGTCTATCCCAAATCATTTTATTAATCAGTAGTTAGTGTATTGCGCCCCGTGGATGTTGGGCCCCGACTATTGTGGTTAAAGTCATTTTTCTCTGATACTATCTTAATCTGTCACGTCCCGGGAGTTTAAATGCGCGGAAGATGAGCCACCGATGCTCCGCTAAAACGGGTATATATTTTTTTTTGAAAGCCATTGCTCCCCGGCGCGTGCCTAGACCCGCCGCATATACAAATTTGCTCTACAAACGGGCAGAGTCTCCTTTGTATATGCACTGCGTCCCGATTACATCATGCATTCCTCTCGAGCATTAACCACACTAATCGAGGTACAAACACATACAACATGCATTCCAAACTTTCTATCAACCTTTATACAAAGAAAAGGGCCGACTGATTTGAAAGGATAAATAATCGCAGGGTTATAAAAGCGACGCCCACTCGACGTCATTATTTTTGAAAACTGTTTCTAAACCCCATAAATCCACAGAGTTTTGGAAAAACGGCACCCACCCGATGCCAACTTTTGTAAAACCAGTTCGAAATCACATAAATCCCACAAGGTTTTAAAATCCGGTGCCCACACGACACCTACGTTTTAAAAGCAGTTTTCGCAAACGATTTTTATCATTCTTGGTTTTTCATTGTTTAAAACGGCCAAGTAAGGAGTAAAACTGTGACACCCCCGGAATTTGGATTAGTCCTCTATATAAATGATATAATAGGACTAAATCTCTAACCCGGCTATAGCATTTTGGATGGTAGCAATATCCAAGAGGAACATGAGAGTTAAGCGTGCTAGAGCTAGAGTAGTTCTAGGATGGGTGACCCCCTGGGAAGTGGGGCGTCACAGTTGGTATCAGAGCCATTCACCAGCCGGAAATGTGAGATGAGTCTCTTCTGAGCCAGGGTTATAGCGGGTAGAGCGAGGCTCCCCGGCTAATGACCGTTGTGAGTGGAGTGCAGCTCCTCACAAGGTCGGCTAAGGCTAGCGAGACGAGTCTCACATCGCCTGGTGCTTGTGAGTGTGCTTGAGCCTGACGTGGACGTCAGGGCTTAAAGGGGGGAAGAATGTGACACCCCCGGAATTTGGATTAGTCCTCTATATAAATGATATAATAGGACTAAATCTCTAACCCGGCTATAGCATTTTGGATGGTAGCAATATCCAAGAGGAACATGAGAGTTAAGCGTGCTAGAGCTAGAGTAGTTCTAGGATGGGTGACCCCCTGGGAAGTGGGGCGTCACAAAAACCACATTCAATAACATAATGAAAGGAAAGGCAACATCCACTTCGACCCCACGGGGGTGTCGCAAACCACAACTAACTAACATGAGTAATAAAATAGAGTATCGAGGGAAAAGAATCACTGTGTCTGAAGTCAACGTATGTCAGAACAGCACCCTCGCGGCCTCACCGGTGCCCTAGCACTCGCCCCTGGACGAACCTGTCATGAAGTGGGAAGTCAGTGACTAGAAATAGTATGATAAGCAAACGGGACTAAAAACATAGCAAACCACTGCGACCGGAGCAACCGTCTCTCTTATTCACCACCTACAACGGTCACACCCTGTACCATAGCAAAAACCGGGCACCCTTCCCGACCACCGCACCGGGCCCCTACCCCGGTGCCCCCTGCCGAGCACCTGCCCCGGCCGCCGAGCACCTACCTCGACGTCACCGCTCACACCCTCCACCTATGAGGGCCCCCATTCCTAACGCCACCAACGCGTAGGGTACACGGGTCAACGTACCACTTTTCCGGAAAAGCACACCCTGGCGGAGGCCAATCCGCCGGTGTGCGTGTAGCAAAACACGAGCCTCAGATCGATAATAAGCAGAGTGATAATAAGACAGGGTTAGTACAAAAAAACGAGAGAAGATCTACTATCCACCTTGCCCCGAACATACTATTTCTATCGATAAAATCCTATTCCCACGGTTCCCGGGAATGTACCCACCTCGTGCTTATCGTCCTGCCCCCGGCTCGTCCGTGTCTGTGCACCTGTCACCGTCGACGTACCGCACTCCTGGAGGAATAAGGGTAAGTCAAGACTAAGGATCCGAAAACTCACCACCGACTCTAAACCGGGAGTCCGACGTCGACGCGACTTCCCCCCCCCCCCCCGGACTCCGCGCGGCGGAGTCCCCCGCACGGCACCGGCCCGTGCGGCGCGCACTCCGCCAGTACACAGCCCCGCGCGGCACCAGCCCGCGCGGGCACCCCACCTGCGGGCTGCCCCCGCACGGTCATGAGTCGCGCGGGCGCGCTGCCCGCGGGTGCGGGCGACCCCCGCGCGGCACCAGCCCGTGCGGGCGCCCCACCTGCGGGCGGCCCCGCGCGGCCATGAGCCGCGCGGGCGCGCTGCCCGCGGGTACGGGCGACCCCCGCGCGGCACCAGCCCGCGCGGGCGCCCCACCTGCGGGTGGCCCCGCGCGGCCATGAGCCGCGCGGGCGCGCTGCGGGCGGGTGCGGGCGACCCCCGCGCGGCGGCACCAGCCCGTGCGGGCGCCCCACCTGCGTGCGGCCCCGCGCGGCCATGAGCCGCGCGGGCGCGCTGCCCGCGGGTGCGGGCGACCCCCCCCCCCCGCGCGGCGCCAGCCCGCGCGGGCGCCCCACCTACGGGCGGCCCCGCGCGGCCATGAGCCGCGCGGGCGCGCTGCCCGCGGGTGCGGGCGACCCCCGCGCGGCACCAGCCCGCGCGGGCGGCCCACCTGCGGGCGTCCCCGCGCGGCCATGAGCCGCGCGGGCGCGCTGCCCGCGGGCGCCCCACCTGCGGGCGGCCCCGCGCGGGCCATGAGCCGCGCGGGCGCGCTGCCCGCGGTTGCGGGCGACCCCCGCGCGGCACCAGCCCGCGCGGGCGCCCCACCTGCTGGCGGCCCCGCGAGGCCATGAGCCGCGCGGGCGCGCTGCCCGCGGGTGCGGGCGACCCCCCCCCGCGCGGCGCCAGCCCGCGCGGGCGCCCCACCTGCGGGCGGCCCCGCGGCGGTGGCTTCCGCCCCGCCCATGGCGGCGGCGGCGGTGGGTTCCAACCGGGATGACCTCCTCCTCCCTCCCCAAAACCGAACAAGCAACGGAAACGAAATCAAGAACGCTACAAAAACTCACCTTGATTCGCGAGGGAAAGAGGAGGAAGAGGGATTGCCGTCTCGGTCCGTAGATCCCCGAAGGAGCCTCGCGCCGCACCTTGGATTGTAGACGGGGGAAAAGCTAGGGTTCCTCTTTTCTCCTTATGCGAGCCTCCAAAACACCAAGGGGTGGGGATCTCAAATACAGTACGCCTTTTCCTTAACCCAAATCGTCTGACCTAACCAAGTTGAGGAGTCGAACCGAACGAAGGATTAAATCCTCGAATCACCGCCCACCCCACAGACAAACAAAACAAGGGTCAGGATTACCTCGATTTCCGTGCTAATCGCCAGCACGATTCTCGGGACACCCAAAGGGGCCCGACTTCAAAAATTAATTCTGGTTGAACCGGGGGTCGGAATCCGAAACCGATCGCGTCCTCGCGCTCCGTTTTGCGAGCTCTACAGCTTAAAAATGTCCGCGAGCCCCGACAGACTGCCTGGAAAAACCCCAAAAATTAGACCCTCGGTCGAACCGTCAAAAGAAAGGGAAAACGGGTCGGTCAAAGGAAAGGCCGGGTCTTACAGAGTATTTTCTACTGGTCTGGTTAATTCATGCAAATATATGATGTCACGCCCCGGGGGTCGAAACTGCGATCCGGGCTCGCTAACAGATCCGCCACCTATGCGAAACCCCGCATAGGCGAAGCGTCCAACCTGCAAAGTATCATCTAATAACTAAAACAGATATCAGAGCTGAAGAAAAACTGCTATAATAAAAACCTGAATCACTGTACAACAGAAAAATAAAGGTACAATATCCATTTCCCAAAAAATAATGATACAATAATCTGATCCACCGACAAACTGAATACAAGTAAAAACCACCTATACAACATCTATAAATCCAAAAAGGGAGATAAACCGAAATAATAAAATACAACTGAGTACAGTGAAACCCACAATCCGGGTTGGTACATCTATCCCACTGGAGAAATCAACACTGGTAGGGATCTATCTCGCGACTCCCTCGCCTCGAACAGTCAACCGAAGATCCGTAGCTCCCGCAGTAGACACTGCAAAACAAAAGGAGGAAAGGGGAAAAACAATAATGGGGGTGAGAACCACTAGTAAAACCAGTAGCCTCCCCCTGTGGGTAAAGCCTCAAACCCCGACGTACCCACAAGTCTACTAGAGGCAAGAAAAAGAATAAGAGAGGTGGTAAGCTAAAAACAGAAACACTGATAAGAGGAAGCTACCACTAGTATGCCTCTAAATGTCGTGCTAAGAAGTATAGCTAAATGTATGCATCAGTAAATAAATGCCTACCTGAATAAACCCAATCCGACCACCAGTAAATACTGGTACTGCCTGCTGTGCCTGCCAAATCGGGTATGCCAGCCTACGCATAACACCGATAGGGGATAGGAGTCTCGAGGACTCAAAGTCTGTATATCGCACACTCCGGAGTGGCACTCGAGGGGAGCGACCCACACGAGTAAAGTGACTGAGTAATAAGTAACCAATATCAATAATATAGCAGGACTGGATCGCGAATCTAATCAAAGTGGAAAAACCCCATCCACTACATAAAGCCCGATCCCCCAATCTGATGCAGCTATAAATACCCGGTCGGCCGCCCAAAGTCCGCGGTCGCCGCAATATCCCACAAATCCCCCAAATCAAGCCCGACCTGTCATCCCTAATCCGATGCACAAGTCACCACCCGGTCAACCGCCCAAAGTCCGCGGTAGCCGTAATAACCTGCCCTCAAGCCAGCCTGTCCCAGATCCCAAGAGCCTGCCTACACTATCTCAAAACCACCTGCTCGCGCACGAGCTACAATTACCCTGAGCCTAGTATGAAAGGAGAAAAGCAAGAAACATGGTTTCTCCTAAGTCAAGTCCAGCATGATAGTGTAGCAGAAAAAGGTGGCCTATCTAAATGACCATACAAGCATGCAAATGTCCCAAGACGATAAAAAGAAAACAGGTGTCGATGTTCTACATTTATTAGAGCATGCTATTCCATAATATTGATGATTGCATAAGAACATTAAGTGCAACATAGCCTATGCCTGCCAATACCACATACACGATGTTCACAAGTATGAAAATAAGAAAGTGCCCCACCTATTCACAAATCACATAAGATGGTACAACGCTAGTCAACCCTCACATTCATACAAGAATAAGCCCAAGATCATTTAACATTACTTAAACAGGGACATTCAATCAAGTATCACCAATAAATAGCTTAAGGTTCAACATCCTTCATTGATCTGACATAGAATGAACACAGGATTTACCAACAACGTCCAATCTCATTTGGATGTAATAGGAGCCATGAACAATGCTTAATCTCATAAGGGGTAGGCCTCAACTCACAATGATATTCGTCTTAACATGAATGAATTAAAAATCAAAAGTATAGGTCATTCTCACATCAGCTAGATCAATAATCCACATCAACACCCATTTTCACATAAGCTAGATCAAAGATCAATTAACTATTCATTCTTTCATAGATAGATTAAGAATCAACATCAATGCCCAATATCACATATTGTAGGTTAAGGATCGACAACTATAATTCATATCATAAAGTGGAGGCTAAGGATCACTTAACCAACTACTCTCATATAAGTCATTCTCAAATAAATCCGCCAAGTTCTTCTCACACAAGCAACCAAGCACTTCTCACATAACCCCATCAAGTCCTCACATAAATCAACCAACCATTCACATATATCTATCACCATCAATCTCACACAATAATGTTAATCATTCATCACAAGGTATAGGTTGAAGAGTGATTTCCCAATTACCCTCACATAGCATAGATGAAGGATGATCATTTATAATCCACTTCATATGAAATAATGTAATATCAACCAACCGATCATTTATTCATGCATAAGTTAAGGATCAATTAACCTAACATAAATATGGAGATTTAAGCATGATTCCCCAAGGAAAAGAGAACAACAATCAACTACAATGCCATGAGGGAAACCAATAGCCCGAGTGGGTAAATCGATGTTTTCGGCAAAGCGCAACCACCCACCTGAAACTTGACGATCCGCAGCCCGTTGAAGCTGAGATTTGGCGTGAGTAATCCTTATCCTCCCAGGAGACCGATGCCGCGAAAATCGTCCAAATCCGCCTCACGGATTGGGCGTAGTCACTGAAACAATGCACACTACGCAATCAAATTCCAGAATTTCGGCATGTGCAACAAGGTTAATTAAAAGTATGTGCAACCTCAAATACCTCAAAATGAAGTCTCCAACAGTAAACCAAAGGTCTCCTCTTCCATACAAACATCTTCAAGTCCTCAAAAATCCACCCTTAGTTTCCCTTAACATTCAAATGAAGCAAAAATCACAATGCTGTCCAAAATTGCTAACATAAACTTGCTAGCATTTCCAAGCTAAATTAGAGGCTTTTCCAAAGGGATTCATCCACAGATCACAAAAACGAATTTGCTCACCTTGAAGTTAAGAAGATGTCCCAACTTGAATCTCTGAAAAATACCTTATATCCACAAAGTTATCTGCATTCCAAGGTGCATTGCTCAAATCGAAACTAAAACAGGGACTGCAGTAAACCATAAAATCGCACTTGGAAAGATTATTAAAGTTACCTAACCAAACGTGCTCCAAATCTTGCAAGAGAGGTACCATTGAATTCCTTGTCGAGAGTAGATACTAATTGAGCCAAAGAACTCCAATTTCCAAGCTCGGATGAAGGAGAAAACCCATAAACACTTTGAACCATCCATCAAGTTCAATCTGTACCTGACTGCAGCAAGGTGCTCTAAAGATTATGCGTAAACCCTATTAAAAAGTCAGATCTGGGGAAAATGATACATACCAATATTGTAGATCTTCGAGTCCTGAAAATGTCCCCGCAAAAATCATCCAAAAATTCCCATCCTACTGCCCATAATGGCCAAAACACTGAGGACTGTTCAGGATTCCAGACTGAAATGAAGGGTCCCAAAGATGGCCTTAAAACTCTGTAAACACATGAGATCTGGGGGGAGAGTTGAATACAAAGATTGTAGCCTTACCTCTTGTGAAGATGTAGAACCAAAAATGAGCTCAAAACTCTAAGAAATGAGTCCTGGGGAATTTTTCCTCTAAAACGCGACGGAGAGGTTCACAAACTGCAACAATGGTGGTGCTTGCCTCATGGAGAAGATGATGGTGGTAAAGCCCCTTTTTGTCCATCTCTTTGCTGATGAAGATGAAGGAGAGATGCAGATGAGTCCCCTGAAGAAATCCCCAAAGTTGGAAGCATCAAAAGAGGGAGAAGGAGGAGGAGGAAGCTCAAAAATAGAGGAAGAAGAATCACCAAAAGAGAACCAAAGGGGGGAGGGGGTTTCCCTGTGCGGTGCACAGTGCTGGGCCGGGCCCGGCTCCCGGCCCAGCCCCGCGCCAGCGGGGGGTACGTGGCGCCCATCCGGGCGCCCCGCCCCCGCGCGGATGGCCCGGATGGGGCCACGTGGCCCGTGGCGCCCGCCACTGGCGCGGCGACACGCGTCCCGCACAGGGACGCGCGTCGCGCCAGCGGGCGCACGTGGGCCTGCCGCGTGGCCCAGGCGGCCTCTCCAGCGCCGACAGCTGGCGCTCCTCCCCGAGTCGCTGCGCCTGGCGCACGCCAACGCCATGGACCGGCCGCCTTAAATAAGTCCAAATAAGCTCCAAAAAATGCCCCTTTTTGCTGTTTTCGCACGCTGAGTCCAATTCCGACGCCCAAAATTCCAAATAATGCAACCATATAGCCGTTTTGATCGTTTTTCCGTGCTGAATCCAAATACGATGTCCGTTTTGCGCGAAACCACCTCTATTTTCGACGAAATTCCCAATTAAGCAATCTTGATCCATTTCTCGCACTGAGTCCGTTTTCGGGGTCCGATTTGCGCGCAACCAACACTATTCATGGAATTAGGCCTCCACAAGCTACCGATCACACTATAATGACCACGAAGATCCGAGTCTTCACATATGACGAGCTGCTAGTCAAGGTTCCACAATTTTATTATCATAAGTCATAAGGACATTACTAATTCTATCATACATGCATCATAACCCAAACATGGAGTATAGCTCTAACGTGATCATCTCTCAACCAACACAAGGAGGGTACACTATCATGCTTGCATTCCAAATCCACAAAGGAGGTATAACTTTAACATATCCATATCTCAATCAACATAAGATGTATACTCTAACATGCTCATAACTCAATCAATATAAGGAGAATAACTTTATCATGCCCACATCTCATCCAACATAAGAAGTATACTCAAGCATGTTTACATTCCAACAATGTGAAGAGTACAAGTCTATCATGCATGCCCACTACAAGATAGAATTAGAAAATAGTCTGCTAATTTTGGAGAAAAATCCAACCCACTTGAAACTTGACGATCCGATGGTCGATCGGGCTGAAATTTGGCTTGATAAATCCTCAGTCTATCAGGAATCCAACGCCATGAGAATCACCCAAAATCTCCTCTCGGATTGGGTGAAATCACAAAAACAATGCACGCTACGCAGATCGATCCCAGAATTTTAGCAAGCGCTAACAAGTAACTACAATGCATACACAGCATTAAATACCTCAAATTGAAGCTCCCCACAGCAATTATAAGGTGTCCTCTGTCATATGAACATCTGCAAGTCTTCAAAAATCCATTTTTAATTTCCCTTAATAATCAAATAACCAAACATTAACATGCTGTCGAGAATTTGCTCAAAATTTCAGCATGAACTTCCAAGATTAATAGAGACCAATCCATAAGGAATTTTCTACTGAAGTAAAAAGAAAAATTGCTCACCTTAAACTTAAGAAGATTTCCAAAGTTTAAAATCCCGAGAAAGATCAAGAAATCACCAAAATATCTGCATCCAAAGGCACAACCCTCAACACAAAACCTAAAAACAAAACTGTAGCCAACTCTGCAACAGGGCCAAGAAAATCGTTATTGTTACCTTGGCAAACGAGCTCCAAATCCAGCAAGCAAGGTGTCAATAGATTTCTCGTCGAGAGTAGATACAAAACAAGGCAAAGAACTCCAAAATCGATGCACAAATCAAAGAAAAATCCCATAAATACTATGAACTATCAAAAAGTCCAATCTGTGCACGAGTGCTCCAAAGATGGTAAATAAACTCCAAGAAAACTACAGATCTAGGTGAAGTGGTAAATAACAAAGTTGTAGGCCACCTCTTTTAAAGATGCCAAACCAAAAATCAGCTTAAAACTCTAAGGAATGAGCTATGTAGAAGGCTCGCACTAAAATGTGATGGCGATGGCTGAAAATCAGCAACAATGGTGATGCTCCAAACTTGAGGAAGAAGAAGATGAAGATGTCTTCAAAGTCCTCCAAGAAGCCCAAGAATGGTAGAGGAGAAGTAGATGAAGCTCTGAGAAAGGCCTCTCCAAAAACCAAGCTCCAAAAAGTCTCACAAGGTGGAAGGAAACCACTATTTATAGCCCAAAGAATGCCCTGAAAAATCCCCAGATTTCTAATCCAAGGGGCAGATTCGGGCGCCCGAATCCTCTCACAGATGCCATGCGGCAAGCGCCCGGATCAACCGGAGCCCTCCGATGCTGCCACGTGTCTCCCATCCGCGCCGCGCCGCTCAGTCAATAGCTCCACCGATCAGAGACTGCCACGCGTCCCGCTCTTATCCAACTAGCGCCCGACAGCGCGATCGGCGCTGTCCATTGAGGAGCCGCCATGTGGCACACCCTATCCACTCGGTGCCCGCGCCTGCCGGCGCGCCTGCACTCGCCTGCCCGGCCTGCCCGTGCCGCTCCGCCCAACCGCTCTCTGACGTGTGTTCTATGCCTCGGTCGTCGCTCTGTGCGTACCGCGCCTTCTGCACCCGCCATTCCGGTGCTGCCACGCGTCCGCACCGTGCCAATGAGGAGCTACCACGTGTCCCCTCGGTCCACAGTTCCCCCCTACACCCGAGCTACAGTAAAAACTTCTAGCTGTTCGTTTTCGGGCGTCCGAATATAGAAAAATATATCGAAATAGCTGATTTCGGACATTTTTTCGCGCTGAGTCCAAATCTGGTGTCCATTTCATGCGAAACCACCTCTATCACTCGATGAAAAATACCCAAATAGATAATCTTGATCCATTCTTCGCGTCGAACACCTTCATCACACAACACTAGGCATCTAGAAGCCTCTGACCTTGCTGCTAACATCCACGGAGATCCAAATCATTACACTGTGAACATATCCAGCTGAACCCCAAGGGTGTAAGTAGTGTAAACTTGGCTTCCTACCACTCCAAAACTCATATTGGGTAGAATGCACTGATTTACTAGGGACTTGATTAAGAATATAGGCAGTTGTCAAAAAAGCATCTCTCTAAAAATTTATAGTAAGATGAGTTGCACCATCATTGACTTAACTATGTCCAGTAGAGTACGGTTCCTTCGCTCAGTAACACCATTTTGTAGCGGAGTACCTAGAATAGTGAGCTGTCTTTTAATATCCTTTTGCTCACAATAAGTCTTGAACTGATCAGACAAGTACTCACGTCCTCGATCAGTGCGAAGGCTTTTGCACTTCTTTCTTTTTGATCTCAGCTTCCGCAATAAAGCGCTTGAAGCAATCTAAAACTTCAGAACGATGAGAAAGCAAATACGCATAGTCATAACGAGAATAATCATTAATGAATGTGAGAAAATAGCACGCACCATGCCGGGCCCTCACATTCATTGGCCCATAAATGTCTGAGTGGATCAGCTCCAAAAGATGAGAGGCACGAGTAGCCTTACCAAAAGGCTTTCTACATGCCTTCCCTGCTAGACATTGCTCACACACAGATTAGTCAACTTTGGCGAGAGACCCCAAAAGGCCTACTCAAGCCAGTCTATTCATTCTATCTTGACCTATATGGCCTAATCTGGCATGCCATTTAACGAATTCATCACAGAGATTAGAAAAAGAAGAAGAGGGAGCAAATGTAAATGAATCATCATCCAAATCTAACTGAAACCATTTATTAATGTACCATATCCAAATAAAGTACCATAAAAGAAAATGTCAAGACAATCTCTGTCAAAATGAAAAGAATAGCCTAAATGTAGCAAAGTTAAAACTGAACATAGATTACATCTTATACCGGGTGCATATAGCACATCCTGAGGAAGTAAAGTGCGACCATCACCATCACGCATCTTGAGTCAATACAAACCAACTCCAAAGACTTTCTTTTTTGTGCCATTCCCAAGGGTGACATATTATGTGCCCATCGGTACTCGATGATAATCTACAAATCCCACTCTATTATGAACTACGTGCTTGTTTGTTCCTGTATTCACGATTCAATCGGGAAAAGAATGAGCTACTAAACCATGAGAGCAAACAAAATAGTGTGAGAGTGATAGGGTTACATTTTTGGCTCAGGACAATTTCGAGCAAAGTGACCCTTCTGCTTGCAATTATAACATTTTAGCTTCACAACGTCCCTACTGCCAACGCGCTTGCCTCGCGGCGCTTTCCAACTCCACCATGAGGAAGTTGTTTTTTACTCTTCTTCGCTCCATTGTTGTAACACTTTTTGCGCTTGGGTGTGATCCTATCGCGCTTCTCAGAGCGTGCAACAAGAGCGACAGAATGGTTCGCTTCCAAGTGTTCTGCCTCAAACTCGAGATAGCGCGATATGTCATTAAACGTTTTAATGCTTTCGTTGTGCGTCATCAGATGCTTCATCTGCGACCATTCAGGATACGATTGTCACGCCCCGGGTGTAAACCAGAACCTGGGCCCGCCTACAGATCCGCCGTGCATCCGGTATTTCCCGCGTACACGAATAGTCGGTAACCTGCTCAAATATAAGAGATATAATAAAAGAGCATCAAAACAGAGCTGAACAAAAACTACTACATCTCAGACAAAGCTGAAAATAAAACAGGGTACAACTGTAAAAAAAATACAAGTGTCTCTCCTAGCTCACCAAATATATACATCAAGCTGGCTAAAGCCAGACCCAAAAATAAAAGTACAACTACAACTGTCTGAGAAGATAGGGGTACATCAAGAGTACAACTAAACTCGCAGTCGGGGTATACGATCTATCTAGTCCGCAACCCTCTTACCTCGATCTGCCGCTGACAGCTCAGCAATTCTCGCAGAGGACTCTGCAAAACAAATGGAGAAAAAGGAAAAAGGGACAATGGGAGTGAGAACTACTATAAAATCAATAACCTCCCCTAGTGGGTTAAGTCTCAAACTCTGACGTGCCCACTAGGTCTACCAGAGGGAAAATAGGAAAGAAAGGTGGTAAACTATAAACAGAACTTCTGATAAAATGAAGGTACCACTTCTATGCCTCTAAATGCGGTGCTAGAAGGAGTAACTGTATGAATGCATCAGTAAAAGTATCTCCTGAATATACCCAATCAATGGACCAGTAAACACCGGCACTGCCTGCTAAACTGTCTCAATTATCTGCTAACAGATCGGCTCTCACTGACCGGCACTCACTATCCGGTACTCACTGGCCACTGTGTAAATTGCCTACTCCGGAGTGGCACTCGAGGGGAGCGACCCACACGGGTAAGGTATCTCTATCACAAGTATCACGATATAGTAGGACTGGATCACGACTACGATCGAAGTGGGAAAATCCATCCAGTAAGGAAGCCCTATCCCCCAATCTGATGCACAAGTAAACGTCCGGTCAACCGCCCAATATCCGCGGTCGCCGCAATGCCCCACAATCCATAATCGAGTACGACTAATCCAGACTCGATAATCTCAGCTACACTACCCTACAAACCTGCTCGAACCCGAGCAACAAATACCCTGAGTCTACAATAAAAGGAAAAAAGTGGAAATCATGGTTTCTCCTAAGTCAAATTCCAGCATGATAGTGTAGCAGAAAAAGGTGGCCTATCTAGATGACCATACAAGCATGCAAGTGTCCTCATAATGATAAAAGAAAGACAGATATCCTTGTTCTTATATTTATGAGAGCATGTTATTTCCATTTAATAAAAGATCTCAAAAGAACACTAAGTACTAACATGGCATATGTCGAATCTACACAAGCATGCACATCACCCACAATGTACTAAACGGCATTTAACATCGGTAAATACTCTAATATTCCTAGTGGGTAAGTCAAAGCATGAGGTCCACAACAATCACCCACCTCGATTGCGAAGCACGAACCCAAACATGCCCTCGCTTCAGAAAAACCACGGCTCACCGCGAACCCTGCGAAAATACCCAAAACGGTGCACAATTAATCTCACAATTTTACCCAATCTGCTCTGTCCGCGCAACCAGTCCAGAAAAGGTTAATTTTCACCTACTAGATGACCTCAAAAAATTCCAGAAAAATCACTGTTGCGATCGTCGCAACGAGTAGCTGAATATCGAGTACTCGCACATTCTATTCCGACACCTGTAGGCCAAGATACAAATTAAACATCGCGGTAAGTGCGAAACTCCTCAAGAACAGAATCCTGCAGCACTCAGTCCTGAAAAAGCTGAATTATCACCTTCGTAAAAACCTCCAAAAAATCCGGAAAAATCACGATGATGTTTCTTGCATCGCGTAGATACAAATCGAGTATTGGCACTCCTTGTTCCTACGCTCGTGGGCCGAGATATCCCATAAAAACTCCAATGCTGTCCGAAATCTCATTGCAGAAAATGAGGTCACAAGATGGCCGAAAAAACCCAAGAAAAGCTCGGAATGAGGGGAAGCTGAAAATACAAAAGTCGTAGCCCTACCTGTCGTGGAAACAATAGCACAAGAATCGCTCAAAAACCCTATCGGAGTAGCCCAGGAGAGCCCGCGCACCGAAACGCGACGGAAAGGGTCGCCGGAGAAGAAGCGTCGCAACGCGCCGAATCGCCGTAGAACTCGATGTAGGGGCCTCCTAAAATCCCAGAAATCCTCCACAATCGGTAGAACTCAAGGAGGAAGAAGTTTACTATAAAAACCCCTATGAGAAACTGGCTAGAAAATCCTAAAACGGGGTTGGAATGGGCCTATTTATAGGCCCAGCCCGAAGAAATCCAGAAATTCCCATCCCGTCCCGGGATTCGGGCCCTCGGGCATGATTCAGGCGCCCGAATCTCCTCATGGAGGCCATGCGAGGAGCGCCCGAATCTTCCTGGGCTTGACACATGTCCCGAACACGGGACAGCGAGTGCAAGCCCACTCAGAAGACGCCACGTGGCCCGCGCTCGGTCAACCCGGTGGGTGGCGCCCGCGAATCACCGGGCGCCACGTGTCCCCCGCCCGACCGTGTGCCATGCCACGCCACGCCGCACCACCTGCCCCCCTACCGCGCATGCACCCCGAGGCACCCATGTGCGCCATCGTGGACCGCGCGTATGTGAGCCCGCCAATCCGGAGCTGCCACGTGTCCCCTCGCCTGGTCTATGCACCCGCGCGGGGTTCCGTGGACCGCGCAACGTGCGCCGGCCAATCCGGAGCTGCCACGTGTCTCCTGCCCGGTCCATGCGCCACCCCGCGCCTCTCCGTGGACCGGGCTCTGTGAACCGGCCAATAATAGGCCGCCACGTGGCACCCCTGCAGTCTACGGCCTCCCCCATGCACCAGAATCCACGGAAAACTTTCGGGAGCCCCTTTTTGGGCATCTGGACTCAGAAAAATACAAGCAAATAGCCATTTTTAAGCGTTTTTTCGCGCTGAATCCAAATCCGACCTCCGATCAGCCTGAAACCTCTTCTAGAATTTGGCAAAAGCAGCCGAAGGGAAGGCTTGATCCGAAAACCTCACTGAGTCCAACAGACACATCCATTTGATGCGTTACGGGCCCGACACACCAATAACAGGTGTTTCACACTGTGGATTCACGGAAAAAAGCTCATGGGGATTTGGGCCACTACACCAGTAATGAACATATCACCGCGAGAACCTGTTACTCATCGTTGAGCTCCTTTCCAACATCCTTAAGGTCCTGAGTCATGGCGCTTATCACACAAAGATGCTCAACCATTGAGTGCTTCGGATTCTTAATATATTGTTGAAACTTTAGATTTAAGGCACGCAGTCTTGCAGCCGAAGTTTGCCAAAAGGCAATCTTTAGATTGTCCCAAATGTCTTTGGCAATCTCATATGTCTCAAACTATCCAATGACGTCATCATGCAGTACGATTATCCTTAAACCAACGTTAGCCAAAGTTAGCAGAAGGGCACGTAATGTACCGAGCAATACGATTCTCCTTAAACCACTTGTCATGGAAATCAGTACGATTCTCCTTAAACCACTTGTCATAGAAATTCTCGTCATACTGGTGTTGTACAGTAGTGCCCTCCGAAGACAAACATTTTGATAAAAAGCTTTTCAAGAACACCTTGTTCATTAAGCAGGTACTCCATTTTTCTGTGACGTATGTTATAATTTTTTCATCTAACTTATCATTCCTGATGAGGTTAGCTATGACGTTTTTGGAAACTATTTTACTACATTCAAAACATATTAATTTGAACATTAGGCACATATTTTTTTTAAAAAAAAAATTAAGAATGAAATAATGTTTCCTTCACAACGGGATCGAAAATTTTGCTAGACAGATAATCATCACTTATTGTCAGTTCAAAAAATTACAATCTTATTAATTTTGTCAAAAATTTATAAAATTTAATTTAAAAATTTTTAATAACATAAATCATATCTAATAAAATTAATCATCGAATCGAATATTCAACCAATAAAATTAATTTAAATATACGAATGCCTTCGTAATTTTTAGAACACATTAGCTATACTCATCTATAGAAACTAATGAATTGGCAGTTCTTCAAAGCCTATCTGT
Source organism: Tillandsia fasciculata (assembly GCA_029168755.2). Lineage (NCBI taxonomy): Eukaryota > Viridiplantae > Streptophyta > Magnoliopsida > Poales > Bromeliaceae > Tillandsia > Tillandsia fasciculata. The sequence goes on from CM054945.1 coordinate 12,265,463, forward strand.
CGCCCTCCCCTGCTTCGTTCGCCTACGTGTCCTCTTCTGCGCGCCTCTGCCCTCTCCTTCTCTCTCGCCCGGTTTCTCCGCGTTCGCGCTGCACATGGCCTTCTCGCTCTCTCTCACTTCTTTCGCAGTCCAATCCGCGGTTCCTCCGCCTACGTGTCGTCCGAACCGCGGCTCCTCCGCCTACGTGTTGCCCGAGCCGCGCCTCCTTTGCGCCTCCTTATCTCTTTGCTCTCGCGTTCCTCTTTCTCCCTACGGGGTGTGGAGATCCGCCGTCCGTCGTTGGTGGTTGAGATCCGCCGTCGGTTCGTGGGGATGGTTGAGATCCGCCGCCATGTGCACACCCGTGCGTACGGGGTGGAGATCCGCCGTCGGTTCGTGGGGGTCGAGATCTGTTGGTCGTCGCTGGGTCGTCCAGATCCGGCCGATCGACCCGTACGATCGTTGATCCGGAATGATCCGGCAGCTCCCGATTCCTGCGGGCCCGTGTCCCCTCCTCGCATGTAATGTTCCTCCAATCTCCTCTAACTTCTCCCTTCGTAGGGAGTACGGTAAGCTACCCCCCTCCCCCCCCCCCCCCCCCCCCCCCCCCCCTTCTTCGTTCTCTTCTCTTCTTCCTTCTCTTCGAATCACCCCGGTGGGGGTGCCGGAGGCCATCTAGTACCGGGGGTACAAGTTTGCCGTGTTCTCTCCACCTGTCTTCTCCTAAATGAATTTAGATATATTATCTGAATTACTTTTATATTTTGGATTAATTTTCTTCTTGAACTTTTGCCAAATCTTATTTTGTTTTCTTTATGATGTCTTTTGAGGCAATGATGCTGTACATAGATGCTGGCGAGTTCGGATGGCCTGGTTGGAGGCAATCGATCATTGATTTTACACCTCGGTTTGGATTGAATCCTAATGTTTTCACAAATCTACTGACTCTCCTCATGTCTTCTCAGGCAATATTAATAGAAAGAAGTAAAATGGAAAAAAAAAAGAAAAAAAGAAAAAAAAAAAGAATTTGGCCAATTTAATTCCTACAGCAATGGATTACAATGTTTGTTATACCCTCCTGGTTGAATGTTCTTTGTGAGCTAAGATGTTACCTGAGCCTCTGATAATTTTTGACTCGGTCTTTTTTTCTTCTTTATTTTTATTTTCGCACCTACATTTCATTCAATTTCAAATTGCCTTGAATCTTCTCATACTATTTTATCCTCAACTTTTTTGTACTTGCAGGTTATTACTTCCTATCTTCTCTCATTTGTTTTTTGTGTTCGAAGGAAGTTCCAGCAGATTTGAATTGAGTTTTCTTAAAATGCAAGTTCTAATTTCCTCCTAATTAAAGAGTGTTTTCTGAGGCAATGGTGATAGAAAGGAAGAGAAAGGAATTGCTGGTAATAATTACATAAGAAAGAAAATGGGATTGGGACGGCCTAATTCCTGCGGCAACCAATATCTGAGCTACTTTCTAATTTTGGTGCAGGTTATTACTTCCTATCTTCTCTCATTTGTTTTTTTTGTTCGAAGGAAGTTCCAGCAGATCTTCTCTCATTTGTTTTTTTTTGTTCCAAGGAAGTTCCAGCAAATTTGAATTGAGTTTTCTTAAAATGTAAGTTCTAATTTCCTCCTAATTAAAGAGTGTTTTATGAGGCAATGGTGATAGAAAGGATGAGAAAGGAATTGCTGGTAATGATTACATAAGAAAGAAAATAGGGTTGGGATGGCCTAATTCCTGCGGCAACCAATCTCAGAAGTTTGCTATGTTTCCTCCACCTTACTTCTCCTGAATGAATTCAGATATTATCTGAGCTACTTTCTAATTTTGGTTTAATTTTCTTTCTGAGTTTTTTATTGATCTTAATTTATTTACTTCATTACTCCTCTGTCTTATGAGGCAATGATGTTGTAAGTAGATGCTAGCGAAATCACTTGGCCTGGTTGGAGGCAACCGAACACTGATTCTGCATCTCTATTTGGATTGAATCCTAATGTTGTTACAAATCTGCTACTTCGCCTCATGTCTTATCAAGCAGTGCTGATAGAAATAAGTAAAATAAAAAAAATAAAGAAATAAAAAATAAAAAAAGAATTTGGCCTGTTCAATTCCTACAGCAATTCATTATGAAGTTCGTTATACCTTCCTGGTTGAATGTTCTTTGTGAGCTAAGATGTTACCTGGGCCTCTAATAATTTTTCCCTACCTTCTTTTTTCTTCTTTATTTCTATTTTCATACCTACATTTTGTTCGGTTTCTAATTGCCTTGAATCTATTGATACTATTTTTTTTCTCAACTTTTCTGCACTTGCACTCTATTACTTACTATCTTCTCTCATTTGTTTTTTGTGTTCAAAGGAAGTTTGGACAGATTTGAATTAAGTTATTTTGAATTTTTTTGGGATTTTGTGACTATTATTTCCTCCTCACAGATATGGGGTTGGGATGGCCTAATTCCTGCGGCAAACTTCCCTGTGTATCTTCCTTCTTCTCAAATGTTTCTTAGATGCTATAATATATATATATATATATATATATATATATATATATATATATATATATATATATATATATATATGAATAAATATATGTATTTATGTATGTGTGGAGAAAAGCTTCTTTGCTTTCATCTGTGAGCTAGAAATCTACACTTTCTTCTGCTAGAAAACTACAGCGGTTGCCTCTTGGGTAGGCTTTTAAACATAAGTTTATCTTTGTAAAGAATAGTTGCCTCTTGCCTTTATTTGCATTTCCTCTACATAGGATCTTTTTGAATGACATTAGTTCCTGCACAAAAAAAGTCTACTTAAGATGCAGTATGACAAAGGTCTGGCACCATACTTAAGATGCAGAATTCTTCCATACTCTTTTCGTCTAAGATGCAGAATTCTCAATGGCCTAAGATGCAGAATTCTTCCATACTTAAGATGCAGAATTCTTCCATACTCTTTTCATCTATTACTGTAATGTACCGGATTTTCGGCACATATAATAAATCTAAATAAAAATGGTATGAAATACTATTTTTATGAAAGTTAGAGAAGTGAGGATGATGTGAAAGCGAATTGGGCCGAAATCGGATTAAAAATGCGGGATTTAGAATTTTAATTGAAAAAGTGGGCCCAGATTTTTAGCAGAAAATTCATAGAGTCAGAAAATTCTGAGAAAATTCTGGGAGCTCCGTAATATTGTTTTAAGGCCACAGTAAAAATTCCGCGTCGATCGGACACCCGGATTGCGAGAACGGGGTCCGCCAGCGATTTTTGATACAGCGAGGCTTTTGGTGACCCAGAAATGGCCAAACTCAGCAAAAATACTTGTAACACATTTCAAATGTAATTACAAGTGAGTTGGAAGCACTTCAAATCGATGCAAAAGTCATCGAGTCGAAAAGTGAGTTGGAGTTGAGAATTTGAAGCTTCAATTGTGAATCTTAGGTCCTTGTTTGGCGATTTCCGCGAAAAGGGCGAAATCCAGCAAAAATACTTGTAACACATTTCAAATGTAATTACAAGTGGGTTGGAAGCATTTCGAATCGATGCAAAAGCCGTTGAGTCGAAAAGTGAGTTGTAGTTGAGAGTTGAAGCTTCAAATTGCAAAATTTAAGTCCTCGTTCGCCGAATTCGCAAAATGGTAAAATGCGGCGAAAATACTTGTAACATATTTTAAATATGATTATAGTTGAGTTCAGTGTGTTTCGGGCTGACGCGAAGGGCATCGGGTCGAAAAGTGACTTGAACACGAGGACTTAGCAAATTCTGGAATTTCCAGAAATTTGTGATCGCGAAGCTTTTTCGGAGCCCTGTTTCGGAGACTTAGAGTGCCCCAAAAATTTAAAAGAAATCGTGGGGTGTCTCACAAAAGTTTTCTTATTAAAAGGGGTGAAAAACCTAGGTGAGCGATTAAGGAAAAATTGGAGAACGAAGCGAAGAAAAATGCTTCGTGAATTCTGAAACTGCAGTTTTTGACAGTGCAGTTTATCGCGAAGCTTTTTCGGAGCCCTGTTTCGGAGACTTAGAGTGCCCCAAAAATTTAAAAGAAATCGTAGGGTGTCTCACAAAAGTTTTCTGATTAAAAGGGGTGAAAAACCTAGGTGAGCGATTAAGGAAAAATTGGAGAACGAAGCGAAGAAAAATGCTTCGTGAATTCTCAAACTGCAGTTTTTGACAGTGCAGTTTATCGCGAAGCTTTTTCGGGGCTCTCTTTCGAGGGCTTAGAGTAGTCCAAAAATTTAAACAAAATCGTGGAGAGTTTAAGAAAAATTTGTAGATTAAAAGGGAGAAGGAAAATTACGATTTCGATTTCCCAGTTGACGGTAAAACGCGGAGAAAGAGGGCTACCCGAAATTGCTCTCTGCAGAGACAAGACTGCAGCATTAAGGGCATTTGGGGGATTTAATTATGAGTTGGGGGCAAAAGCGTAATTGTACAGCCTCACCCCAACTACCCACCTGCAGGGCAATAAACACCCTCTCTCTCTCCCTCTCTCTTTCTGCTGGAGCAAGAAAGGAAACGAAAGAGAGAAAGAAAGAAGAAAAGAAGAGAGAAGAAAAGAAGAGAAAGAAGAAGAAGAGGAAGAAGAAGATGTAGGGAGGAGCCTCTCTCTTTCTCCCTCCCTCTCAGATTTTGTAAGAGGTGCACGTTTCTCTCTCTCTCTCTCTCTCTCTCTCTCTCTCTTTCTCCCATTTCCTCTAGTATGCAAGGGTGAAGTAAACAAAAAAGAAAGAGAGGAATTAGAGAGAGGTGCTGCTGCAGCAGCATGTGCTGCAGCTGCTGCTGCTTCAATGCAGCAGCAGCTGCACCATGCTGCTGCTCAGCTGCTGCTGCTGCAAGCAGCAGCAGCTGAGCAGCCATGGCTGCTGCGCAAGGCAGCTGCAATGCTGCCTTGCGCAGCCTGCTGGAACTGCAGCTGCTGCTGCTACAAGCAGCAGCAGCTGCTGCAAACACTGCTGCCTGGGCAGCAGCTGTGCAAGCTGCTACCCAGCAGCAGATTTTGGAAGAACAAAAAAAAAAAAAAAAAAAAAAGGAACAAGGGGCAGGGCAGCTGCCAGGCAGCTGCATTGGCAGCTGCATGGCAGCTGCATGCAGCTGCAGGGCTGCCTGCAGCTGCTGCTGCTACAAGCAGCAGTAGCAGCTGCAAACACTGCTGCCTGGGCAGCAGCTGTGCAAGCTGCTGCCCAGCAGCAGATTTTGGAAGAACAAAAAAAAAAAAAAAAAAAAAAAGGAACAAGGGGGCAGGGCAGCTGCCAGGCAGCTGCATTGGCAGCTGCCTTGGCAGCTGCATGCAGCTGCAGGGCTGCCTGCAGCTGCTGCTGCTACAACCAGCAGCAGCAGCTGCAGCAGGGGCTGCTGCTTGGGCAGCAGCAATACATGCTGCTGCCCAGCAGCAGGGGATCAATACAAAAAAAAAAAAAAAAAAAAAAAAAGAAAAGAAAGAAAAGGAAAGAGAAAAAGAAGGAAGATAAAAACTCCTTCTCTTCTCTTTTCGCCAATGCAAAAAAAAACTTAAATTTCTCGATTTTGCAAAATGCAAAATCGATGAATTGGGGGTGGATTGCTCAAATTGAGCTTTTCTCAAATTTTGAGAGCATTATGTTTTCCTTCCAATATAAAAATTGCAATTCTCTACTTACCAAGATGCAAAATCGATGAATTGGGGGGAAATTGCTCAAATTGAGCTTTCCTCGAAATTTGGAGGGCATTTTGACCCCGGATCGAGTTGAGCAAGTTTCTTTTTGGCAATAGGCCATGGGATGATCATTTTTCTCCCATTTCGGTAAACCAATCAAAAAGTAGCCTTTTTGTTGAGAAAAGTGATCTAATATGGATTGTTTCCCCTTTTCTTGCCAAAAGGGGTTAATCTTACCGTCTTGCTAAATTTAGTAAATCACGTGAAAACAATCGCTTTATTTTTCCTTCCTTACAATGTAGGGAAACCTCAGAGGCATAAAGAGCTAGACTTGTCTCCTCCGGGAACCCAGAAAGCACATCGAGGTGGGGGATTCTACCGAAAATGGGTGACTTCTCCACTTTTTCCTCTGCTTTTGATCTTGAAGCATGATAGTAGCCTGTTAGAGGCGTTGGGTAATTATGATTGAATTTTGCATGTGTAGATGGATATAGAAGAGAAGTAAACTTTTCTAATTATTAGAATAAGAGATAAACTTGCATGTGTAGAAGGATGCAGATAGAAAAGTGAATTTTTCTGAATTGCTAAATATGGATAATGATTGCCTGCGTAGATGTTAAACTTTATTGATGACTGAAATGGAAATAATTGCATGCGTAAAAAGGGGAATCAATTATTTGTTATTGGTGAGCATGTTAGGGTATAGCCCTAGGAATCATGTGAAAGCATAAGGAAAAGGACATGCTGGTAGTAAGACTAGGAGAAAACCTAGACTCAGGGTTAATGAGTGGCATCAAACTTAGGAGTGTATCCTAGGATTGAATGAGTGGCATTATCTTAGGAGATAACCTAAGGACATTGGATAGAGTGATCAACATAGAGTCAAGGACTCTAGGATGAGCATGATATAAGACTTAGGTAAAGGAAACCTAAGGTAAGTTAGTGGGTCGAGAATAGACTAGTTAACATAGAGTCAAGGAACTCTAGGTTAAACATGATACGAAACTTAGGTAAGAGAACCTAAGGTGAATTAGTGGAGTTTATACTCACAGAAAATGGATTAGAGTCAAGATAACTCTAAATGCAAAGTGCAACAGGTAAATAGAGATAATGTAACTCCAAGTTCGGCAAAGAAAAGAGTATGTGGCCACAAAGTTAAAGAATTAAACTGATAGCAAAGTGATCAACTTAGAGTCAAACTCTAAGGAAAAGTTTGTGTAATCACAAAGTCAAAGAGCTAAATAATATAACCCTAGAGTGGGTCATAGGGTGTATGGGCAAATGGATAATAACTTTAACTTCAATTTGAGTTAAAGAAATAAAGGTGAAATGTTTAAGAGTCCAGGAGACTCTCTAATTATCCTGATGGCAAGACCTAGGATAAGAGATAAATTGTTGTAAAAAGGCAAAGTTAAAAGCAAGCTAAAAGTGGCTAAAAAGCATAAAGAGAATGTAAATGGCGCCTTCGAATTTGAGACTCGTCAAGTGGAGCAGGACTCCCTGGGCAGTGACCCGTCGGACGAGGTACTTTCGAAAGGCTTAAAGTGAAAGTAAAGAGCTAAATGCTCAAAGAAAAGAGATAGAGATTTGCCAAAGGCAAAATGGGAGCTATAAGCTCGAATAAGAAAGGAAAGCAAGTGTTCAAAGGCAAAGAGGCTAAGAACTAAAGTAAAAAGAAAAGAAAGAAAATATAAAGATAAAACGGGCGGACCTACGGTGAAGCCAGCCCATGTTGGAGGTACGGGCAGTATCCCTCTCCCGGGTAGAGACCCGTTCGGGACGCTTCTTCCGTAGGACGGGGTAACACTTGCGGGTGTTATCGGCAACCTTAGAAATCTTATCTTATGGTAGCAGGACTACCGGGCTGGGGCCCGTTGGATAAGAAATTTCTGAGGGTTTACTTGAACTAAAGCACCAGAATCTAAAGAATAAAGAAAAATAGAGTGGCCAAGGTGGCCGGGTTAGTTGACCCTGTGTACAGCGGCATAGTGGCCGAGTTGGTGCTTAGCAGCCTAGTGTGGCTAGACAGAGTAGTGCTGGGTAGATGGTTATACACAGATAGTGTAGTGATATGTTATATTACATAGCTGCATTTTGATATTGAGGATTTTAGTTTCCTAGCACTATTATTATTGCTTCCATTGGACCAAGTGGTGTAGGACACTTTTTCTCGGTGGTTGAACCCACTGGGAACTCTGTCGGAGTTCTCACACCCCTTGGGTGACCCCCCCCCCCACAGGTTCGGGTGTGGATACAGCGGACGAGACGGTTCAGATGCAGACGGCGAGGCATACGACAGGGGCAAGGGCCCAGCAGCATAGAGACCTAGAGGGTCTAGCAGAGGTATCCCATTTATATATTTCTTGAGTGAACATTGTATGGTGAGGAATTTATGTAAAGGAATTGTAATAAATTTATTTGCAAGTTCAGAGATGTAAAGTGTAATAAATTTAAGTTATGGTTCACTCTTGCATGCTTCCATTTCCGCTTTAGTTGTTGCAAAAATTTAAATTTGTAGTGATTTTTAGTACTCTGATATTGAGCTTCCGCATACACTTGTTGTGTTATTATGGATGTTACCGTTCCTTTCAGGTAGAAAAAGGTTTTACCTGATTGGCGGGTCTGTTGGCGTGCCCGAACCGTACAAATTGGCGGACTCGGGGCGTGACAATTACATTAAATGAATGAAGTCTCAATGGCCTACTTACTTTACGTTTGGGATGACTCTTTGTGCCCAATCAATGCCTTGTTTTCCGTTTGTTCTTTCGGTTTGGATGGCTTTACTACAAGCAACCACTTACTTGAGTGCACCTGTAAGTAGAAAAATATTTTACATTAAGTTACGATTGAGATTCATGGGTTGCGTTACTTCGGTTTGAGTTGGTACTATTTTTGCTTACTCTTCCTTATCTAGCTGTGAACTTTAAATTCACTATTTTGTTCTCAGCTTAAACTTTAGTACTGGGGTAAGTACCCTCGGCTGCTTATTTTTTTGCTATGAATTTTAAATTCACCTACATTTAATGAATTAAGTGAATTAAGTCTCAATGGCCTGCTTACTTCATGTTTCTACTTACCAAATATTTTACATTCTGTTACACAATTGGGTTGGAGAAACAATTGTCTACATATAGTGAATTACGAATGTTCCCTTGCGAAATCAATGTCCTGCTTACTTTAGTCTTCTACTTAGAAAGTATTTTAAGTTCGGTTCACATTTAGATTGGAGAAAAATTCTGCGCCCTTCCAACAGTTCACATAGTAAACAGCTTTAAGCCATGGCACTACCTTCATTTGCTCTTTTATTTGCATGCATCATGGAATCTTCTCAGGCTGTATTTTTTATGGTTAAAAGACATATTGAGGACTCATGAATAAGGACCTAATGTACAGTTTGAGGAACCTAATGCAGATTTCGCTCTGAGGTTCATATGTATTGCATTATTTTTTAATTCAAGAACTATGATAATAACTGTGATTGCCGCAATGGCAATTGTTCAACTTTCTAATATTAAGTTGGGGTTTACGGTTTAGGGTTTAGGGTTTAGGGTTTAGGGGCTTTGAGAGTATTTTTGATAATTGAATTGAAGCTTGCAACAGCTTTCTGAGTACATAGGAGTACAGTTGTTGTAACTTACATGAACTATTATCGCTTAAGTAGGAATGAGCATTTGATGCACACTACTCTGCAAGTAATTAATTCTGCATGTTTTGCATAGCATTAGGGGCACAACAAGGAGAGTACCGTATGGATGAGTTTGCATCAGCATAAATAACATTGTAGCTCTCTTTTTTTTTTTTTCTCTGTGCCTCTGTGGCATATTATGCATCGAAGGCTCATGTAAAGAAAAAGATAAATGTGAAAATGCAGATTTTCAGGACAAAAATTTTAATGCAGATTTCGCTTTGAGCTTCATGTAAGAACCTAATGCAGATTTTTCATGTATATTGCATTGTTTGTTCGTGTGAGAACCTAATGCAGCACCAAATGCAGATTTTCGGGAACCATGCAATGCTTTCACTCTGAGGTTCATGTATATTGCATTATTCTTTGCTTCTTTTTTTTCCCGTCTATATGAATCGGCATGTTTATTCTTTGCAACGCCTAGGTAATTATCCCGAGGAAGTGAAGGCAAGGGTGAAGTGTTGGGCTCAAATGATCCCATTGGTGTTTCGGTTGGTCATCATTTGTATCAATGATCAGGTTATTTGATTTTCACATTGCATTCTTATTTATACACATCACTAACTACTATGTATGACTTCACATTTTTAAGCAACTAGCTACTTTCAGTCTTTTCGTGCATGATTTTACTACTGCAGTGCATCACTACGTACTATTTATTCACTACAATACATCACTTTTGTTCTTCAAGTTCGTTGCATAGTCTTACGTTCATTACTATTAATGGATTTAACACATCTCTGTCATTTCTAAAATCCTGCCAACAATTTGTTAGTTTTTTTATTATGTGGCTTATATTTTTGTTTCCTATTTTGGGTGTTGCCTGTCGACAACTATTGATGTTCTTTGGGGTACAGCATTAAGCCATGGCACTACCTTCATTTACTCTTTTATTTGCATGCATCATGGAATCTTCTCAGGCTGTATTTTTTATGGTTAACTCTAATTATTGAAGAGGCACAGATTAAAAATGTGAAGTTAGAGCAGTTGGAGCAGATTCAGGGGATGTAAAAGAAGCATCCCCTGAATCTGCTTAGTAGATCAAATCAACCTCTCAAGCATATATATATATATATATATATATATATATATATATATATATATATATATATATATATATATATATATATATATCAGAAAGATGGTCAGATCAGATCAGTTTCTCAAGCCTAAAACATCAGGACATCATCAAATGATTAGCCAACCGACTATCAACAAACACCGATGGGATCATTTGAGCCCAACATTTCACCCCTGCCTTCACTTCCTCGGAATCATTACCTACCGGCGGTCATGATGGTTGGGTACTGTATTAGCTCATGCTGCCTGCACGGTTTGCGTCTCCCTGTTCCTCTTCCTTCGACTATCAACCGAAACACCGATGGGATCATTTGAGCCCAACATTTCACCCCTGCCTTCACTTCCTCGGAATCATTACCTACCGGCGGTCATGATGGTTGGGTACTGTATTAGCTCATGCTGCCTGCACGGTTTGCGTCTCCCTGTTCCTCTTCCTTCGACTATAAATGTTCCTGTGCCTTGAATAAGGACCTAATGTACAGTTTGAGGAACCTAATGCAGATTTCGCTCTGAGGTTCATATGTATTGCATTATTTTTTAATTCAAGAACTATGATAATAACTGTGATTGCCGCGATGGCAATTGTTCAACTTTCTAATATTAAGTTGGGGTTGAAGGAAAGGGTGAGGATGGCATTCCTGAGGATTCAGGGTGCTGTGAGACCGATTCCTCTTACAGCATAACTTCCGCCCGTTGTTTTTGGAGGATACTTTTGTTGTTAGTCCTGGACGGGAAGCCAAGTGATATATGTTTCACGAACTACGTATTTTTATATTCGCTGATATTAATGACTCTTACAAAATTGCATTTCGTGCTCCTGCAGCTTAGCTTTTGTCAATAGTTTCAGCTTTGAGAGTATTTTTGATAATTGAATTGAAGCTTGCAACAGCTTTCTGAGTACATAGGAGTACAGTTGTTGTAACTTACATGAACTATTATCGCTTAAGTAGGAATGAGCATTTGATGCACACTACTCTGCAAGTAATTAATTCTGCATGTTTTGCATAGCATTAGGGGCACAACAAGGAGAGTGCCTTATGGATGAGTTTGCATCAGCATAAATAACATTGTAGCTCTCTTTTTTTTTTTTTCTCTGCGCCTCTGCGGCATATTATGCATCGAAGGCTCATGTAAAGAAAAAGATAAATGTGATAATACAGATTTTCAGGATAAAAATTTCAATGCAGATTTCGCTTTGAGATTCATGTAAGAACCTAATGCAGATTTTTCATGTATATTGCATTGTTCGTTCGTGTGAGAACCTAATGCAGCACCAAATGCAGATTTTCGGGAACCATGCAATGCTTTCACTCTGCTGTTCATGTATATTGCATTATTCTTTGCTTCTTTTTTTTCCCGTCTATATGAATCGGCATGTTTATTCTTTGCAACACCCAGGTAATGATCCCGAGGAAGTGAAGGCAAGGGTGAAGTGTTGGGCTCAAATGATCCCATTGGTGTTTCAGTTGGTCATCATTTGTATCAATGATCAGGTTATTTGATTTTCACATTGCATTCTTATTTACTTTTGGAGAAATTATCTTACTGGGGCCAATTTTATACACAGGTCATCTTTAGTACCCAGGTGATGATGACATTATTTATCTCTCTATTGCAAGTTGGAGCATACATGCAGCGGATGATTATATGATGTCCCTGTGTGCAAGTACATGATAAAGGTGATGAACAAGTCTGAAGTAAAGGTTACCTCTCTATATATCTATTATCATTTTGTTCCTTAGACTTAAGAAGACCTGTAGCTCCTTTGCTGAACAGTGATCACTTCCCACTGTTTAGGTACTCCTGAGGATGCTTATGATAATCATGTTCGTGCTTTTGAGGACACCTTGGTGACTAAGTTCTTTGGTCTACACTGTGTTGGATTAACTAGAGCTACTCAGCGTTCCGATCTCAAAGGATTGTCGCATGGTCGGACGGACTAATAAGCCAAAGGCAGAAATTGATAAGTACATGACATTGAAATACCTCGATCTTAACTTCATATTTTCATTGTAGAGGGTTTGTTCCCAAATTTTCCAAGATTTCGGCTGTCTTCTTCATCAACCCAATGGCCTACTCTTATGAGTTATATAGTCCCTAAAGTTTGACTTCAATTCATTTTTAACTTTTAGCAATTCGTTTTAGTGTTCATCTAAAGAAGAAGACAAATATGATAATGTAGATTTTTCATGTGAGGACCTAATGTACAGTTTGAGGAACCTAATGCAGATTTCGCTCACATGGTAATATGTGAGCGAAATAATGCTGAATTTGCATTATTTTTTAATTCAAGAACTATGATAATAACTGTGTTCGGCTCTCAGAATAGTTAAATATTTGAAATTGTTAAATAGTATGGACAAATCAGTTGAATATGTATAATTTATTTATAGTATTATTTTATTTACATACCCATTCTCCTTTTGATGATTCTTGACGCGTTGTTTGCTAAATTCAGCATACATAGTTTGCTATGGAATTTGTTTACATAATTGTGCAAACGTTGATATTATCCTTCATAAAATTCATGCTTTCCCTCACATGATTATCTATCTTCAGATCCTTTAATTCCTACAAAAGATCATTATAAAAAAAATATCTGGTACCATTTAATTTACCTAATTATTTTATATCCGCGGCGAAGCGTGGGTTTGTCACTAGTTGCTATAATTGCACAGAAAAATTAAAAGAAAAGGCTCTATTATACTTTTGTCCTAATTTTTTTTTGACCGATGAATGTTTGACAATATTCAATACCAAACTGGCCTAAGTAATGGATTAGGATACACAAGTTACAGGGAATAGATAATTATTTCTCTCTCTCTAATGGACGCAGTCACATCTCACGTACACTCCCTCTCTTATTCCAAATAAACACCAAAAAAAGCTTTCTAAAGTGGTGGCATGTAGTGGATGTCGCTCGTTCAATCATTGCTAGACTAGTTTTCACCTTTCGATCCAAAGCATACAAATAAATTGCTTTTGGTAAAAATAGTATGATTCCCCTGAACTATATGAGTTATTAAAATGGGCCCCTTAATTTTAGCCTTTCAGTTGGGATTTTTTTTTTTTCAATTTTTAATTATTTTGATTTAAGTTACTCTTCTTGAACATGTTAAAAATTCTAGTACTTTCAGTTTTATTTACTAAAATAAAATTATTAATTTATTTATTGTAATCTGTTGACTCCATACAATTATTATCAACAAATAAAATTGACTCAATTCAAATTGGCCTATAGTTGAGGGATCTTTATGCATTTTAACCTAAATAATTGGACTAAGTGACTAGGGTTCATAGACATGTCTTGCGTATCACATGCCATTTGGAGTTTAGATGAAACTAATCATTACTAACTTTTTTTTCTCCTTATCAAATGAATCAACAAATTGAGTGGAAAGCTTACTAGCAGCCTATGTGATTTTGCTTGCCACCTCTTCCTCTTTCCTTCTAAATGAAAGCACTATATTTTGATCATGTTGTAGCTTGGAAGCCCTAAAATATAAAGTTTCTTAGGTCCTATTTTGTTTGGAAATAAAATGAGAATAATAAAAGTTTTTTCTTTTTGAGATCAAGGTAGCATACTACCGCTTCATTCATTAGAAGGATGAAATAGGCTACAACCCGAGACAACTAGGTCTCAACCCGCAAAGCACAAAAAAAAAAAAAAAAAAAAAAAAAAAAAAAAAAAAAAGATCATCATCGAGGCCCACAGTAAGAGCCCCAGGAACTCCTCTGCACCTTAATTTCCTCCAGCAAAAGCCACGCCGCCCGCGTCTTTGACTCAAAGATCCTTCTATTCCTTTCTAACCAAGTACTCCACCAAACGGCAGCCACCATCGCTAGGTCAGTCGTATCCAGTGTTTCATTCTTACGCCTACCTACTTCCCACAGTTTAGCAGGCGACTCACATGATAAGGCTGTCCTCTTGTCTGGTAGGAGAGCGTTCAGAAGGAACTTCGTAAACGGGCAGGTCAGGAAAAGATGATCTACCGTCTCGCTCCCCTCCGGGCAGAGTGAACAACCCCCCACCCCGGTCCAGCCCCTTCTCCGGAGGTTGTCTGCAGTTAGCACCCTATTTTTGAGCACCAACCAGACGAAAATTTTTACCTTTAACGGGGTCCCGATTTTCCAGATAAGACTGGAGCTTCTATCGACAATGCCACCAAATTGCTAGAATTTGTAGAGACTTGACGCTGAACCTGCCAGATTTGTCCCATCTCCATTTGATCACGTCCTTACCGCCCGCGATTACGTAAGAACTGATCTCCGCTCTGAATTGCGAAACCATATCCCTTTCGTCCCGAGATTCTGGGGTGAATCCTGCCAAAATCTTACCCCATCTCCATCCCCTAACTCCCCGACAATCCCGCACCCTCACATTCTTGCCTCTCACTTTGTCGTAAATAAGCGGATACACAGTACGGAGTGGGGCCTGACCAGTCCAAATGTCGTTCCACCAATCCACTTTATCCCCGTCCCCTACCGTATAATAGGTGCCGCATTTGAACAGCCACTTTGTTGCTAAAACACTTTTCCACCAGTGAGAGAAAGGTCTAAAGGACACCCCTTCGCTTAGCGGCTTCCTGCGAGAGTAATATAGAACCGTAACGAGTGGACCCCAAAGGTTTTTATGCTCGTCAAGCAGCTTCCACCACCATTTCGCTAATAGGGCTAAGTTCATACACTCCAGGTCCAAGACCCCCAAACCCCCATCCTCTTTGCTCCTACAAACCGCCCTCCATTTAACGAGACATTGTCCCCCGTTAATCTTAGTCCCTCCACCCCAGAAGAACGCCCTTCTCAGAGCTTCAATACGCCGCAACACCCACTTAGGTGCTTTGAAGACGGATAGAAAGTATAGCAGAACGTTAGCAAGAACCGAGTTCACGAGAATCAGTCTGCCTCCTCGAGAGAGTAACTTGGCTTGCCACCCTTCCACTCGACTCTCAATTTTCTCGATGATGGCTCCCCAGTCTTCCTTCGGCGGTTGCCCAACGGACAGGGGTAACCCAAGGTACCGGAACGGCATCGACCCCACCTTACATCCTAGAATAGCCGCCAATCTCTCCCCTAATCCTACCCTATTGCCCGTGTAAAACAGTTCGGTCTTACTCCTATTAATTTTAAGTCCAGAAGCCCATTCGAATAGATGCCAGAGGAATCTGAGGTTCCGAACCTGCCTAGACTTGGCCTTGCAGAAAAAAATCGTGTCGTCAGCATATTGGATAAGCTCTATTTTAGCGTCCTCCCCAGGCCCAACCCCCTCCAGCATCCCATTCAGGACCGCTCTATCAATCAGACGCGCCAACCCCTCCGCCACAAGCAGGAACAGGTACGGGGACAGCGGGTCTCCTTGTCGTAGCCCCCTCTTTGTTTTAATCCATTTCGTTGGCGCCCCATTAACCAACACCGCGACTTTGGCGTTAGCCGTGCACTGTTCGATCCACCCACACCATTTTCGGTCCGCTCCCAACCAGGTCAGGATCTTGCGAAGGAAATCCCAGTTTGTTGGGTTTAGGTTAATAAGGATCTAAATAGGGGAAAAAACACCTAGAGGGGGGTGAATAGGTGTAAACAATAAACACTCAAAAAATCATTGCGCAAATAAACCCAATGCGGAAAAATAAAAGAACACGCAAGATTTTTACGTGGAAAAACTCCAAACCGGAGTAAAAAACCACGGGACCGATAACACGGCGAAATCCACTAGAATTAACACACGTACAAGGTGATGTACCGTACTCACAGACGACTCAACCTTTTTCATACGCTCCTAGGAGATCTTCCCGCTCGCTCCACGACGCTTCTCGAATCCACGATCTGCGCCCAACGCTGAATCCACAGCGTCCAACGTCGAGTCCACGACGTCCAACCGAATCCACGGTCTTCACCCAATGGCACGCTTCGAATCCACGAACGTACCTCGCTCCGAATCCACGAGAGCGGTTGCACCTTGAATCCACAAGGCCACGCGAGTCCACGCGCCGATTTTGGGGTAAATCGTTGTTTGTTTGGGTGGTGATGATCCGCCGAATACTTAGATCAAAGATAGATCGGAAATACCATCTAAGTATTCATTGATTTGATTCTACTCAAAATGTGAGTATGGAAAACCTAGAATCAAATCAATCAATATAGATGAAGAACCATAGAATGAATCTAATGATTTCCTTTCTTCTCTATATGTGGATCTAAGGCCGTATAAATGATATTTGAAAATGACGGCTCTGTTTGGATGCCCTAGAAAAATGACCATAGGGTTTATTTATAGGTTAGAAACCATTGGAAGAATATACGGATCAAAAACAAACTTTTCTGGAAAGTTTTACCGACGGCGATCCGGATTGGATTTGGCGATCCGGATTGCGGAAGCACAAAAGACGGTTTCCAGAAAATTCAATGTTCGGGATCCGGATCGTAGTCCACGATCCGGATCGTTCATACAGTTTTACCAAAACACAATGTTCGGGATCCGGATTGCAATTCATGATCCGGATCGTTCAAGCAAATAGGTAAAACTTATGTTCGGGATCCGGATCATGGAATGCTGCGATCCGGATTGAACCAGTGTATGAACGAACACCCTTCGGGATCCGGATTGCAAGCCACGATCCGGATCCTGAACATGTCCCATGTTCAGTTTTTGATGATTAAGCAATTAAAACCTCTTCCAGGTGTTTCTACACTATAAGAAGTATTCGGATCATCAAAATTCTTTAGTTAAACGTACCTGATCCTTTTGAATTCTTCTTTCTTGAGATTGAGGTATACGATCCAAAGTTTCTTCATCTTCAATCTTCAAGACTTAATACATTCACGAAATACGCCAACTCAAATTCCGTAACAATCTCCCCCTTTGGCGGTTTCGTGACAAAACACAAATCCACAAAAGAAAATTCAAAAAGGATATTTTTGTTGCTATCACCATACAACAAAAATTTACAAAAGAGTTCCAGAAATTAAATACATGAGATAAACTCCTAAAACAGACTCTAGACTTAGACATCTGTAATCTCTGCACACAGAAAGCATTCTTGACAAACAAAATCGTTAGATACCTCAAGAATTGAAACATTCAAAAACAACTACAGAAATAGAGTTTATTCTCAACATGACATTTGAAAAATTCAGATATGCAAGAGAATCATAGTTAAAACCAACATATCTTCTAAGCAGTCAAAAACCAAATGTCAAAGTATGTTAGTCCAACATCAACTTGTTAGTCATATTACATGCCCAAATAGTTAGTCGAATAGTTAGTATAGAAGCATGTCACTAATCACAAGGAAAAAAAAAGTTGAGTTGAGGTCATACTTACCTTACTTAGTCATTGATATTCACAATCATTGTTCAAAGTTCTTTGCAAACTCTAACTCTAACTCTCTCCCCCTTTTTGTCACAAAACAAAGCCAAAACGTAGTAAGAGCTACAATATGTAAGGAGAGAAAAAAAACGTAAAGTTCTAATAATATGCACAAACTGAGAACTAAACTAAAAGTAAGAATAAAACTAAGTCCTGAAAACTAAGAACGGAAGTAGACAAAGTGAACAGAAGGTGCTGTTCAGTCTGAAGAATCTGAACTAGTACAACTCAGCTTGCTCAAAATCCCTTTAAGCAAATTCTTAAAATTTGAGTACTTTTTCTTGATCTTCTTGTGTTCAGAGGAAATCTGCTGAAGCTCTTTCGATATTCTCTCTTGTGTAGCAGAGAGTCTATGTTGTTCCTGACAGATCGATTCCAAGATCTCTGTCTCAGTTGTCCGTGTCTTTGAGTGCGATGGACGCTGTGTAGATGCAGATGGTGCATCTGGTCCTGCAGTCCATGGAGATTCAGTTTGCAGAATTCCAGAGAGTGAGCGTGCTCTGGTGAGAGGCCCACTATGCTGACTCGTACTTCTTTGGACATTTCTTCTTCTTGTATATTGTCTGGTCGTGGAGGCAGATTTCATTAGTCTCTTTCCTTTGGTGAATTTCCTGTCCTCCTCATCAATTTTTCGCTGAACATCCTTGAAGAATTCGTCCCATTCTTCCTCATTGTAATCCGAGCTGTCCTCATTAGCTTCGTTCGGTTGTCTCGAGTTGAGACGTCTGGTTCTTCCTTAACAGATGAACTTCCGGGCATCATTGTGACCAGTAACAGGATTAACCAGGAGAATGCCATTGATCTAGTGCTTTGAGTTTGAGAAATTGTCCTGTGAAACACCAACTCAAGAACATATGAAAAATCGTCAATTTTGAAAAATTTGAAAACATTGTACCTAGACAATCATATTCATGTAGAGAAGCCAAGAATCAAATTAGTTTTCCAAAAAGAATTTTAAAAATAGATCAATTCCATGATTTTCAAAAATTCCTCTTTTATGCCCTAAACCAGAATTTTTAGAAATCGAAGCCTAAAAACTCGTTTATCTTGAGAAAACCCAGCATAAAAGCAAAACTAATTGACCCAGAGTTCTTATTTCAAAAGAAATTTGATCAAAAACCATTCACAAACGAAAAAGTTCCAATTTTTCAACTCACGTTTGATGAAAAACTGTAAAAACCAAGTTTTGATCAATAAAACTTACTTGAATCCGAAGAACCTTGAGTTTTGAAGCTCCAAGAAGCAAGAGATCTAGAGAGAGAAACTCTAGAGGCTTGAAAACCAGAGATTAGGGTAAAAGAAATTGAAAATCTCTATGTTTTTATAAGAACCCTAGCCGTGATCCGGATCGGCTCAAGCATGTGATCCGGATCGGCCACCCGCAGGAGAAATCCTGCGTTCGGGATCCGGATCACTTGCCCCGATCCGGATCGGCTACAACTTTTTCTTCAGAAAAATTTAGAAAAACTCAATAAAATCCAGAAAAAGTATGTAAGCACATTACCATGTCAACTTTAAACAAACGACATCGTTTCACGCAACAAGAAATAGATTATGAAAAATCTATCAAAAATATCCAAAAATGAAACGAAAATTTACGAAAGTTAAAACACTTAAAGTTGAACAATTTCAATTACATCTATCCTGATCTTATGCGTAATGCCTTTATCAAATCATCAATTTTGGTAAAGAAAATGAAATACCAAGATCAATAGATGTTTGAAATCCCAAATAAGTTAGATAATATATCTAGACAATCTGTTGAAGGAGTGGCTCTTTGAGCATCTTTTACTAAAAATCCCACCTTATACCAACCATGAAATACGACTGAGTCAAGTATTTCAATATGAATTTCATCAACAATTTTCAAAACAAAATTTGCTTTTCATTCATGGAGTATTATTTTTCTTTCATTTTCTCCATGTGGTGGTAGTTTTCACACTCCTCATTGGGATGTAACTCTTTCCACATCTTTTGAGCATTTTACATTTCATTGACTCCCCCTCAATTGGCTATCAATTATTTAATATATAAGGTATTCAACCAAACCATTGATCTCGAATTCATACTCGACTAAGCAATCAAATATGATAATGACTATACCAAGAGATCATTGAGAGAGAAATTGACTTTGATCACTTAAAAGATGGTTTAATTAACGTAAATGATCATTGCAACATTGAAATATTATGACATCAAAACATAATAAATTTCTAAATGCATAAAAGGATGCAATTAAAGTCAATTATGATTTATGCTCAATTAGTGTGCTATGTACAAAACATAGATAAAGAACAAAACAAAACAAGAACAAAAACAAAACCTAATCTAAGCAAAGGTTTCAAAAGAGTTTATTTCAAGGAAAGCATGCCAATTGCTTTACGCAAGTGAATAAAACGTTTTTGATCCAAAGGTTTTGTTAAGATGTCGGCTAATTGATCCTCAGTTGAAATATATGACAGTTGAAGAATGTTTGATTCAACTAGCTCTCTAAGAAAATGATATCTAAGTTCAATATGTTTTGTTCTAGAGTGCAACACAGGGTTTTTAGAAATGTTAATAGCACTAGTGTTGTCACATAAAATGGTTACCGAAGATGTTGAAATCCGGAAATCGCTCAACACGCTTTTCATCCAAATCAATTGGGTTGAACAACTTCCTGCAGAAATGTACTCCGCTTCGGCAGTCGAGAGTGCTATGCAGTTCTGCTTTTTACTGTGCCATGCAACAAGGCAGTGGCCAAGATAGAAGCATGCACCACTCGTGCTTTTCCGGTCATCCACCGATCCAGCCCAATCGGCATCTGAGTATCCAACAATATCCAAAGTCGTTCCCATAGGATACCAAATTCCGAAATTGATTGTACCTTTGATATATCGGATGATCCGTTTCACCGCTTTCAGGTGAACCTCCTTCGGTGCTGATTGATATCTCGCACAAATCCCAACACTGAAGGATATATCCGGGCGACTAGCCGTGAGATATAGTAGACTCCCAATCATACTGCGGTACAGTTTCTCGTCTACATTCTCACTTTGTGATTCACTTCCAAGTCCCTTATGGCTAGTTCCCATTGGAGTCGGAAAATCCTTAGAATTTTCAAGATCAAACTTTTTGACCAACTCCAGAGCATACTTGGATTGATACAAGTGAATTCCTTCATCGTTTTGTTTAACTTGTAATCCAAGAAAATAATTCCCCATCATGGACATCTCAAATTCGCTTTCCATGGTCTCCGCGAATTTAGAAGCATCATTATCTCTCGTTGCTCCAAAAACAATGTCATCAACATAGATTTGAGCAACTATGAAATTGTTTTGATAATGCTTCACAAAGAGAGTCCTGTCAGCTCCCCCTCGAGTGTAGCCCTTTTCCAAAAGGTGCTTTGTCAACCTTTCGTACCATGCTCGCGGTGCTTGTTTCAGACCGTAAAGAGCCTTTTTCAGACGAAAAACATGGTTAGGTAGTTTATGATCCACAAAACCTTTCGGTTGAGCTACATAAACTTCCTCATTTAAAAATCCATTTAAAAAGGCGCTCTTAACGTCCATTTGAAATAATCTGATTTTGAAATGACAAGCGATCGCAAACAATATACGAATGGACTCGAGTCTAGCTACAGGGGCGAAAGTTTCATCAAAGTCTATACCTTCTACTTGAGAATAGCCTTGAGCAACTAACCTTGCTTTGTTCCTGATGATAGTACCTTCTTCGTTTTTCTTGTTCTTGAAGATCCATTTGGTACCTATCACATTGTGTTGCTTCGGAGGCTTCGTCAATTCCCAGACTTTGTTTCGCTCGAATTGATGGAGCTCTTCCTGCATTGCTTTAATCCAGTAGTCATCTTGGAGAGCTTCATCAACATTCCTTGGTTCGATTTGAGATACATAGCATGCAAATCCGCAAACCAATTGTCTCCGTGTTCTAACTCCTTCTTGTGGATCTCCAATTATGTTCGATTCAGGGTGATCCTTGGAGATGCGTAACGTTTGAGGTAGAGGAGTAGGCGGAGGTACACGAGATGATTCCTGCACATCAGATAAGCTTGAAGAACCGTTAGATGCATCAACATTATTATCGAAAGAATTGTTAGAAGAAGATGCATTAGCAGGTGTATCATCATCAAGAGAGATATCGAGGGTAGATTTTTCAGATTCAAAATGAAAAGCTTCATCTACCTTAACATTTATCGATTCTACGATCGTCTTAGATTCTAAGTTAAAAACTCGATATGCTCTGCTGTTTGTAGAATAACCTAAGAAAATCCCTTCGTCACTTCGAGAGTCAAATTTTCCAAGATTTTCGCGGTCACGTAAAATATAACACCGACTCCCAAAGATACGAAAATACTTGATGTTAGGTTTTCTACAAAACCAAAGTTCATATGGTGTATTCAATGTCCCCGGGCGCAAATACACGCGATTGATAACATAAACAGCAGTGTTAACCGCTTCAGCCCAAAAATAAAAAGGTAAGTTCCGGCTGTGAAGCATAACACGTGCCATTTCCTGTACGACCCTGTTTTTGCGCTCGACTACACCATTTTGTTGAGGTGTGTAAGGTGCGGAGAATTCATGTTTAATGCCATTAGAAGTGCAAAAATCAATGAATTTGGAATTTATGAATTCCCCACCTCTATCACTCCTAACTCGAGTAATCCTATCATTCTTTTCTATCATAATACGATTGCAGATTTCGAGAAAAGAATCAAAGGTATCAGCTTTTTCTTTTAAGAAAGCTACCCAAGTATATCTAGAAAAATCATCAACCAACAAGAAAATATACCATTTACCTCCCAGAGATGGTTGACGAGTTGGCCCCATTAAGTCCATATGCAAAAGTTCCAAAGGCCGTTTTGTACCTATGTGGTTCAAATTCTTGTGTGCAGTCCTAGACTGTTTTCCCTTTTGGCAACCGCCACACACAAGGTTTTGTTCAAAAGAAAGTTTCGGAACCCCCTTGACCACATCTTTATTCGAAATTCTAGCAAGTTCCTTAAAGTTTATGTGACCTAGCCTTTCATGCCAAAGTGTTTCATTTTTCAAAGATGCTAGGTTACATTTTTCAGAAATCTTAGTAGGAACTACATAACAATTGTTTTCTGATCTAACCCCCTTTAAAAAGAAAGCATGGTTCATGTCAGTTACAGTGCATTTATCAGATGAAAAATTAACTGAATAACCACTATCACACAATTGACTTATGCTTATGAGGTTAGTCTTAAGGCCATGAACAAATAACACATTATCTAGAACCGGGCCATCTGGAATAGCTACCGTTCCCTTTCCAACAATTTTGGAAGACCGACCATCTCCGAAAACAACAAGTCCTCCGGAGTTTTTCTCAAATGTTTGAAAACAGTTTTTATCGCCGGTCATATGACGGGAACACCCGCTATCCAGGTACCAAGACGAACTATCATATGCATGCAAAGAAACATTGGTAGCAAGACAAGGAAGATTTCACCTTTGCGCACCCAAACCTTTTTGGAATGCGTCGGTAATGATCGTGAAGTTGATTTCCTAGGTGAGAGCGTCTTGCTTGAAGAATTGCTGCTCCTTGATGATGTCGTCTTGAGCGGTGACTACCAAGGCTCTTTTCCTTTGAATGAATTGCAGTTGATTTTCGAGGAATCGCCTTTTTGGTAGTCATTGCAAGAGGTGCTTGAGATATGCGTGTGGCTTCCGTGTTGCAATTTCTTCTTATGTGCCCTGAAATGCCACAACGAAAACATACCTTATTCTTGTCGATTCCGAGGAAGATGTAGTAGGTTTGTTGTCGTTGCTTGTCGTGAACACCGGTGTCGGAGGAGGAGATACCGACTGAGGCACAAATACTGTACCACTCGAACTTGGAATGTCTCCAGTTTGAGTGTATCCGAGGCCGAACTTATTTCTTTGACCGAGACCAAGCAGTCTGTCCAACTTACTCCTTCCAGAAGAAAATCTCTTTAAGTCATCCTTCAGTTGGCGTATGGTCTCCGTCATTTCCAATTTTTCTTGTCGAGCCTCGCCGTTGAGCTTCAAGAAGTAATTCGCTTTGTTCACCATATCCATATAATTCTTCTCGAGTTGCTCATTGGACTCTTGAAGGGAAACATTAGTTTTAATCAGATTGTCCCTTTCCACTTCAAGATCGGTTGAGATAGAGGTTACCCTTTTTACTTCATCTTCAAGATCCTGTAATCTCTCTTTCAACCCCTTGTTTTGCTTAGCCAGTTTCTTTGAATCCCTCAAAAGCTTATGGTAGGCTAAAACAAAATCTTCACCTTCCGAATCATCTGATTCATCGTCCGTTGCAATCTTTTCAACAGTGGAGTTGGACAATGAGTCAGATGTACTTGCCATTAAGCATATGAAGGGCGAAGATGTAGTGGACGCGTGGAAAGCTGTCGCGTTGTCTTCTTCATCACTTGAGGATGACTCATTTGACGTGGAGTTGTCATCCCAAGTAACAACTTGCATCGCTTTCTTCTTAGCCGGATTCTTGTTGGGACATTCCGTTGAAATGTGGCCGTAGCCTCGACATTTGAAGCATTGAACTTGTCCCTCAGAACTTTTCTTATCCTTTGAGAAGTTCTCTTGCTTCCTTGACTTGTAAGTTGAAGAACCCTTGCCTTTCTTCGACTTTCCGAAGGATGGAGTTTTGCTTGAATTTCCCCTTCGAAAGTTGCGGCGAAACTTCCTTGTCAAGAGAGCGAGCTGCTTCTCAAAGTCCTCCATAGAAAGGTTCTCGTCGTCGTCCGAGGAGGATGAATCCGCGTCTTCTTCTTTAGTTGATTTCAATGCGTAACCTGAAGACTTAGAAGAGGATGCCTTTCCCGAAGAATAGTTAGTAGGAAAAGTCATTTCATAAGTTTGTAAAGCACCTACTAATTCTTCTACACGCATTTCGTCCGGGTGTTTAATTGTTTCAATGGCTGCGACCTTCGGGCGAAATCGTTCAGGAAGAGTTCTTAGAATTTTTCTTACAACTTTAAATTCTGGAATCTTCTCTCCCAAGTTAGCACATGAGTTTACGATATCTTGCAATCGTGTGTAATAGTCAGTGAAGGATTCATTCTCTGCCATAGAGATAGAGTCAAACTTGCTCGTGAGCATTTGCAGTTTCTGAATCTTCACTAGGTTAGTTCCCTCATGCGTAACTTGAAGAATATCCCAGATTTCTTTCGCAGTCTCACATGCCGAGACGCGAGAGAACTCAGTTTGTGACAAAGCATTAAATAGAGCATTAATCCCTTTGCCATTGTAAGAAGATAAGTCTATCTCTTCCTTGGTCCATTTCGACCTAGGTTTTAAGGTGCGAACATCATCTAAAATTTCAGTTGGATTAGACCATCCTAATTCAATTGATTGCCACACCCTTTCGTCGATGGAAATTAAAAAGGCTTTCATCCGCACTTTCCAGTACGCATAATTTGTTCCATCAAAGAAAGGGGGTCGATTGATGTTTCCACCTTCAACCATTGTTTACAACCCTATTCCCGCTCTGATACCACTTGTTGGGTTTAGGTTAATAAGGATCTAAATAGGGGAAAAAACACCTAGAGGGGGGTGAATAGGTGTAAACAATAAACACTCAAAAAATCATTGCGCAAATAAACCCAATGCGGAAAAATAAAAGAACACGCAAGATTTTTACGTGGAAAAACTCCAAACCGGAGTAAAAAACCACGGGACCGATAACACGGCGAAATCCACTAGAATTAACACACGTACAAGGTGATATACCGTACTCACAGACGACTCAACCTTTTTCATACGCTCCTAGTAGATCTTCCCGCTCGCTCCACGACGCTTCTCGAATCCACGATCCGCGCCCAACGCTGAATCCACAGCGTCCAACGTCGAGTCCACGACGTCCAACCGAATCCACGGTCTTCACCCAATGGCACGCTTCGAATCCACGAACGTACCTCGCTCCGAATCCACGAGAGCGGTTGCACCTTGAATCCACAAGGCCACGCGAGTCCACGCGCCGATTTTGGGTAAATCGTTGTTTGTTTGGGTGGTGATGATCCGCCGAATACTTAGATCAAAGATAGATCGGAAATACCATCTAAGTATTCATTGATTTGATTCTACTCAAAATGTGAGTATGGAAAACCTAGAATCAAATCAATCAATATAGATGAAGAACCATAGAATGAATCTAATGATTTCCTTTCTTCTCTATATGTGGATCTAAGGCCGTATAAAATGATATTTGAAATGACGGCTCTGTTTGGATTAACCCTAGAAATGACCATAGGGTTTATTTATAGGTTAGAAACCATTGGAAGAATATACGGATCAAAAACAAACTTTTCTGGAAAGTTTTACCGACGGCGATCCGGATTGGATTTGGCGATCCGGATTGCAGAAGCACAAAAGACGGTTTCCAGAAAATTCTTGTTCGGGATCCGGATCGTAGTCCACGATCCGGATCGTTCATACAGTTTTACCAAAACACAATGTTCGGGATCCGGATTGCAATTCATGATCCGGATCGTTCAAGCAAATAGGTAAAACTTATGTTCGGGATCCGGATCATGGAATGCTGCGATCCGGATTGAACCAGTGTATGAACGAACACCCTTCGGGATCCGGATTGCAAGCCACGATCCGGATCCTGAACATGTACCATGTTCAGTTTTTGATGATTAAGCAATTAAAACCTCTTCCAGGTGTTTCTACACTATAAGAAGTATTCGGATCATCAAAATTCTTTAGTTAAACGTACCTGATCCTTTTGAATTCTTCTTTCTTGAGATTGAGGTATACGATCCAAAGTTTCTTCATCTTCAATCTTCAAGACTTAATACAATCACGAAATACGCCAACTCAAATTCCGTAACACAGTTAACCTTGTCGTAAGCCTTCTCAAAGTCTGCTTTGATTCCCAGACAGTTTTGCCCGCTTTTGGAGCTCCAGTTAAGAATCTCGCTAGCCGTGGCGAAGGAATCCAGAATGGATCGATTTTTGAGGAACGCCCCCTGGGCGGGAGAAATAATCTCTTCCATAAATTTCGTAGTCTGTTGGCCAGCACTTTAGAAATGATCTTCTGGACTCCGTTGATGAGACTAATCGGTCTGAAGTCACTAGCCGTCGCCGCCCCGTCCTTCTTCGGAACTAGACAAATGTATGAATAATCCAACGGGCCGGAGTTAATACTTCCGTCATGGAGCTCTTTGAAAATGCCCATCAGATCACCCTTCACCGTATCCCAGAACCTCTGATAAAACCGCAGGTTGAACCCATCCGATCCCGGTGCTTTATCGCTACCTAATTGAAACGTTGCCTTACGCACCTCTTCTTCACAGAACGGCAGCGAGAGTGTGTCGTAGCTGCAAAAAGGCTTGGTATCGAACAAGCTACTCCAGTCTCCGGTCAGGGAATCAGCTTCACCGGCAGGCGAGAACAGCTCCTTAAAATGCGACTGTAGAATATTTCTTTTCTCCTCTTCCCTGTAGAAGTACTTACCACCTGCCTCTAGCACATTGATAGCGTTAACCCTCCTTCTGGCGTTTGCGATCGCGTGGAAGTACTTAGTATTTCCATCTCCCGACTGTAACCATTGTTGCCTGGATCGAGATTTCCACATGGTCTCCTCATCCGCCGTCACCGTTTTAAGCTGGGTTTTTAGTTTCAACCGCTCCTCAAATTGCTGCTGTGTCAGCTCATGTCGTTCTTCCAGAAAGTCCAATTGCTGAATCTCTTCACAGGTCCGCTTCTTAGCGTTAAGAACACTATAAAAACTTGTCGAACACCATTCCTTCATCCTTCTGCGGCAATGTCTAAGTTTAGCAGTAAACGTGAGTACACAGTTTGCTTTACTACACGTCTCATTCCACCAAACCGGTAGCAAGTCGCAGAAGTCCTGCCTTCTGTACCACATGTCTTCGATTCTGAACATCCGGTGGTTCAACTTATCGCCAGTGCTGAGTAAAATCGGGGAGTGGTCAGACGTGATCCTCGGTGCCGCTACCACCTTCGACAGCGGGAAGGCGAGGTCCCATTCGGTAGATATTAAGAAGCGATCTAATCTTGCCAACGTAGGGCAACGTTGCAGGTTCGACCAAGTAAAGAATTGGTTCCCCATCGGTAGGTCGATCATCTGTAAATCGTTGATTAAGTCAGAAAACATCCCCATGAGCCGCCTGCTCCACCCTTTACCCCTTCTCTCATGATGATTCCTTGTGAGGTTGAAGTCACCACAAATTGACCACAAACCAGAGCACATATTTTTAAGATCGCCCAGTTCGGTACAGAACTTGTCTTTCCCCTCCCACGACGGCGGACCATACACATTCGTGAGATAAAAGCTCAGACCACTGCTAAGATCCTGAAGGCGGACAGTGAGAGAGAAGTCACGCATAATCACTTCAGAACAAGAGAAAAATTTTGAATTCCAGCACGTGATAATACCCCCTGCCGCTCCTTCGGATCTGACAAAATGGCACTTATCAAAGTGAGTGCCGGCAAAGGAGCGGAGGAACGAGCGAGACACGCTCTCTACCTTGGACTCTTGAACGCACAGTACAGACGCCTTAAACTGAGAGACAACGAACTTGACCAGCCCCCTTTTACCTAGATCATTGAGACCCCTAACGTTCCAACTACATATCTTAAACATGATAAAAGATAAAAACAACCCCCCCACACCCGGGCCAGACGCCCTAGGACTGCGCCCCCTGGAACTTCCTGAAACTGTAGACGTCCGCCTCCGTCAAAAGGACTCCACATCTCAGTCCTTTACGCTTGATCTTTTCGCTCCTCGACACTCGGGAAGTGATGTCCTCCGCCACAGTCAGCACCTCCCGACTGGGAGAAATTGCACGATCCCGACGGGGTCCCCCCGGCACCGCCCCCTCCCTCTGTAAGGCCTTCCTAGAGATGGCCCTCTTTAGCGCCCCGTCCTGCGAGCGAAGAGCAAGGCGGGCACTCTGCCTCCGTGGAGACACCGCTGGAACGTGACAGCCTCCACCCTTGGAACCACGAAGGTTGGCCACTTCCTCACCCCGGCACCCTCCGCCGTGAGCCACCGCGACGTCCGCCACCCCACATCCGCCCGCACCAACACCTTCACCTATTCCGGCTGCCGTACCGAACGGCGAAAGGCACAGGGACCCTTGTCACGCCCCGGGTGTAAACCAGAACCCAGGCCCGTCTACAGATCCGCCGTGCATGCGGTATTTCCCACATACTCGAAGCGTCGGTAACCTGCTCAGATATAAGAAATAATAATAAAAGAGCATAATAATCAGAGCTAAACTAAAACTACTGCATCTCAGACAGAAGCTGGAAGTAAAAGAGTACAACAGAGTAATAAAATACAGATGTCTCTCCCAGCTCACCACCAAAATACAAACAGCTGGCAGAAGCCAGACCCAAAAGAAATAAACAAAAGCTGTCTGAGAAGACCAGGTACCCAAAAGCTCCAGCTACAACCCTCGGGTGGCTCTCTATCTAGTCCGCAATCCGCTTACCTCGATCAGTTGCTGACGGCCCAGCAACTCCCGCAGAGGACTCTGCAAAACAGAGGGGAAGAAGGAAACAAGAAAGACAGTGGGGGTAAGTACTACTATAAACAGTAGCCTCCCCTAGTGGGTAAAGCCTCAGCTCAGATATGCCCACCAGGTGATCAGAGGCAAAAGGGGAAAGGAGAAGAAATGGGGGTGCAGATAAATAAAGCAACTGATAAAATGCTATCCCTAATATGCCTCTACATGACCAACCAATAAGGATGGAGAAAGTGATGCATCAGAATCAAGAAGCCTGTCAAAATGACCCAATCTGACAGCCAGTGAACACTGGCACTGCCTGCTCTGCTGTCGAACTCAAGAAACCAGCATGGTGCCCGGCGCTCTGCACAGTGGAAAGCCTACTCCGGAGTGGCACTCGAGGGGAGCGACCCACACGAGTAAAGTATCACTGTATCAAGCATCACTGTATCGAGTATCTCTGTAACCACTGTCTCATAATAGCAGGACTGGATCATGACTATGATCAAAGTGGAAAACTCCGTCCACTAAATAAAGCCCGATCCCCAAAACACCCAATCTGATGCAATAGTAACAACCCGGTCAACCACCCAAGATCCGTGGTCGCCGCAACACCCTGTCAAAAGCCCAACCTGTCCCAAATCCCCAATACCTGACTACACTGTCCAACACCCGCTCGAACCCGAGCGACTATGCCGCAAGTCTATCAATACTAGGAGAAGAAAAGAATAAATGCATGGTTTCTCCTAAGTCAAGTCCCAAAAGATAGTATAGCAGTAAAAGATGACATAATTAAGTGACCCGTTTAATCATGCATTGTTCCAATAATTTTGTCCATTTTCCAAGAATAATCAGTTTAGGGAATATAGGCTAAGGTGACAGTCACATATGAACAATCATCACTTTTATAGTCCTCAGTTTCTATTTTGCCCCTAAACATGCAGTCCAGAATAATTAAGCGATCAATTAAAGTAATCATGCTACCACAAATTCCACATGGATCAAATAACAATTAATTAATTTCCTAGAGCATGCAAGTCTACCAATAACAGTTAACATCATCAAATCAGGGGAAATTCTGACATTCCTAGTGGGCACACCAAGGAGAGGAGTACAACAACCACCCACCTGAAGTGCAAACTGTCCGGATCTGTACAGATGAAAATACCAAAAACTCCAACTCCTTGCTCCCACAAATTCAGCACACCCGTACTACTCCTGGTACAATACAAAGTCCACTAAATACACTAAGGCTCCCAATTATAGCTCTTATAATCACATACAACATCGGATTCCAAACTGTTAAATTATCACCTGCAGAAAGTGCCCAGGAAATTCCAAGAAAAATATCACGGCGATCCTCGCGTCGAAAGCTTCGCAACGATATCTTGCACGCCCAAATCTGAGTTCGGTAAGTCAAGATATAAATTCGGTAAGAGGGGTACATCATACAAAAATCTGTGCTAAAAACTGTACACTGTTCACTGAGAAAACAGTGATTTTCACCTCGAAATAATCCTCTGGAAAATCCAAGAAAATACGAGCGTGTTCCTTGCGATCCGTAGATGAAAAAGTTGTACAAGCTGGTTTCCGTCTGACGCTCGTACGCGAAGATATAGCCAAAATACCCCGCTGCTGTCAAGGAAATCCATACAGAAAAAGGGGTCACTGTTTGCCTCGGGATCCGTGCCAAAACCTCGAAACGGGAAAGCGCGACCAAAACAAAAGATGAAGTCCTACCTCTTAGGAGTCTGCCGGTGCAAGAATCACAGCAAAGTAATCTCGGGGTAGCCCAGGGGAGCTAAAACACTGTCGCTGCGCCGAAGAAGAACACTAGAAAGCAACGTCGCGCCGCACCGTAAAATGGGGAACCTCGGGATTCGAGCCTTTTAAAATCCTGAAACTTTGCGGGTGGATCAAGGATTAAGAGGGGAAAATTTCATCAATAGGGAGCTCGGGCAGAGGAGGTGCGGTTTGGGAGAAAAAAAGCCAAAGAAAGAGGCTCGGGTTGGCTATTTATAGAGCTGAAGAGAACAATTGGGAAAATTCCCAATGTGTCCTCACTTTCGGGCGCCCGAAAGTTTTCGGGCGCCCGAAAGTTTTCGGGCGCACACAGTGCGGCCCGGCCCGAGAACTTTCGGGCGCGCACAGTGAGGCCCGGCCCAAAACACGCGGTCGGACGGGATCCAGGCTTCGTCCGACCCGCCCCAGCGCTCGCCACGTGTCGCCCGAACAGGCAACAGCAAAACCGGCGTCCCGCACTCCGCCACGTGGCGTTGACCGTGCCTGCCCCGCGCACGTCGCCCCGGCTGACCCGCGCGTACGGCCACCTGCCCGCCGGTACGGCCACCTGCCCGCCTGCCAGCGCACGTCGCCCCACCTGCCACGCACAGTACACAGTCCAATGGGGAGGCGCCACGTGTCACACCCTTCACCTACTACGCCCGATGTACGTAATTTCAATGCACCGAACCAGTACGCAGATGCCACGTGTCCCAAGCCGGTCCACCGTGCACCACCGGCCTGCTCCGTGAACCCAGACCACAACACCGACCAGTAAGAACCTGCCACGTGTCCCTTCCTCGGGTGCACGACGGCCGCGTGGACCGCGCACCTGACCGCGCGCCCGGGCGCCTGCCCGCGCCCTGCCCGCGCCGCGTGCCGCCGCCTGCCGCCTGCCCGAGGCCGCGCCGCCGCCCGCCGGCGCTGCCCGCCGCCGCCGGCCGCCGCCGGCGATCGCCGGAGACACTGTTCCGGCGTGAACAGTACCCACAAGCTCAAAAACAGCAAGTAAATAGCCCATCTTGACCGTTTTCGCGCACTGATTCCAAAAACGACGTCCGTTTCGCCAAAATCCGCCTCCAAAATTTGCCGGAGGCTCCCCCAAGCACCAGAAACAGCAAAAACTTCCGGGAGTCCGCTTTTGGGCATCCGGACTCAGAATTAAGCAAACAAAAAGCTATCTTCAAGTGTTTTTCCGCGCTGAATCCAAATCCACCCTCCGTTCGGCCAAATTTCTTTTCTAAAATTCGGCAAAAGCAGCCGAAGGCCAATACAGCCAACCAAAGCTCACAGGGTCCATCTGTGGCATCCCTTTGATGCACCATGGGCCAGATACACCATCAACAGGTGTTTGCACAGTGGATTCATGGAAAAAAGCTGCATGGGGGTCAGGGGTCCTATAACCCTGACTCCTCGTGGACCCCAGACCAGCTGGTGGGTTCGTCGCTTGCTTCCACAACGACGCCGAGATCCGGACCCCCGCAAGGGAGGGAGCCCACCGGGGCTATGGCCCGGCAAGGCCCACGGAAGCCAACACCCCCCCGTTCAGAGACACAATCCACAAACCCAAAGAAGGAAGGTAGCAAAGGCCCAAACCCCAGGGCCCACCGGAACCACCACCCCGAGCCCAGCCAGCCCGAAGGCCCACGGCCCCTCCCGGAGGCCCACACCCAGCGTAACACCCATCCAATGTCCGCCTAACCCCACACCCTGCCAACACAAGCCCTCGAGAAGCAGACCGCACCGTCTCGTCCTCCGCACCCCACCTCAGCAGCGAAAAACCTGCCGAAACGAAATCCTCCTCCAGCACCAGCCCCCTCGAGAAGCGCTCCGCTCTAACCCGGCCTCCGCACCCCACTTCGAGCGGCCCGACCTCGACCACCACGCGAGACGAAGAGTCGTGACGCCCAGGGGTGACCCTCTTCCCTAGGTACGCGTCCCCCCCCCTCAAATCTGTGAAACCCGAAGAAACCATATTTGAAAACTTGCCCTTAGGGGGCAGGTCTGCAGCCCCGAGAACATCCGGCAGCAGACCCACCTCCTCCTTCAGCCCTTTGCCCGTGCTTCCGGTCGGCACGGACCAACGGGCCGCTGACCGGTCCGTAGGCACAAGCGGTACCTGTCGCGCCGGAGCAATGCCGTTCCGGCCGGCCGCCAACAGTGCCGGAAACGCCTCCGAGTCCGCCACCAAAGTCCCCTCCCTTCTACGATCCCTAATCTCAGACGAATTCCATGAATTACTGCGGTCGGAAGAAGCTCCTCGCCCGCCACGCTGTCCTCCGCCGCACCCTCCGCCAGGTCGACCCATCTTGCCAACTGCCGCCCCAGCGGGTCAGTTTGGTCGCCGCCCTCGTTGGGGTCACCACCCGCGAACGGGGTCCCTCTGTCCTCGCCTCCGAAAGGTGCTGTGCTGACCAACACCACCCTCACATTCACAATAACATCCCCCAAAGTGATAAACAAATTTTCTGGAATATCCGCCGGATCGTCCACCGCCACTTGGCACTTGAAAAAGTTGAAGTCGAGCAGGTTCCGGCTATGATCATCAGCCCTCAGGTATCTTCCGAACCCATTGACTAACGATGACACCCTACTCTCCGACCAACACTCAAAGGGGAGATTGATTAACTTGATCCACACTTTGAATGTCAGTCTAGCCCTAACCGCTTCCCTGTAAGGGTTCCAAGAAAAACACCTGAGGCGGCAATGGCCGAGCCGGACACCCTCCCTTCGAATCAGCGCTTCGGCTGGACCCACTGCGGTAGGAAGATCACGAAGTCCCGCTCTCGGAACTTGGTGACCAAAAAATCATTCGAGAAACCACCGAAGCGGCCCGCCAAGTCGTTAGCAATCGTCCCTTGTGGGTAGTGCCCGAGGTTCGCTGGACCCATGGGGGTAGCGAGTACCGCCCGCCTTCCTTGTTGTTGCCGGGTATAGAAGCCCTCGGAGAGTGGTACAAAAACCTTCATTGAGTGCGGCCGGAACCTGCCCCCCCCCCCCCTCCCTGCATCATTCCCCTCCCTCGAAAGCGGCAAGCACGAGCTAAGTGCCCAGTCCTGAAGCACCTGAGGCACCTCACAAGATCTCTACACTCACGCACCCGGTGGTCAGATGCAAGACATCTAAAACACCAGGGGCCCCTCTCCTTCCTCACCAGTGGGTGTACCAGCGCCCTATGCTTAGGAAGAGCCGGCTTAGTGCTCTGCGGAACTGGCCTCAACAGAGCCTCTTTATAGGAGCACCCCGACCTTGAGCTCTCCCGGCCAAGGACCCCCTCAGCAACCCGCAGGTCCTTCAGGCACCTCCCCCTAAGACCCTTCAGTAAACTCCCACCCTCAGAATCTCCACACGTGCTACTACCAGCAGAGTTGTCAACTACGAAGGGACATCTCCTCGCTAAGGGCCTCCCCACCTGGTCTGCCCAGGTAAGCTTTTTCCTCACACCTTGCTTGATCGATTTCTTGTCAACTTCACAAACCTCCTCCCTAAGATTCCTTGGTACCTTGACAGGGTCGAACCGACACTCTACCCCCTCCTGGTGCAACGTCCGACTCTGCTGACTCAGACGTCGCCCCTCCTCCACCCCTCCCTCGTGAGTAGCCTCCTTGATCTGCTCCTTCGATTTGACACCTGGCCTATGCAAGCTCTGGCCAGAGCTTCCAGAGCAGCACCTTCTCATCCTCTCAAGCTCAGCCCAAGCCCTTACGAGACGCCAAAGTTACATGGTTCTTAAACAAGAAAAGCGTTGTGATGGTTGATGTAACTTAAATTTATTATGATGCTTAATTTGATTGTCCTACTCTTGTAGTTGAGATTATTTTTACTATTTCGTGGCGTAATTTTTTTCGAAATATTTTATCTCGATCAAATTTTATTATTTCTGATAATTTTGAAATATTTTGAGAGTTGAGATAAACTATCCATCCTTTGGTGGTATAATACTATTCGATTTAATTCTAAACTTTATTAAGATTATAAATTAAATTTAAACTAAATTATGTACACATAATATATTATATATTATAATTGTGAGGAGTCGAATAGACTGGAAGAGCCAATCTTTTGAGGAGAAGGTTTATGTGCTGTTTCGACTCATTACCGGGTGAATTGGCTCAATTTTGGTCAACTGGCCCTTCGTGTAATTTCGACAAATTGGAGGAGCAAAGTTTGGATTGTAGCGGCTCATTTAATGGGAACAAAGATTGTGATGACCTGGATTTCTGCAGAGCTGTGGTGGAGTTATTGGTGGCTTCTGGGAGCCTGTTTTGTGTGTTGGAGGTGTTTGTGTACAAATTGGACATAAGTGGCGGACTTCGGGCTTAAATGGATCACGTGGGTGATCAGTGGACTCCGTCGGATCTTCGAAAGTGGTTTCGCGCGAAATGAATATTAAAATTGGGCTCACGTCTTTTCGGGTGCCTTTGGCAATTTTTAGAGTTGGAATTTGGCAAAACAGACGTCAAATTCGGATTCAGCGCGCGAAAACGGTTAAAATGGACTACCTACTTGACATTTTGCGCAACCGGTTACTGTTCATGCCGGAACAGTGATTCCGGCCGCCGGCGGCGAGCGGCGGCGGCGACGGGCAGCGGCGGAGCGCGGCGGATGGGCTCGGGCAGGCGGCGGAGCGGCCGCGGGCAGCGCGCGGGCGCGGGCAGCGCGCGGGCGCGGGCAGCGCGCGGGCAGGTGCGCGGGTGCGCGGGCAGGTGCGCGGTCCACGGGCCGGCATGCGCCGGAGACGGGACACGTGGCATCGCGTGGTTGGGTCGATTCAGTGGATGCGGTTCACGGAGTGGTGCGGCCGGTGCATGGACCGGGGTGGCCACGTGGCGGCCCAGGATTGGCTGGTCTTCGTGCACGCGGTGCACGCTGAGCCGCGGGTCTGCGGCCGTACGCACGTGGGCGGCGCACCGGCCGACCGGAGCCGTGTCGGGCGGGGCGGCGCACGCGGCGACACGTGTCGCCGCACCATAGGCGGGCGCCGCCCATCGCGCCGCTAATTACGGGGGGACGCGTGGCGCTTCCCCGTTGGGCCCGCACGGCTGCCGCCTGTTTGGCGGACACGTGTCGGGCCCTGGGCCGGGTCGGACGGCCGGTTGGACGCGGCGGGATCCCATGTGCGGGCTGGGCTGGGCCGGGCCGCACTGTGCGCGCCCGGAAAATCCCGGGCCGGGCCGCACTGTTCACGCCCGAAATGGGCCGGGCGCCCGAATCTTAGGACATATTGGGAATTATCCCAATTGTTTTTGTGGGCCTATAAATAGGCCCTTCCTCCCCCCTCTTCTCTGGCTTTTTTCGAGAGATAGAGAGAGAACTAGGGAGAGGCCATTGAAGAGATATTGTTCCTCACTGATTTTTCTACCTCGTGGTGCGTTCCCAGATTTTCTGGAAGTTCGACAGCGGCGATCCGGATTTTACAGTGTGCCTCAGTTTTTCCCCATTTTCGGCCCGTTATCGTCGCATTTTAGTCCGAGGAGTCCCCTGCGCAGTACAGGAGTCCTTTTTCGACGATTTCTTCACCGGTGTGTTCCTGAGAGGTAGGGCTTCGTTTTCCATGTTGATGGTTTCTCTAGATTCCGATTCCTTGGCACGATTCCCGAGGTGTTTTGACCCCTCTTTTGCTGTTTGGGTTTTTGGACAGCGGCAACTTCGACGAATTGTTTCTCGGTGTAGGAATATCTGATCGAGGCGATTCAAGAGTCAATTTTGGGCTACTTTTCGCGAGGAACACAACCGTAATTTTTCTGGGATTTTTGAAGCTCAGAACAGAGGTGAAATTCCTCGTTTTGCGTGCTGATTATAAAAACAGCAAAATCTGTTTTGAGACTTGTAGTTTTTACACCGTGTACACTTATGTGATGTTGTAGGATACTGTTTCAGCTGACGGTGTGCTTAGAGGACAGCGGGTATTTTCTTAGTTTGTTGTGCACGCTTTTCGAGGTGGGTGGTTGTTGCTTGCCTCTATTTTGACATGCTCACTAGGAATATTAGAGTGATCCCCTTTATTTGGACATCTTGAGTAATCATGATTGGGGTTGGGTTTATGCATGCCTTTGTGGGGATAGGGTTGCTATGATAACGTTTAACCTTGTATGTGGAATGGAATATTTATTCTGGACTATATGATTATCCTATTAGTGGTACTACGCGAGGGTAGGTGACATGCATAGGTGGATACTGTTAATGATCAATGGCTTACATGATTATTTCCTTGAGAACACTTGCATGCTTATATGGACATCTAGATAGGCCATCTTTTGTCGCTACACTTTCATGCTGGAACTTGACTTAGGAGAAACCCTGTTTGCTTCTATTCTCCTTATTCTTTAGTCAGGTGGTTATGGTTGCTCTGGTTGAGCAGGGGTTGGGTTAGTGTAGCAGGGGCCTGGATTGTGGATTATGGGTTTTGGCGGCAACCGCGGATATTGGGCGGTTGACCGGATGTCGGTTATAGGACGTCGGTGGTAGGACATGGTTTAGCGGGTATTGCGGCGACCGCGGATTTTGGGCGATCGACCGGATGTTCATTTGTGCATCAGATTTGGGAATCTGTGTTTCTTTTAATGGAGGGGTGTGTTCCACTGGGGGCTTTACAGTTGTGATCTAGTCCTGCTTTTGATATTGATTATACCGGCGCGGTTATTGCCCGGTGGTGCTTTCCTCGAGTGGGTCGCTTCCCTCCAGTTCCCCTCCGGAGGCCGGGGCCAGGCAGTCATGTACAGTTTTGCTATCACATCGGCGCGGCATACTTGCCCGATGATGAGGACGGTACAGATTGGGTCCATCTGGGATGGTTGATTACTGTTGCATACGGTTATTCCAGTCTAGAACTGTATCTTAGAGGCATAGTAGCGGTAGTTTCCTTTCTTCAGCAGTCATCATTGCTTACCATACTCTTTCCTTTTTGCCTCTGGTAGACCTAGTGGGTGTGTCAGAGTTTGAGGTTTTACCCACTAGAGGAGGCTACTGGTTTACTAGTAGTTCTCACCCCCATTCTTCTTTTTCTTTCCTTCTCCTTTGTTTTGCAGAGCCTTCTGCGGGTGCTGTTGGGCATAGAGCGGCGGGTCGAGGAGAGAGGACGGCAGAGTAGCTAGACAGTGGACCCGACAGTGAGTTAGCCAGACTTGCACCTCTTATGTATCCTATCTCAGACGTTTGTACTTTTGGGGTCTGGCTTTAGCCAGCTGGTTGTATTTTATGGTGAGCTGGGAGAGAGACTTGTACTTTATTCTACTGATACTTGTATTTTTATTTACAGTCCAGTCTGAGATGTAGTATTTTCTGTTCAGCTCTGTTTTATTGCTCTATTTTGGTATTTGATTTATCTGAGCAGGTTACCGACGCTTCGTGTATGCGGAAAATTCCGTGTGCACGGCGGATCTGTAGACGAGCCCGAGTTCTGGTTTACACTCGGGGCGTGACAGATTAAGTTGGTATCAGAGCTTAGGGATAGGTCAGTTGGGACTTAGGAAACCCTAGGCTTTTGGTTAGCCCTAGGATGATAGGGCGTGAGGGACGTGACATTTTGCGAAAGTCGGTGATTTAGTTTTTGGACTCTTCCAGTGAGTGAAAAGGGATCGACATATCCTATTTCTGTGGGACAGTTATGTTGGCTGCAGACAACATAAAGTTACAGAAATAGAAGGATGTCCTTGACTTTCGCTAGATTGGGTCGTGTGTGGTTGTGTGGCTGACTTGTGGTTTCTTGTGGCAGATGCCTCCCCGACGTCGGATTCCTACCCGGGGTGCCCCTACGCCCCCTGTTGAGCCAGGACAGGCTGGACCTTCTGAGATCACTGAGTTGAGGGCCTTGGTGGCCCAATTGGTTGAGAGCAACCGCCGGCAGGAGCAACGGATTGAGCAGCTACTGGCGCAGAGAGAGGCGCCGCCTCCGACAGTTTTAGACGCCCCGGCATCACCTGTGGTACCACTTGTGCCGACGGCGCCATCATCGAGTAGCGGGGCTCGGGGAGTTGCCCAGCCTTTGACCCTGGCCGAGGAGCAAGATATTGCTGACAAACTTGATAAGTTTTGTCGGCACGGACCGCCTAGATTCTCGGGGCGGGATATGCAGCCGTGGGAGGTTGGGACATGGCTATCAGCAATAGAGAAGATTTTCAGAGATTTCTTTATCGACCCGAGGTACAGAGTTCATATGGCGGTACACTGCCTAGATGGAGATGCAGATACTTGGTGGCGTCGGGTGGAGCCACGGGAGTTTCAGATTTCTCGTCAGTTACCCTGGTCTGAATTTCGGCGTATGGTATTGGATACCTATTTTCCGACCAGCGTGAAGAGGAAACTGGAGGATGATTTGAAGAACCTTCAGCAGGGCGACCGGTCTGTTCAGGATTACCATCAGGAGTTCTTACGGTTGCTTAACTGCGTGCCCTATGTCGCCCGTGATGGGCCACATCAGGTCGAGTTATTCGAGGCAGGCCTCCGCAGCGAGATTTATACCCTAGTGCATGCACAGCGACTCCAGAGTCTTAAGGAGGCCGTCGAGCATGCCGAATGGGTGGAGAGAGGCGACACAGTGGTGGCGAGGCGAGGCAGGATGGTTGCACCGAGTTCCGTTAGGAAACGACCAGTATCCGAGGACGAGGGACAGGCTAGCTCGTGGAGACCATCGCGGCCTCAGTTACTTAGCCGTGGGCGTGCGGAACAGCGAGAGCCTAGTGGATCGCAGAGGCCATCGCAGCAGCAGCCGGAGTCTCAGCATCAGATACAGAGCCAGCAGTCGGCGGGACAGCCACGGCTTCGCGACAGAGACAGATGTATATTCTGTGGAGGATCTCACTTGTCGCACACTTGCGATCAGAGGTGGGGTCGTTGTTATAAATGTGGACAGTCGGGTCACATTCGAGCTTCGTGCCCCCTTTCGACTTCAGCGGCACCCTCATCAGCATCGGCTCCTTTTCCGCCTCAGCAGCAGCTGTCAGCTCAGCGGTCTTATGCTCCAGCGAGCGGATCACCTTCTTTTTATCCTGCGGATCACCGGCCGCCGGCTCAGAGCGGTCGGGTCTACGTTGCTCAGGTGGAGGATTTTACAGCAGCCGACCTTGTGGTGACAGGTATTATTTTATTTATTGACCGGCATTAGGTTCTGCATTGTATTGCACTTGAGCATCCTAGTTATTTGTTAGGAGTGTATTCACTACCTTGCATAGGTTAGGGGGTAGGACGGTTACCTAGTGTACGGGAGGTTCATATTCCCGATCTTTGACGCGTGGGGGTGTGTTGTTGGTCCTGCCCGGTGCAGTTGAGTCCTCGATGGTACCAGTAGACCTGATGGTCTTAACCTAGTTATGGGACTTGGTTTTAGTACTTAGGACGGTTTGGCCGGCTCGATTTTCTTCTTTTCGCGGCGGTTGATTGTGCCGCGAGGACGGTCCTCCTGGGGAGGGGTTAGGCCAGGTGTAGATGGTGTGCCGGGGTTACTTGGGGGCTATCTTTGCCTCTTTTGTTTCGACTTCGCGTGCGGGACGAGTGTTCCGCCGTAGGTGCGCAGCCTTTTTGGCTAGCGTGGTTGTGGAATACCCCGGGAGCGCGGTGATACTCGGACTGAACTTTTATGCCTTTGGACTTGGTGGTTAGATTACCGGGGGCCTAGGTGGAGCGGATGTTTTGCCGGTACAGACTACTTGGTAGCTCTAGCAATTAGCCCACTGTACTCATGTGAGGTGGTGCGGTTTTCTGGAGTGCCCGCCTCTATTTTGTTCTAGTTAGAGGCTGAGGATTGCATCGCGTCTCTAGAGGAGGTATTAGTCAGCCTTGGGAGCTTGAGGGGCGGATGATCGGATATTTACCCCACTTTATTTGGTCGAGGTGCCGGATTGAGGAATGATTTAGTTTCGAGAACGAAACTTTCTTTTAGTGGGGGAGGATGTGATGACCTGGATTTCTGCAGAGCTGTGGTGGAGTTATTGGTGGCTTCTGGGAGCCTGTTTTGTGTGTTGGAGGTGTTTG
This sequence comes from Tillandsia fasciculata, assembly GCA_029168755.2. Classification (NCBI taxonomy): domain Eukaryota; kingdom Viridiplantae; phylum Streptophyta; class Magnoliopsida; order Poales; family Bromeliaceae; genus Tillandsia; species Tillandsia fasciculata. Next base: position 12,306,438 of record CM054945.1, read on the forward strand.
TGTACAAATTGGACATAAGTGGCGGACTTCGAGCTTAAATGGATCACGTGGGTGATCAGTGGACTCCGTCGGATCTTCGAAAGTGGTTTCGCGCGAAATGAATATTAAAATTGGGCTCAGCGCGAAGTTTGGACAAAAGAACGTCTTTCCGGGTGCCTTTGGCAATTTTTAGAGTTGGAAATTGGCAAAACGGACGTCAAATTCAGATTCAGCGCGCGAAAACGGTTAAAATGGACTACCTACTTGACATTTTGCGCAACCGGTTACTGTTCATGCCGGAACAGTGATTCCGGCCGCCGGCGGCAAGCGGCGGCGGCGACGGGCAGCGGCGGAGCGCGGCGGATGGGCTCGGGCAGGCGGCGGAGCGGCCGCGGGCAGCGCGCGGGCGCGGGCAGCGCGCGGGTGCGCGGGCAGGTGCGCGGTCCACGGGCCGGCGTGCGCCGGAGACGGGACACGTGGCATCGCGTGGTTGGGTCGGTTCAGTGGACGCGGTTCACGGAGTGGTGCGGCCGGTGCATGGACCGGGGTGGCCACGTGGCGGCCCAGGATTGGCTGGTCTTCGTGCACGCGGTGCACGCTGAGCCGCGGGTCTGCGGCCGTACGCACGTGGGCGGCGCACCGGCCGACCGGCGCCGTGTCGGGCGGGGCGGCGCACTCGGCGACACGTGTCGCCGCACCATAGGCGGGCGCCGCCCATCGCGCCGCTAATTATGGGGGGACGTGTGGCGCTTCCCCGTTGGGCCCGCACGGCTGCCGCCTGTTTGGCGGACACGTGTCGGGCCCTGGGCCGGGTCGGACGGTCGGTTGGACGCGGCGGGATCCCGTGTGCGGGCTGGGCTGGGCCGGGCCGCACTGTGCGCGCCCGGAAAATCCCGGGCCGGGCCGCACTGTTCACGCCCGAAATGGGCCGGGCGCCCGAATCTTAGGACATATTGGGAATTATCCCAATTGTTTTTGTGGGCCTATAAATAGGCCCTTCCCCCCCCTCTTCTCTGGCTTTTTCCGAGAGATAGAGAGAGAACTAGGGAGAGGCCATTGAAGAGAAGTTGTTCCTCACTGATTTTTCTACCTCGTGGTGCGTTCCCAAATTTTCTGGAAGTTCGACAGCGGTGATCCGGATTTTACAGTGTGCCTCGGTTTTTCCCCATTTTCGGCCCGTTATCGTCGCATTTTAGTCCGAGGAGTCCCCTGCGCAGTACAGGAGTCCTTTTTCGACGATTTCTTCACCGGTGTGTTCCTGAGAGGTAGGGCTTCGTTTTCCGCGTTGATGGTTTCTCTGGATTCCGATTCCTTGGCACGATTCCCGAGGTGTTTTGACCCCTCTTTTGCTGTTTGGGTTTTTGGACAGCGGCAACTTCGACGAATTGTTTCTCGGTGTAGGAATATCAGATCGAGGCGATTCAAGAGTCAATTTTGGGCTACTTTTCGCGAGAAACGCAAACGTAATTTTTCTGGGATTTTTGAAGCTCAGGACAGAGGTGAAATTCCTCGTTTTGCGTGCTGATTATAAAAACAGCAAAATCTGTTTTGAGACTTGTAGTTTTTACACCGTGTACACTTATGTGATGTTGTAGGATACTGTTTCAGCTGACGGTGTGCTTAGAGGACAGCGGGTATTTTCTTGGTTTGTTGTGCACGCTTTTCGAGGTGGATGGTTGTTGCTTGCCTCTATTTTGACATGCTCACTAGGAATATTAGAGTGATCCCCTTTATTTGGACATCTTGAGTAATCATGATTGGGGTTGGGTTTATGCATGCCTTTGTGGGGATAGGGTTGCTATGATAACGTTTAACCTTGCATGTGGAATGGAATATTTATTCTGGACTATATGATTATCCTGTTAGTGGTACTACGCGAGGGTAGGTGACATGCATAGGTGGATACTGTTAATGATCAATGGCTTACATGATTATTTCCTTGAGAACACTTGCATGCTTATATGGACATCTAGATAGGCCATCTTTTGTCGCTACACTTTCATGCTGGAACTTGACTTAGGAGAAACCCTGTTTGCTTCTATTCTCCTTATTCTTTAGTCAGGTGGTTATGGTTGCTCTGTTTGAGCAGGGGTTGGGTTAGTGTAGCAGGGGCCTGGATTGTGGATTATGGGTTTTGGCGGTAACCGCGGATATTGGGCGGTTGACCGGATGTCGGTTATAGGACGTCGGTGGTAGGACATGGTTTAGCGGGTATTGCGGCGACCGCGGATTTTGGGCGATCGACCGGATGTTCATTTGTGCATCAGATTGGGGAATCTGTGTTTCTTTTAGTGGAGGGGTGTGTTCCACTGGGGGCTTTACAGTTGTGATCTAGTCCTGCTTTTGATGTTGATTATACCGGCGCGATTATTGCCCGGTGGTGCTTTCCTCGAGTGGGTCGCTCCCCTCGAGTTCCCCTCCGGAGGCCGGGGCCAGGCAGTCATGGACAGTTTTGCTATCACATCGGCGCGGCATACTTGCCCGATGATGAGGACGGTACAGATTGGGTCCATCTGGGATGGTTGGTTACTGTTGCATACGGTTATTCCAGTCTAGAACTGTATCTTAGAGGCATAGTAGCGGTAGTTTCCTTTCTTCAGCAGTCATCATTGCTTACCATACTCCTTTCCTTTTTGCCTCTGGTAGACCTAGTGGGTGTGTCAGAGTTTGAGGTTTTACCTGTTACGGCATTTTGGTGTTGGCATATTTCGTGAGTCAAGTCAGTGAGTTGAGTCGGAGTCTTGAAGTGATCAAATTGTCAATCAGCAATCGAAGACTTAGAGAAGATTCAACAAGAGCTCAAGTTGACACTTAGTGTTTTGAGTCTTGAAGATTGAAGGTGAAGAATTGTGGATCATATAGATCAATCTCAAGGAAAATGGATTCGGAATGCTTAGGTACGTTTAACTAAATAATTTTGGTGATCCGAATACATTTGAGTAGTTTAGAAACACTTGGATAAGGTTTCATTGCATAAAAGTCAAAAACTGTTTTTTCAGGAAATCAGGTCCGGACCGTGGAATCCGGTCCGGACCCCGAACCTTGTTTTTTCAGGAATTCTCTGAAAAACAATGACAGTCCGGACCGCCGAATTCCAGTCCGGACCGTCGTACGGGAAAAATTTTGTTAAGGCAGTTTTTGATGCTTATCTCTTTCCAAAGGTTTCTAAACTATAAATAGACACTTAGGGTTTCTCAAGAGGTACCGATTAATTAAGAAAACACTCGAGAGCAACCCTAGAGGCTAGGTTTTTATCGTTCTTCACTTTAGCCTCTTTTAGGTCTATTCGACGGTTCTTCCAAGACGATCTTTTGTCGAATTGATCTAGACTTTGCTTAGAGATTTCTCCCATGGATCTTTATTGATAATCTAAGCAACGGATCACCATCGAAGCTTTTATCAAGTTTGCGTCGTGGATTCGACGTAGCATCGTGTATTCGATGTGTTGAAGGCGTTTCGTGGATTCGAAACGTGTGCTCGTGGATTCGAGTGGCGTTCGTGGATTCGAACGTGTGCAGTGGACGTGCAGTCAGTGAGCGCAAGATCCGAAGAAGTTGAAGGAGGGGTTTGAGTCCGTGGAGTCGGTAATCACCTTGTTATTCTTCCTTTCTTAGTGGATTGTTATTGCGTGTTGGTCCCGTGGTTTTTCTCCTGGATTGGAGTTTCCACGTAAATCTCGGTGTGCTGTTTTTTATTTCCGCATTGGTTTTTATTTTTGCACTGAGATTTGTTTTTAAAATATTACACCTATTCACCCCCCTCTAGGTGTTTGATAGTACCTATTTAGATCCTTGTGGATCCTAAAAACCAACATTACCCACTAGGGGAGGCTACTGGTTTACTAGTAGTTCTCACCCCCATTCTTCTTTTTCTTTCCTTCTCCTTTGTTTTGCAGAGCCTTCTGCGGGTGCTGTTGGGCATACAGCGGCGGGTCGAGGAGAGAGGACAGCAGAGTAGCTAGACAGTGGACCCGACAGTGAGTTAGCTAGACTTGCACCTCTTATGTATCCTATCTCAGACGTTTGTACTTTTGGGGTCTGGCTTTAGCCAGCTGGTTGTATTTTATGGTGAGCTGGGAGAGAGACTTGTACTTTATTCTACTGATACTTGTATTTTTATTTACAGTTCAGTCTGAGATGTAGTATTTTCTGTTCAGCTCTGTTTTATTGCTCTATTTTGGTATCTGATTTATCTGAGCAGGTTACCGACGCTTCGTGTATGCGGAAAATTTCGTGTGCACGGCGGATCTGTAGACGAGCCCGAGTTCTGGTTTACACTCGGGGCGTGACAAAGATGGTAACGTGCCGTGCAGACCAACCCTATCGCGCCGTGCCGTGCCGTTATGCTAGCTTTGGATTGTCACATCAACTTTTTTTCTCTCTTCATTTAGTTTCCCAATAAATAGAAGAGAAGCTGGGTCTATCTAGAGGGAACCCAAAACAAAGGAGAGGAAGAATTAGACGATCTGAGGAGTGTCAGGAATCTCCTGAGGAAGGAGACAAGCTTGAGAGAGTAGGACCTTACCCTTTGTCCAAGTCGGCTTACAACCAGAGGAGCTCCTACGTTGATCTCAGAGATCGAGAGCCGTCATGTAACAAGCAAGCTCGACTAGAGGTGGGGAATATCACTAAATAGGGGTGATATCTTATTTTGTCTATTGCTCTCGAGATTTAGTTCTGCATGTTTAGTTTCCTTCATTACCTGGTGATGAGTGTACAAGCCAACGATGGGAGGGTGACGTGAGCACGACTCGGCCCCCCAGGTGGGAGTTGTGGGTATAGCCCTCCAGAGAGTGGCGTGAGCAAGTCTTAGTGTAGTAACCATGAATATTTAAATAAGAGAGAATACGGAAAATATAAATTTCTAGAATTTCTGGAGATTTAAAATTCAAAAATTTGAATTTCTGATGGGTCTTCGCGATGAAACGGCTAATTTAATGAAACGAGATCCAATCCTGATGAAACAAAATTGTTACTTGAACGGTCTCGTCGCGCTAAATGTCGTGGTGAAGTTCGATTTTGATTTCTGCGAAGAGAAACCATAGAAAAATGCGAAACAAAACATATTTCAGTAGTGAAAAATATGCGACATTTTATGCGCTGTTTCGTACGAAACTCAACAGAGAGGTGCCTATATGCGAAATAAACATGCTGAGAAGGACCCATGTAAAAGTATTAATATATAATGGATAAAAGTGCATTTTGTAACAAATATATATATATATATATATATATATATATATATATATATATATATATATATACACACACACATACACACACAAGAGTATAGGTGGGAGAATGTGATGACCCGGATCTTCGTAGTTATTACAGTGTGATCGACAGCTTGTGGAGGCCTATTTCTGTTGATAGTGTTGGTTGCGCGCAAATCGGACCAAAGAAATAGACTCGGTGCGAAAAATGAATCAACTTTACCTATTTGGATGTTTCGTCAAAAAATAGAAATGGATTCGTGTAAAACGGAGGCCGTATTTGGATTCAGCGTGAAAAAACGATGAAAATCGACTATTTGCATGTATTTTTCTGAGTCCGGACGCTCGAAAACGGACAACCCGAAGTTTACAGTGTTTTTGGGTGTTTGGTGGACCGGTGGACCGAGGGGGTGTGCCACGTGGCGGCTTCCCATTGGTGCCGTATGCCATGTGGCGGCTTCCCATTGGTGCTGAGTGTGCCAAGTGGCGGCTTCCCATTGGTGCTCTTTGGACAAGTGGCGGCTTCGGAGTAGCGGGTGCATCGAGTGCGGTGCACACGGAGCGGCGCGGCCGCCGAGAGGATAGGGCGCGCCACGTGGCGGCTCCCTATTGGCCAGCGCCGATTGCGCTGTCGGGCGCTGGTTGGATAGGGTTGCCACGTGTCAGCCGCTGATTGGATGAGGCGTTGACCCGGGGCGTGGGCGCGGGGCGAGCGACGCGTGGCGCGGATCGGGTGACGCGTGGCGCGATCGGACGGCTATGGTGAATTTGGGCGCTCCTCGCAGGCATCTCCACAGAACTTCCGGGCGCCCGAAAATGCCCCCTGCGCTCGAATTCTGGGGCTTTTTGCATGAAACTTTTGGGCTATAAATTGGTCTTTTCCCCCTCCTTTTCTATTCTTTTGGAGCCTGGTTTTTGGGAGATCTTCCCAGAGCTTCTTCCCCCACCTCTTCTTCATCTCCACCACCATTTTTGGACTTTGTGGGAGCTTCTACGCCACTTTTAGTCGAGATCGAAGAAGGTGATCCTTAGGAGCTTTGTGAGCTATTTTCGTCACATTTCGGTGCAGAGGCTCTACAGAGCTCATTTCTTAGAGTTTTAAGCTCATTTTTTGGTTCTTTGTATTCACAAGAGGCAGGCCTACAATTTTGGTACCCAACTCTTCCCTTAGATCATGAGTTTTTATAGTGTTTTTAAGCTATCTTTGCGACCCTTTGTTTCAGCCTGGAATCATGGACAATTCTTAGTGTTTTGGCTTTTCTGGACAGTAGGATGGGAGTTTTTGGATGATTTTTGTGGAAAAATTTCCAGGATTCAAAGATCTACAATATTGGTATGTATGATTTCCCCTATATCTAAGTTTTTATTGAGGTTTATTTATGATCTTTGGAACACCTTGCTGCATTCGTGCACAGATGGAACTTGGTGGATAGTTCAAAGTATTTATGGATTTTCTTCTTCATCCGAGCATGGATTTTGGAGTTCTTTAGCTCAATTTGCATATACTCTCGATAAAGAATCCAATGATACCTCTCTTGCTGGATTTGGAGCTCATTTGATTAGGTAACTTTAACGATCTTCCCAGCTCTGTTATAAGGTTTACTGCAGTCCCTGTTTTAGTTTTTGATTTGAGCAATGCACCTTGGAATGCAGATATCTTTGGGAATATTAGGTCTTTTTCGGATTTTCAAGTTGGGACTTCTTCTTAACTTCATGGTGAGCAAATTCTCTTTTGTGATATGTGGATGATTCCCTTTGGAAAAGCCTCTAATTAAGGTTGGACGTTCAAGCAGGTTTATGTTGGCAGTTTTGGGATAGTAGTGTGATATTTGCTTTATTTGAATTTTAAGGAAAATTAATGATGGATTTTTGAGAACTTGAAAATGTTTGTACGGAAGAGGAAATCTTTGTTTTACTATTGGGGACTTCATTTTGAGGTATTTGAGATTGCACATACTTTTTATTTAGCTTCGTTACACTTGCTGAAATTCTGGAATGTAACCGCGCAGCGTGCATTGTTTCAGTGATTGCGCCCAATCCGTGTAACGGATTTAGATGATTTTCGTGGTATCGGACTCCTGGGAGGATAAGGATTACTCACACTAAATTTCAGCCAGATCGGGCAGCGGATCATCAAGTTTCTGGTGGGTTGTTGTGCTTTTCCGAAAAATGACAATTTACCTACTCGGGCTATTAGATTTCCATATGACATAGTTGATCGTTGTCTTCTTTTTCTTGGTGAATCATGCTTGAATATCCATGTTTATATTAGGTTAATTGATCCTCAGTTTATACATGAGTGAATGATTAGTTTGGTTGATGTTACATTATCTCATATGAAGTTGATTACAAGTGACCATCCCTAAACCTATGCTATGTGAGAGTGATTGGGAAATTAATCTTTAGCCAACACTTTGTGATGAATGGTTAACATAATTATGTGGGAATGATTGTGATGGTTATGTGTGAATGGTTAACAGAATTATGTGGGAATGATTTGATGGTTATGTGTGAATGGTTAATATGGTTATGTGAGAATGATTTTGTTTGTTATATGCGAATGGTTGGTTGATTTATGTGAGAAGGACTTGATGGGGTTATGTGAGAAGTGTTTGGTTGTAATGTGAGGAGGACTTGGTTGGTTCATGTGAGGATGATTAGTTGTTTATGTGAGAATAGTTTGTTGATTGATCTTTAATCTAGCGTATGTGAAAATGGATGTTGTTGGTAGATCCTATGTTCATCCTATGTGAGATCAATGAAGGTTGTTGAATTTTAGTCTATTTATTGGTGATACTTGATTGAATGTCCATATTTAAGTGATGTTAAATGATCTTTAGCATATCCATGTGTGAATGTGAGGTGTGATAAGCGTTGTACCACCTTATGTGATGATTGATTATAAGTGACACTTCTTTAACCTATGCTTTGTGAGAGTAAACGGGTATTTGTTCATCAACCTACACTATGTGTGAATGGATGGTTCATGTGAGGGTGGTTAGTTGTTTATGTGAGAATAGTTAACTTTATTAATCTTGATCTAATTTATGTGAGATTGATCCCTATTAATGGTTCTACTTCATTCATGAAAAAGGATGGTTATTGTTAGATGTTGAGATTCATTCCTTATGAGATTAAGTATTGCTCAGGACTCCTAAACCCTTCAAGTGAAATTGGATATTTTCGGTTATCTCCTGATTCATGTTATGTGAAAATTGTGATGGCTACTATTCTCCTTTTATTTCCAAATGAGAATAATTTCATGCTTGTATGGACATCTAGATAGGCCACTATTTATTGCTACACTATCATATTGGGACTTGACTTAGGAGAAACTATGTTGGTTCTTTTCTCCTTTTTATTCAGATACATGATGCATATTGCTCGGGTTCGAGCAGGGTTGTAGGATAGTGTAGCCGAGATTATCGAGTCGGGGATGGTTGTACCTGATTGTGGACTTGTTGGGTATTGCGGCGACCGCGGACATTTGGCGGTTGACCGGATGATTACTTTTGCATCAGATTGAGGATCGGGGTTTCTTTAGTGGATGGATTTTTCCACTTTGATCATAGTCGTGATCCAGTCCTGCTATATTGAGATACTTGTGACATGGTTACTTTACTCGTATGGGTCGCTCCCCTCGAGTGCCACTCCGGAGGTGGGCTTATGACCGAGCCGTGTGCCGGTCCGTTGGTTATGTTAAGATCGAGCCGTGTGCCGATCAGTTACTAGGTTATTGAGTTCGACGACAGAGCAGGCAATACCAGGTTCTATACCGGTCCATTTGATTGGGTTTATATTGACAGATATTGTTCACTGATGCATGCATACTGTTGGGTTATACTAATATGGATCTAAATAGGGGAAAAAACACCTAGAGGGGGGTGAATAGGTGTAAACAATAAACACTCAAAAAATCATTGCGCAATAAAACCCAATGCGGAAATAAAAAATAACACGCAAGATTTTTACGTGGAAAAACTCCAAACCGGAGTAAAAAACCACGGGACCGATAACATGGCGAAATCCACTAGAATTAACACACGTACAAGGTGATATAACGTACTCACAGACGACTCAACCTTTTACCATACGCTCCTAGTAGATCTTCTCCGCTCGCTCCACAACGCGTCTCGAATCCACGATCTGCGTCCAACGCTGAATCCACAGCGTCCAACGTCGAGTCCACGACGTCCGACCGAATCCACGGTCTTCACCCAGTAGCACGCTTCGAATCCACGAACGTACCTCGCCTCGAATCCACGAAAGCGGTTGCACCTTGAATCCACAAGGCCACGCGAGTCCACGCGCCGATTTGGGGTAAATCGTTGTTTTTGGGTGGTGATGATCCGCCGAATACTTAGATTAGAAATAGATCGGAAATACCATCTAAGTATTCATTGATTTGATTCTACTCAAAATCTGAGTTTGGAAAACCTAGAATCAAATCAATCAATATAGATGAAGAAACATAGAATTAATCTATTGATTTCCTTTCTTCTCTATATGTGGATTTTTCTCTTTCGATCGTATTTTTCTTTATTTTCGGATGCCCTAGAAAATGAATAAAGGGTCTATTTATAGGTTAGAGACCATTGGAAGAAGATAAGGATCAAAAACTTGCCTTTTCTGGAAATTTTACGGACGGCGATTCGGATCGGATTTCTGCGATCCGGATTGCAATAGCAAGAAAGACGGTTTCCAGAAAAACAATAGTTCGGGATCCGGATCGAAGTTCCTGATCCGGATCGTTCATACAGTTTCACCAAACACCAACGTTCGGGATCCGGATTGCAAAGCCTGATCCGGATCGTTCAAATACAAAGGTAAAACTAGTGTTCAGGATCCGGATCAAAGGATGCTGCGATACGGATTGAACCAGTGTATGAACGAACACCCTTCGGGATCCGGATTGCAAGGTCTGATCCGGATCCTGAACATGTCCCATGTCCAGATTTTGATTTTTTATGCAGTTAAAAATTCTTCCAAGTGTTTCTACACTACAAGAAGTATTCGGATCACCAAAAATCTTTAGTTAAACATACCTGATCCTTTTGAATTCTTCTTTCTTGAGATTGAGGTATATGATCCAAACTTCTTTCATCTTCAATCTTCAAGACTTAATACTTTCACGAAATACGCCAACTCAAATTCCATAACAATCTCCCCCTTTGGCGGTTTCGTGACAAAACACAAATCCACAAAAGAAAATTCAAAAAGGATATTTTTGTTGCTATCACCATACAACAAAAATTTACAATGGAGATCCAAAAATTAAATACATGAGATAAACTCCTAAAACAGACTCTAGACTTAGACATCTGTACTCTCTGCAAAAAGAAATCATTCTTGACAAAAAAGATCATTAGATACCTCAAGAATTTTAGCATACAAAACCAAGCAGAGATGAGTTTATACTCATCATGACATTTAGTAATTCAGATATGTAATAAGATCATAATCAATCATTGACATATCTTCTAAGCAATAAGATTCCAAATGTCATAACTTTGCTTTTTTAGTAATCAAACAACTTGTTAGTAATAATACATGTCCAAATAGTTAGTCAAATAGTTAGTAGGGACATGCAACAAATCACCAAATAAAAACCAAAAGTTGTAATACTTACCTTCCACCAAAGTCAAAGTTTGAGTTCTGTCAAAGTTTGAGTTCGTTCAAAGTTCTCACACAAAGTTTTCTCTACTCTCTCCCCCTTTTTGTCACAAACAAAGCCAAAAATATAGTCAAAACTACAAAGTGTAAGGAGAGTTAAAAGTTCCAATATCAAGAAAAACCTGAGAACTAAAAAAAAACTAAAAACTAAGTCCTAAAAAGGTAAAACCCTGCACAAAAGATTAAAAAGAAAATGTGTCAAAAAGTAATCAATCATCAGAATCAGAGTCTTCAGAGCTCGTACAGCCCATTTTAGAGAACATCTTTTTCACCAGCTTGTTCATTAAATTGACCTTCTTAGTTATGGTAATATGAGCTGCCGTGATGAGCTCAAGCTCATTGGAAATTCTTTGCTGTTCCTTCGAAATCTGTTCCAGCTTAACGGATAATCGTTGTTGTTCTTTGTAGATGGATGAGACTGATTCTTCATTCGCTGGTGCGGGTGCTGGTTGTGATGGTGATGCGGCAGTGCTTGTACTGGGTTTCGTTCCGAAAGCAGGAACTGGAGTGACATGTGGCAACTTATGGAGGGACTTGACAATGGTAGATTCATCGATCATGCTCAAGCATTGATGATAAGTTGTTGAACTAGTATCAACCTGAAATTTCTTTAAGATCCTCATTATAATTAATGGAAATGGAATTCTTTCAGTGGGATGAGGATGCTCAACATATCTCGCCATTCTATTCCAAATAATGTATGGAATGTTGATATTTAATGCCGTTGCCTCTGACGGATGTCCTAAGAGATACAAAAACAGCAACCGATCCCATCTCACGACTTTCGTCTGCATATTTGGAAGGATATTGTAACATGTGATGAAGTTTAGGAATCTGTACTCAAGACGAAGTTCTTTGGATTTGACAGATTTCTCCGTTGATTGTGTTCCCTCCAAACAAATTCCCTCTATAACTTTTTGCCACATCGTGTTTGTCAAACCTATTCCCTTCAAGTAATTGATTCCTGTCTTGCTGGCTTGCATTCCCAAAACCTCGCCAATCAAATGTGGAGTAATCTTAAATCTTGTGCCTTGGATATTCGTGTAAAACTCCATTGGACCGTTTTCAAACTCTCGAAGGTGCCGTGCATTTGTATAGAAGGTCCTCACGTGATGCAGACAGTAGCCAAGCGTTTCTGGGAATCGGCATACTTGAATAAGGTTCGCTTGTTCAAGCAGAACACCAAACTCAGGGGAGTGACCTCGTAGAGCCTCAATGTTAACATGCCTCTCGCCAATGCATTCACGATGTGCAAAAGCTCTAAGGCGATCAGTGTTAACGAACACTTCTTCCAACCGTGGCGGGGAGTCAGGAGCTATCGGCGTGTCAACATCAATGTCCCGTCGTAGTCCAAAGCGTCTAGTTACTCGTTTTCTTTTCACAGAGATGGTAGGTGCAGCCATAGGTGCTTTTCCTGTGTCCATGGTTGCCTTTCCCTTTGAACCATCGGAGGCTTTTCCTTTTGAACTATCAGACGCCTTTTGTTCAGGTTTAACAGGCAATAATTCATCATCGTCTGTCAACTTATCCCAGTCTACTCTATCATTGTCTGCTTCAGTTTCTGAGTCACTGATAAGATCAAATTCACCTTTTCGTTGAAGTTTCTTAGCTCTTTTTAATTTGTTTGTAGCTCGAGTATGTACCATTGAAGCCAAGAGAAGAATGATCCATGAGAATTGCATTGCTGTGCGTGCTTTAAGAAGATTGAAATCCTGTGAAGAACAACTCAAGAACATGAAAAATCGTCAATTTTCAAAAATTTGAAAAATTGTACCCAAACAATCATAATCATGTAGAGAAGCCAAGAATCAAATTAGTTTTGAAAAAAGAATTTTAAAAATAGATCAATTCCATGATTTTCAAAAATTCCTCTTATATGCCCTAAAACAGAATTTTTAGAAATCGAAGCCCAAAAATTCGTTAATCTTGAGAAAACCCAGCATATAATCAAAACTAATCTACCCAGAGTTCTTATTTCAAAAGAAATTTGATCAAAAACCATTCACAAACGAAAAAGATAGAGAAATTTCATCACGTTTTGGTGAAAATATAGAAAACCTGTGAAAAACTGAGATTTTGATCAATAAAACTTACTTGGAATCGAAGAACTTGAGTTAGGAAAGCTCCAAGATGCAAGAAATCTAGAGAGAGAAACTCTAGAGGCTTAAGAACAAAAGATTGTAGTAAAAGAAATCAAAACCCTCTTGTTCTTATAAAACCCTAGCCGTGATCCGGATCGGATCGAGATTGTGATCCGGATCGGCTACCCGCAGGAAAATCCTGCGTTCGGGATCCGGATCACTTAGTCCGATCCGGATCGGCTCCAACTTTTTCTTCAGAAAAATTCAGAAAAATTCCATAAAATCCAGAAAAAGTATGTAAGCACTTTAGCATATCAACTTTAAACAAAAATCATCGTTTCATACAACAAGAAATAGATTATACAAAATCTATCAAAAATACTCAAAAATGAAACGAAAATTTATGGAAATTAAAACACTTAAAGTTGAACAACTTCAATTACATCTATCCTGATCTTATGCGTAATGCCTTTATCAAATCATCAATTTTGGTAAAGAAAATGAAATACCAAGATCAATAGATGTTTGAAATCCCAGATAAGTTAGATAATATATCTAGACAATCTGTTGAAGGAGTGGCTCTTTGAGCATCTTTCATCAAAAATCCCACCTTATACCAACCATGAAATTTGACTGAGTCAAGTATTTCAATATGCATTTCATCAACAATTTTTAAAACAAAAATTTGCTTTGCATTCATGGGGTATTTTTTTTTTTTTCTTTTCTCCATGTGGTGGTAGTTTTCACACTCCTCATTGGGATGTAACTCTTTCCACATCTTTTGAGCATTTTACTTTTCTTTGACTCCCCCTCAATTGGCTATCAATTATTTAATATATAAGGTATTCAACCAAAAATTGATCTCGCATTCATACTCGACTAAGCAATCAAATAAGATAATGACTATACCAAGAGATCATTGAGAGAGAAATTGACTTTGATCACTTAAAAGATGACTTAATTAACATAAATGATCATTGCAACATTGAAATATTATGATATCAAAAGCATAATAAATTTCTAAATGCATGAAAAGATGCAATTAAAGTCAATTATGATTTATGCTCAATTAATGTCCTATGTACAAACATAGATAAAGAACAAAAACACAAAACAAAAACAAAACCTAACCTAAGCAAAGGTTTCAAAAGAGGTTATTTCAAGGAAAGCATGCCAATTGCTTTACGCAAGTGAATAAAACGTTTTTGATCCAAAGGTTTTGTTAAGATATCAGCTAATTGATCCTCAGTTGAAATATATGACAGTTGAAGAATATTTGATTCAACTAGCTCTCTAAGAAAATGATATCTAAGTTCAATATGTTTTGTTCTAGAGTGCAACACAGGGTTTTTAGAAATGTTAATAGCACTAGTGTTGTCACAAAAATGGTTACCGAAGATGCTGAAATCCGGAAATCGCTCAACACGCTTTTCATCCAAATCAATTGGGTTGAACAACTTCCTGCTGAAATATACTCCGCTTCGGCAGTCGAGAGTGCTATGCAGTTCTGCTTTTTACTGTGCCATGCAACAAGGCAATGGCCAAGATAGAAGCATGCACCACTCGTGCTTTTCCGATCATCCACTGATCCAGCCCAATCGGCATCTGAGTATCCAACAATATCCAAACTTGTTCCCATAGGATACCAAATTCCGAAATTGATTGTACCTTTGATATATCGGATGATCCGTTTCACCGCTTTCAGGTGAACCTCCTTCGGTGCTGATTGATATCTCGCGCAAATCCCAACACTGAAGGATATATCCGGGCGACTAGCCGTGAGATATAGTAGACTTCCAATCATACTGCGATACAGTTTCTCGTCTACATTCTCACTATGTGATTCACTTCCAAGTCCCTTATGGCTAGTTCCCATTGGAGTCGGAAAATCCTTAGAATTTTCTAGATCAAACTTTTTGACCAACTCCATTGCATACTTGGATTGACACAAGTGAATACCTTCATCGTTTTGTTTAACTTGTAATCCAAGAAAATAAGTCAATTCGCCCATCATGGACATCTCAAATTCGCTTTCCATGGTCTCCGCGAATTTAGAAGCATCATTATCTCTTGTTGCGCCAAATACAATGTCATCGACATAGATTTGTGCTACAATGAAATTGTTTTGATAATGCTTCACAAAGAGAGTCCTGTCAGCTCCCCCTCGAGTATAGCCCTTTTCCAAAAGGTGCTTTGTCAACCTTTCGTACCATGCTCGCGGTGCTTGTTTCAGACCGTAAAGAGCCTTTTTCAGACGAAAAACATGGTTAGGTAGTTTATGGTCCACAAAACCTTTCGGTTGAGCCACATAAACTTCCTCATTTAAAAACCCATTTAAAAAGGCGCTCTTAACGTCCATTTGAAATAATTTGATTTTAAAATGACAAGCAATCGCAAATAATATACGAATGGACTCGAGTCTAGCTACAGGGGCGAAAGTTTCATCAAAGTCTATACCTTCTACTTGAGAGTAGCCTTGAGCAACTAACCTTGCTTTGTTCCTGATGATAGTACCATCTTCATTTTTCTTGTTCTTGAAAATCCATTTGGTACCTATCACATTGTGTTGCTTCGGAGGCTTCGTTAATTCCCAGACTTTGTTTCGCTCAAATTGATGGAGCTCTTCCTGCATTGCTTCAATCCAGTAGTCATCTTGAAGAGCTTCATCAACATTCTTTGGTTCGATTTGAGATACATAGCATGCAAATCCGCAAACCAATTGTCTCCGTGTTCTAACTCCTTCTTGTGGATCTCCAATGATGTTCGATTCAGGATGATCCTTGGAGATGCGTAACGTTTGAGGTAAGGAGTAGTCGGAGGTACACGAGATGATTCCTGCACATCAGATAAACTTGAAGAACCGTTAGATGCATCATTATTATCGAAAGAATTGTTAGAAGAAGATGCATTAGCAGGTGTATCATCATCAAGAGAGATATCGAGGGTAGATTTTTCAGATTCAAAGTGAAAAGCTTCATCTACCTTAACATTTATCGATTCTACGATCGTCTTAGATTCTAAGTTAAAAACTCGATATGCTCTACTGTTTGTAGAATAACCTAAGAAAATCCCTTCGTCACTTCGAGAGTCAAATTTTCCAAGATTTTCGCGATCACGTAAAATAAAACACCGACTCCCAAAGATACGAAAATATTTGATGTTAGGTTTTCTACAAAACCATAGTTCATATGGTGTATTTAAAGTCCCCGGGCGCAAATACACTCGATTAATAACATAGACAGCAGTGTTCACCGCTTCAGCCCAAAAATATAACGGTAGGTTCCGGCTATGAAGCATAACACGTGCCATCTCCTGTACGACCCTGTTTTTGCGCTCGACTACACCATTTTGTTGAGGTGTATAAGGTGCTGAGAATTCATGTTTAATGCCATTAGAAGTGCAAAAATCAATGAATTTGGAATTTATGAATTCTCCACCTCTATCACTTCTAACTCGAGTAATCTTTTCATTCTTTTCAATCATAATACGATGGCAAATCTCGTGAAAAGAATCAAAAGTATCAGCTTTCTCTTTTAAAAATGCTACCCAAGTATATCTAGAGAAATCATCAACCAATAAGAAAATATACCATTTACCTCCCAAAGATGGTTGACGAGTTGGCCCCATTAAGTCCATGTGCAAAAGTTCCAAAGGCCGTTTTGTACCTATGTGGTTCAAGTTCTTGTGTGCAGTCCTAGACTGTTTTCCCTTTTGGCAACCGCCACACACAATGTTTTGTTCAAAAGAAAGTTTAGGAACCCCCTTGACCACATCTTTGTTTGAAATTCTAGCAAGTTCCTTAAAGTTTATGTGACCTAGCCTTTCATGCCAAAGTGTTTCATTTTTCAAAGATGCTAGGTTACATTTTTCAGAAATTTTATGAGGAACTACATAACAATTGTTTTCTGATCTAACCCCTTTTAAAAAGAAACATGGTTCTTGTCAGTTACAGTACATTCATCAGATGAAAAATTAACTGAATAACCATTATCACAAAGTTGACTTATGCTTATGAGGTTAGTCTTAAGGCCATGAACAAATAACACATTATTTAGAACCGGGCCATCTGGAATAGCTACCGTTCCCTTTCCAACAATTTTGGAAGACCGACCATCTCCGAAAACAACAAGTCCTCCGGAGATTTTCTCAAAGGTTTGAAAACAGTTTTTGTCACCGGTCATGTGACGGGAACACCCGCTATCCAGATACCAAGACGAACTATCATATGCATGCAAGGAAACATTGGTAACAAGACAAGGAAAATTTCACCTTTGCGCACCCAAACCTTTTTGGAATGCGTCGGTAATGGTCGTGAAGTTGATCTCCTAGGTGAAAGCGTCTTGTTGAAGATTGCTGCTCCTTGATGATGTCGTCTTGAGCGGTGAACTACCAAGGCTCTTTTCCTTCAAATGATTTGCAATTGATTTCTGAGGAATCACCTTTTGGTAGTCATTGCAAGAGGTGCTTGAGGTGTGCGTTTGGCTCCCGTCTTGCAATTTCTTCTTATGTGCCCTGAAATGCCACAACGAAAACATACCTTAGTTCTTGACGATCCCGAAGAGGATGAAGTAGGCTTGTTGTCGTTGCTTGTCGTGAATTCCGGTGTCGGAGGAGGAGATACCGACTGAGGCACAAAAACTGTCCCACTCGAACTTGGAATGTCTCCAGTTTGAGTGTATCCGAGGCCGAACTTATTTGTTTGACCAAGACCAAGAAGCCTGTCCAACTTACTCCTTCCAGAAGAGAATCGCTTTAAGTCATCCTTTAGTTGGAGTATGGTCTTTGTCATTTCCATTTTTCCTGTCGAGCCTCGCCGTAGAGCTTCAAGAAGTAATTCGCTTTGTCCACCATTTCTCATGTTCTTTCTCGAAAAGCTCATTGGACTCTTGAAGGGAAACATTTGCTTTGGCTAGATTATCCCTTTCCACTTCAAGAGCGTTTGAGAGAGAAGATGCCCTTTTTGCTTCTTCTTCGAGATCCTGCAATCTCCCTCTCAAACTCCGGTTTTGCTTTGCCAGTTTCTTTGAATCCCTCAAAAGCTTATGGTAGGCAAGAGCAAAATCTTCACCTTCAGAATTGCTCGATTCGTCGTCCGTTGCAATCTTTTCAACATGGGAGGAGTTGGACAAGGAATCGGAGGTACTTGCCATTAAGCACATGAAGGGTGAAGATGTAGTGGACGCGTGGAATGCTGTCGCGTTGTCTTCTTCATCACTTGAGGATGACTCATTTGACGTTGAGTTGTCATCCCAAGTGACGACTTGCATCGCCTTCTTCTTTGCCGGATTCTTGTTGGGACACTCCGTTGCAATGTGGCCGTAGCCTCGACATTTGAAGCACTGTACTTGTCCCTCTGAACTTTTCTTATCCTTTGAGAAGTTCTCTTGCTTTCTTGACTTGTAACTTGAAGAACCCTTGCCTTTCTTCGACTTTCCGAAGGATGGAGTTTTGCTTGGATTACCCCTTCGAAAGTTGCGGCGAAACTTCCTTGTCAAGAGAGCGAGCTGCTTCTCAAAGTCCTCCATAGATAGGTTCTCGTCATCGTCTGAGGAGGATGAATCCGCGTCTTCTTCCTTTGTTGTTTTCAATGCATAACCTGAAGACTTAGAAGAGGATGCCTTTCCAGAAGAATAGTTAGTAGGAAATGTCATTTCATAAGTTTGTAAAGCACCAACTAATTCTTCTACACGCATTTCGTCCGGGTGTTTAATTGTTTCAATGGCTGCGACCTTCGGGCGAAATCGTTCAGGAAGAGTTCTTAATATCTTTCTTACAACTTTAAATTCTGGAATCTTCTCTCCCAAGTTAGCACATGAGTTTACGATGTCTTGCAATCGTGTGTAATAGTCAGTGAAAGATTCATTTTCTGCCATAGAAATAGAGTCAAACTTGCTCGTAAGCATTTGCAGTTTCTGAATCTTCACAAGGTTAGTTCCCTCATGCGTAACTTGAAGAACATCCCAGATTTCTTTCGCAGTCTCACATGCCGAGACGCGAGAGAACTCTGTTTGTGACAAAGCATTAAATAAAGCATTAATTCCTTTGCCATTGTAAGAAGATGAATCTATCTCTTCCTTGGTCCATTTCGACCTAGGTTTTAAGGTGCGAACATCAGAAATAATTTCAGTTGGATTAGACCATCCTAATTCAATTGATTGCCACACCCTTTCGTCGATGGAAATTAAAAAGGCTTTCATCCGTACTTTCCAGTACGCATAATTTGTTCCATCAAAGAAAGGGGGTCGATTGATGTTTCCACCTTCAACCATTGTTTACAACCCTATTCCCGCTCTGATACCACTTGTTGGGTTATACTAATATGGATCTAAATAGGGAAAAAAACACCTAGAGGGGGGTGAATAGGTGTAAACAATAAACACTCAAAAAATCATTGCGCAATAAAACCCAATGCGGAAAAATAAATGAACACGCAAGATTTTTACGTGGAAAAACTCCAAACCGGAGTAAAAAACCACGGGACCGATAACACGGCGAAATCCACTAGAATTAACACACGTACAAGGTGATATAACGTACTCACAGACGACTCAACCTTTTACCATACGCTCCTAGTAGATCTTCTCCGCTCGCTCCACGACGCTTCTCGAATCCACGATCTGCGCCCAACGCTGAATCCACAGCGTCCAACGTCGAGTCCACGACGTCCGACCGAATCCACGGTCTTCACCCAGTAGCACGCTTCGAATCCACGAACGTACCTCGCTCCGAATCCACGAGAGCGGTTGCACCTTGAATCCACAAGGCCACGCGAGTCCACGCGCCGATTTAGGGTAAATCGTTGTTTTTGGGTGGTGATGATCCGCCGAATACTTAGATTAGAAATAGATCGGAAATACCATCTAAGTATTCATTGATTTGATTCTACTCAAAATCTGAGTTTGGAAAACCTAGAATCAAATCAATCAATATAGATGAAGAAACATAGAATTAATCTATTGATTTCCTTTCTTCTCTATATGTGGATTTTTCTCTTTCGGTCGTATTTTTCTTTATTTTCGGATGCCCTAGAAAATGAATAAAGAGTCTATTTATAGGTTAGAGACCATTGGAAGAAGATAAGGATCAAAACCTTGCCTTTTCTGGAAATTTTACGGACGGCGATCCGGATCGGATTTCTGCGATCCGGATTGCATAGCAAGAAAGACGGTTT
The DNA here is from genome assembly GCA_029168755.2 of Tillandsia fasciculata. Taxonomy (NCBI): domain Eukaryota; kingdom Viridiplantae; phylum Streptophyta; class Magnoliopsida; order Poales; family Bromeliaceae; genus Tillandsia; species Tillandsia fasciculata. The sequence continues at coordinate 12,326,554 of CM054945.1, forward strand.
CCAGAAAAACAATAGTTCGGGATCCGGATCGAAGTTCCTGATCTGGATCGTTCATACAGTTTCACCAAACACCAACGTTCGGGATCCGGATTGCAAAGCCTGATCCGGATCGTTCAAATACAAAGGTAAAACTAGTGTTCCGGATCCGGATCAAAGGATGCTGCGATCCGGATTGAACCAGTGTATGAACGAACACCCTTCGGGATCCGGATTGCAAGGTCTGATCCGGATCCTGAACATGTCCCATGTCCAGTTTTTGATTTTTTATGCAGTTAAAAATTCTTCCAAGTGTTTCTACACTACAAAAAGTATTCGGATCACCAAAAATCTTTAGTTAAACATACCTGATCCTTTTGAATTCTTCTTTCTTGAGATTGAGGTATATGATCCAAACTTCTTTCATCTTCAATCTTCAAGACTTAATACTTTCACGAAATACGCCAACTCAAATTCCGTAACACATACAGTCTTTTTATTCGGTACTGCATTAGAGGTATAGTAGTGGTAGTTCCTATTTCTCAGCAGTTCTGTTTACAGCTTTACCACTTATTCCTTTTCTTGCCTCTGGTAGACTTAGTGGGTACATCGAAGTTTGAAGATTTACCCACTGAGCGCTACTGGTTTTACTAATAGTTCTCACACCCTCTGTTGGTGACAGTTTTGTAGAGGTTTCCCCTTCTATCGCTGCTTCAGTTACATCGACGGGTCGAGGCGAGGGAGTCGCGAGATAGATCCATACCAGTGTTATTTACTACAGTGAGATAGATGTACCAACCCAGATTATGGATTTCACTGTACACTGTTGTATTTTATTATTTTTAGTTCATCTTCCATTTTGGATTCATAGATGTTGTATAGGTGGATTCTATTTGCACTTTGTTTCAGTCGACCTGATTATTGTATTATTATTTTTGAGAGTTGGTTATTGTACCTCTTTTTCAGTTGTACAGTGGTTCAGATTTTTAGTACAACAGTTTTTCTTCAACTCTGATATCTGTTTAGTTGTTAGTTGATACTTTTGCAGGTTGGACGCTTCGCCTATGCAGGATTTCCCGTATGGGTGGCGGGTCTGTTGGCGAGCCCGGATCGCAGTTTCGACCCCGGGGTGTGACAGAGAAACCCTAAACCTAACCCTTTGTTTCTCCACCACCCTTCTGTCGTCGCCTGTGGACCCCTCTAGTGAAACCCTTGGCCTCCGGCGATTTCTATGGCCATCGGAGCACCGATCCAAGCCTTTAGAACCTATATACACCTCTCTCTCTCTCCTTACATGTTGGTCGAACTCCTCCCTTCTTGGGTCGTGCCGCCTCTAGATCATCACAGCCGCCGCTAGAGACTTCGGCGATGTCACCTTGGCTGGCCTTGATGTCTGCATGGTGCCCTAATCCGAGCGGGTCAAGTCGAAGCCCATCACAAGTTGGACTTGAGCCGCAATACGAGGTCACGTGCTCCTTTGCAGCGCGGCCGCGGCCTACAATCGCTGGCCGTTGCCTTCTTTGGCTCCCCAATGTCAGATCCGATGTCCTCTAGCCGGAGCCCCTCTCTAGTTGCCTTAAGGATGGGTCACCCGCTTGCTGCTGCTCTGGGATCCATGAAGGCCGAAGTTGAGTTATTTGAGCTCCTTTGTTCGGCCACCCCAAGCACCAGAGAACTTCTAGTAGTGGAGCACGGTTCCCCTGAAGGCTTGTACAAGACCATGCTCATTTTCGTTGTGATCAAATCGGTCCTCGTTTGCTGTCGGTGCAACGTCGGTTCCGTAAACGTCAAAATCAACAATAGATGTTGACTCGACGTGCTCTACGATGCACAAATTCACTCAAGATAGCTAGCACGGGATTCAGAATGTCGATGCCTTTGACCTAGCGATGTTGGTTCAACTCCAAATACGGAGTCGTAGGTAATGAATCCATAAAGACCATGTCTTTTTATGAAATTTATGCAATAATTGTTTATGTTGGGAGGTTTTGTGAGGTCCCGGAATCCCCCGTGTAGGGTTTGCTGGTTGTTGGGCAGCCTTTAGTGGCCGTTGGGAGTGTTTGTGCGCTTGTCGGGCCCGAGGAATGGATTTGTGATGCAATTTAGAATTTAGTTGCATCACTGGAGGCCTGCGTGGTGTGTCGGTGGTGTTTGCGCGCAATTTGGACACGAGTGTTGGACTTTGGGCTTAATAGGAGATCGCGTGGGTAATTGGTGGACCCGTCGAGTGTTTAGAGGTGGTTTCGCGCGATTTGGATGTCAAATTTGGACTCCGGGCGAAGTTTGGATAAAGGATTACCTCTCCGGTTGCCTTCGGGAATTTTTAGAGTGAGAATTTGGCAAATCGGTTTGTTGATTTGGACTCAGCGCGAAAAACGGTGCGAAATGCACTCTTTCTGGACTTTTTTGGGCTTAAATGGAGTTCTTTGTGTTGCTGGATTGGTGGACCGGGCTCACGGCGGCCGGCTCACGGCCCATGGACCAGCAGTTGCAGCGCGGTGCACGGGAAGGGCGTACACCCGGTGCAGGAGGCGGCGCTGGAGGCTGGTGCACGGGGGAAAGACCCCCGGTGCAGCGCGGTCCACGACCCCGCTGCACCCGGTCCACGAATCCGGGCGGGCGGCCGGTGCACGCGCGGTGCACCGCGCAGCCATGCGCCGCGCATGCACGCGGGCGCGTGGCGCGCGCCCGCGCCCGTGCGTGGACTGGGCTCGACCACGTGGCTGCGGCCCGGGTCGGTCGGACCATTTGGTCCGACCCCCCTTGCACCGGATCGGGTGCAAGGGGATTTGGTGTGAGAGGGGAGTTGGTGAAGGATTCTAATGTACCTTAAGCCCAATTTAGGATTAGTTTAAGGCTATTTAAGAGGGCTTTTGGCATGGGGTTTCTCTTTTGGACGTTTTACACCCCTTAGCTGCTAAGGAGTCCTTGTAGCAGCCTCCATCTTCTCCTTCTTCATCAAGGAATCCACCATTGTTGGAGCTTGGTCATTGCTGGTTTTGGGTTCCACTTCGTCGCATTTTCTTCCGGGAGGTCTCCAGGATGGTAGAAATGGAATTTTGGGATGATTCTTGCGTGGTTCTCTTCACAACTTCATGATCTACAACTTTGGTATTGAAGAGGAGACCTAATTGAAGCTCTAAACCAGGTAAATATAGCAATCTTTGAGACACTTATTTTCTGTGGAGGATTTCGAGCAGAGGTTAGTGTTTTTACTCCCCTGGGATGTATAAATGGAATTTTAAGTTGATTTTTGTTGGTAAATTTCCAGGACTTACAGAGATCCAAATTTGGTATTTTGTGGAACTTCTAATTTGGACTCTAAGTTAGGTAAATTAAGCCATCTTTGAGATTGTTGTGTACAGCTGAGATTCTGGATGTGGTTCTGAGCAATGCTCAGTGTTTTTGCTCCCTAGGGTTGAAGAAGTAAAATTTTAAGCTGATTTTTGCGGGGAATTCACCAGGACTCAGAGACCTACATCTTTCATATTGAAGGAAAAGGCTAATTCTTGCTACAAATCAGGTGAATTTCATCATCTTTGGAGCCCTTGGTTCAGTTGCAGTTTTGGACAGCATCGCAGAGTTTTAGCCGTAACTTTGCGCACCGACATCGGATCGAGGTGATTCAATAGGCAAAATTCATCTACTTCTCGCGAGGAATCTCCTGGATTTTTCTCAGAATTTACTGAGTTGGCTTCGAAGGTGAGAACCTTTCTTCTTCCCGAGTTATTATCTGTGGAAGTTTGTACAGTTATGAATGAGGTGTTTCTCTTGCCGGATTTATATCTCAGCGTAGAAAACTCGGAATTGGACGTGCAGGTATTCGTTTCGAAGGTATCGACGCGAGGAACGCACCAGTATTTATGTTGGATTTTTCTGAGTTCTCGCTGCAGGTGAAATAATTACATCTTTGGGACTGATTTTTCAGACTGTGTGTACTTGGATATTTTAGAATAAAAATGTAATCTTGGACCTTATTGTTGTACCCAGGAAGGTTCGCGACTGTTTCTGAACCTGTTGGAACTGGAGAACATAGGAGATAGTGAATTCTGGATGTTTTCAGCTGTTGGGAGCCGAGGCTTGCGCGACTGGTACCGTGGGTGCAGTTCTGGCAGATTTTGGACTCTGCGCGTTTCCACACTTCACCGACTTCGGCTTTGCCTGCGGAAAGCGCTTCAGGTGGGTGCTTTGTTTCCAGAACCGGTGGACGGTTCTCTAATTCTGTATGTTAGGATGCATACATGTTTAGGGTACATGATTTATGTTAGTAAGATAGGTAAGCTTGATAATAACTGCAAAAATAATATCTATGAGATATACTGAGGACTTGCATGGTTTGAATGCTAATATTGGAAAATAGTGTAAGCTTACCTAGGTTAATGTTACCCTATAAAGATCATATTACATACCATATTAGAACATAGCCTTTCATGTGGGTGATTAGACATTGGGACAGGATTTTATAACTATGTGCGGATTTGCACTCTGAGGAGTTATTATGATCGCGGGTTATGATCAGCTGTAGGCATGTGGTTTACTCCCTTATTTCTTCCTTGAGAACAATGCATGCTTGTATGGCCACTATTAATACTACACTATTATATGGAAATTGACTTAGGAGAAAACCTGTTTTGTTCACTTTTCTCTGGACACCTAGATATAGGGGACACTATGCTCAAGTTAGAGCAGGAACTAGAATAGTGTAGTCGGATAGTGAGAAGTGAGGACAGACAGGTTGAGGACGAGGTATTAGCGGCAACCGCGGATTTTGGGCGGTTGACCGGACTGTTCTATTACATCAGATTTGAGGGATAGTGGGATCGGGACTTCTCTAGTAGATGGGTTTTTCCTACTTAGTTAGAGTCTTGATCCAGTTTTACTGTACCAGGTTACTTGTGGCGACTTATTCTACTCGTGTGGGTCGCTCCCCTCGAGTGCCACTCCGGAGTGTGTGATTACTTATGACCGTGCCTGTCAGGAGCCGGTCTGTCGCCTAGGGATGGGACTGTGCCGGTCAGGAGCCAGTCTATCGCCCTAGGGGTGGGACTGTGTCGGTCAGGAACCAGTCTGCACCCCACAGCTAGGTTGTGAGTCAATAGATATAGCAGGCAGTACCGGATTTTGTATCGGTTTATTTGACTGGGTTTAGTCGGTCTGTTACTCCTATTGTTACACTCGTGTCAGGGGGACCGAGTGGTGCCTAGTAGCTGTGTTGAGACCAGTGCTAGTGTTGTTGGGAACCGTTTGGGGATTGACGGTGGTCCCGAGGTTGTTGTGAGTTATTGACCTTGGTGCGAGAGGCTTGATGATCTTGAGTTATCCGTTCTGAGAGAGAGCGTGGATTTTGACTATAGCCTGCATGTGCCACTACTCGATAGCGAGGTAGTCCGTTTGGACGCCCTACGTAATCCCTGCCCGTCAGCGGGAGGTGGTTGTAGGTGGGCGCAGGTTTGACTGGACCCGATGTGGCAGTCAGCTCGACTGGGTCGATTGAGCACCTCGTGTGCGAGTGTTGCATATCTTTGCTAGAGTTTCTTCCCATTTGAGCATTTAGATAGAGGCTTGGTAGCTATCGATAGTCTCCAGCTTTTCTATTACAGTCTTTACTGTTTTGGTTATCGTTTGCCTCTAGCGGACTTAGTGGGCAGATCGTCGGGTCTGGTGGCGGTACCCACTGAGGACTCCCTTTTTAGGTGTAGTTCTCACACCCGTTGGGGGTTTTCCCCCTCCCCTTCTTTTCTCCCCTTTGTTTTGCAGAGTCTGAGCGGATGTTGCTGATTCTGCGGTGGTTGATCGAGGCGAGGGAGTCGCGTGCTAGACCCCTACCCGTCGTTGGAGAGTAGCGGTACCCCTTCCGAGGAGATCTACTATAGAATAGTTGTTTATTTTTTTCCTCTTTTGAGAGACTGATGTAGTGAGGATATTTTATGTATAGAGAGACTGTATACTGTTGTATTTGTTAGAGATATCTCCAGTGGTATATTGAGCTGGTATAAGAGGATATTGCATGATTATTAAATTGAGAGACGGACATTGTTGTATTATTTCCAGTTGTACAGTTATTGGTTATAGTTTTACAGCAAGCTTTTCATTTATAGCTCTGATATTTTATTTAGCTGTAGTACTTCTCTTGCAGGTAGGACGCTTCGCCTATGCAGGTTGGCATAGGTGGCGGATCTGTTGGCGAGCCCGGGTAGCAGTTTCGATCCCGGGGCGTGACAGGTTTGGTGTAAATTATGCACATGTGCTGCCTCGGGCAGCGTGCACGGGTAGTATACGACCTTCAAATTGATCGTCTAAGGTCCAAATGCCCTTAGCGAAGCAACAATTGAGCTTTCGGTGTGGTTTTCGGTAAACTATCGATCGTTTTGCTTGGGGAATTATATTCGAATATTGTGGGGGCTCAAGATCTATCCTTCACTGAGTTTTAAACAACCCCATGGTGTTCGGAGATGACAAGTAGGCTTATAGTGGGTCCTGATGCCAAATCGGCAATTTTCGAGTACCCGGCAGAGCGAGTTTTTGCACTTTTACGCACCCGACTTGCGCCACTTGGCGTGCGACTATCCTATCACTCAAAAGGGGGTGTCCTGGGAAAACAAATACTGTTGGATGATGTTCGAAGCTTTTCAAAACACTTCTGGGGTCGAACCTAACCTGAAAATGACATTCCTGGAAATACTGGACTCATATTCGTGTCGCGCGGATTGCTGCTATTCGTAGCAGTTAATAGGCTTCTTTTGCTGGTCATTGAGTGAGGTTTGACGCCTTTGGTCGCAACAAGAGGTGTGACGCCTCAACTTCCTAGGGGTTTACCCATCCTAGAACTACTCCAACTCTAGCACGCTTAGCCCTCTTAACCTCTTGGGCCTTACTACCACCCAAAATGCTATAGTCGGGTTAAGAGATTTAGTCCTATTTATACCTTATATATAAAACTAATCCAAATCTTGGGGGTGTTACATTACTGTGGCGCCCCAACTTCCTATGGGGTCACCCATCTTAGAACTACTCTAGCTCTAGCACGCTTAATCCTCTTAACCTCTTGGGTCTTGATACCATCCAAAATGCTATAGCCGGGTTAAGAGGTTTAGTTCTATTTATATCTTATATATAGAACTAATCCAAATCTTGGAGGTATTACATTTCTCCCGCTTTAAGCTCTGACGTCCTCGTCAGGCTCAGGCGCACTCACAAGTACCAGGCGATGTGAGACTCGTCTGGCTAGCCTTAGCCGACCTTGTGGGAAGCTGCATTCCATCCACAACGGTCATTAGCCGGGGAGGCATGCTCTACCCACTATATAACTCTAGCTCAGCCGAGACTCATCTCACACTTTCGGCTGGTGTTTGACTCTGATAACAACTATGACGCTCCAACTTGACAGGGGATCACCCTTCCTAAAACTACTCTAACTCAAGCACGCTCAACCCTCTTAACCTCTTGGGCCAACTACCACCCAAAATACTATAGTCATATTAAAAGGTTTAGTCCTATATATAAGGTATAAATAGGACAAAACCTCTTAACTCTGTTATAACATTTTGGGTGGTAGCTAGGCCCAAGAGGTTAAGAGGGTTGAGCATGCTAGAGGTAGAGTATTTCTAGAATGTGTGACCCTCTAAAAAGTTGGGGCGTCACAAGAGGGCTGTGAGTGGCTCCAATGCCGAAGTAGGCATCCCGGGAACCAAATCAGCGAATTTCGTGGTTTTAAAGTCCTGTTTTGGCACAGTAGTTACGCAGATGGCCCAACATTATAGCTATTAGTGTTTGGTACAGTGTGTGATCCACTAAAGCCTAAGGCACGACTTGAAACATTCTGGATAACTAGTTAAGTCTTGTGGCCTTAGTGATGCTTATCGCATAGTTCGAAAATCGGTTAAAGAAACCGATGTTCTGATTGTTGTATAGATTATGTATTGGCAACTTAGGGTCATAGAGAGAGGATATCGATTATTGTGGGAGCTTGTTAGACTTTGGTTGAGTTGGCTCAGTTGTTGGTCAGGGTGTTAGTGGTAAATTATGGGACCGACGCTCTAGTTATTTCGCGTTGCACTTTAGTGCAGTGGTAGGCGTGCCAGTTAGTTAGTGGACACGGGAGAGATGTATTGACACTTGGTATGTGATATCTAGATTTCCTTGGCGCCTAGAGGCTTTGGCATAGTCGTGGACTCGGACTGTCGTCATTCGGGTGGGTATTTCGATCCGGACATTAGCACAGTGAAACCTCACTAGGTACCATATTTGATTCGACCCTTTGATCTCTCACTTGATGCTTGCCATATATTGGTATAGTTATATCACTTCACTTGTGCTTGCGTCCCTACCTGGTTGATATTGGATACCTTGATCTTACCTTTTTATATTATCATGACATTTGATCCTATTTGACCGTTAGCATGACATTTTGATATTACCCATATGTGTACATCATATATATTTTTGATTGCGACCATGCCTGATGGATAATAGTTGTCTAATTCTATACTATATTATCCTCTTGATTATTTGCTATTACATGTTTGAGATTGATATCATTGTTTAGCACCCATCTGTTCATGTACCCGACATACCTTGTGTTTGACTAAATCCGCCTACTCATGACATCATTGGTCGACTTTTGTTCACATGGGTCTGGTTGTCATTGCATGGCTTCATTGATTGATTTGTATTCGCTCTGATTGTGCTCATATTATTTGACCCGTTGAGTAGGTGTTTGTGATTCTCAAACATATAGTTTTGATCATCCTTCTTTGGTTGTGTATTTACTGTGGATTTGTGATCACTACAAAAAAAATTGTGATTTAGCGGCATCCGGTAATTGCCGCCTAAAGTTCAAAAAGTGTCGTAAAAACTATTAGTGGCATTTAGCAATTAGTGCCGCTTATACTCGTGTTGGTGAATCTTTTACCGGCATTTAATTAAATTGCTGTTAAAATTAAGTAATTAGTAACATTAAATAAATACCGTTATAGATGTGGTTATTAGCGATATTATTAAATGCTACTATTTTTTAATTATTTACAACACTAATAAATGCCGGTAATTATTGGTTTATTTGTAATATTATACAAATGTTGGTAATCTATTGTTAATTCCGGCATTAATAAATGCTGCTAATTCTAAATATTTTTAAATTATATTTTTAAATAAATAAAAATAATATAAATTATAATTTGCACTATCATAAAATAATTAAATCTTATCAATTTCAAAAAATACAATTTTAATGGATAATATGATGTCACGCCCCGGGGTCGGAACTGCGACCCGGGCTCGCCAACAGATCCCCCATCTGTACGGAAACTGCCGCACAGACGAAGCGTCTACCCTACAAGTCAGATCTATAGCTAAAAATATGTATCAGAGCTGAAACTAAAACCAAAAGCTATAGAAAAAAAAAAACTGAACATCTGGAAAAGTAAAAACTCCACTAGTACACAAATCCACTAGGTACAAAGTCTCTCAGAATGTCCAGTACAAAAGTGGAAACATAAAATACACCGGGTACATCTACCTCAGACTCTCAATGCTGGTAAGGAACTAATCGGTCGCGTCCTCACCTCGATCTGCTGTCTCCGTGCGAACCAAGCCGGAACAGCCGCCTCAACCTGTCACCGCAGCGGGTGTGAGATCTACTGCAGAAGGCAGATCTCAGTGGGTACCGTCCCAATATCCACGGTATGCCCACTAAGTTTACTGGATGCAAAACAAATAGATATGCAGATAGATAGATAGATAGATAGATAGATAGATAAGCTGAAAGAAAACTACAGCTAAAATAACTCAATCAAGGCTCAAGAAAACTCTATCAATAACATGATATGATACCCTCTCTACTGCTAAGAGGCCTCAGTATCAATGCTCAAAGGAAAGAACCCATCTAAGAACATAATATATGACCACCCGCTCATCTCACCCAATCTCGATGACTGTCAAAACAGGCGCAGTCCAGCCTGCGCCTGTCGTCTAGGAACGCACCTGCCCACTACCACGCATCCACAAGCGGACGGGATTTACGTGGGGCGTCCTAAACCGACTGCCTCAATCTCACTCAAGAGTCCACCTGGTAACTCGGCCAGGGGCACGCAACCTCTTGGTAACTCGGCCAGGGGCATGCAACCACCTGGTAACTCGGCCAGGGGCACGCAACCTCTTGGTAACTCGGCTAGGGGCATGCAACCACCTGGTAACTCGGCCAGGGGCAAGTAACTACCTGGTAACTCGGTCAGGGCATGCAACCACCTGGTAACTCGGCCAGGGGCATGCAACCACCTGGTAACTCGGCCAGGGGCAAGTAACTACCTGGTAACTCGGCCAGGGCATGCAACCACCTGGTAACTCGGCCAGGGGCATGCAACCACCTGGTAACTCGGCCAGGGGCAAGTAACTGCCTGGTAACTCGGCCAGGGCAAGTAACTACCTGGTATCTCGGCCAGGACATGCAACCACCTGGTAACTCGGCCAGGGGCATGCAACTACCTAGTAACTCGGCCAGAGCAAGTAACTGCCTGGTAACTCGGCCAGGGCATGCAACCACCTGGTAACTCGGCCAGGGGCATGCAACCACCTGGTAACTCGGCCAGGGGCAAGTAACTACCTGGTAACTCGGCCAGGGCATGCAACCATCTGGTAACTCGGCCAGGGCATGCAACCACCTGGTAACTCGGCCAGGGGCAAGTAACTACCTGGTAACTCGGCCAGGGCATGCATCCATCTGGTAACTCGGCCAGGGCATGCAACCACCTGGTAACTCGACCAGGGGCAAGTAACACATCTACGCATTCCGGAGCGTGACCCGAGGGGAGCGACCCCAACGAGTATCAAGCATCTCATCTGTCTCAAAAAGCGGCATATACAGGCTATGGTCCACGATCAACCAGATCGGCAACTCGGTGCTCAAAGCACAGCTCAGTCGGAATAAGACTCCACGACTCAACAGGAAATGCCCAAATCCTCACATAATCTGTCGGAGAACCCTCTACGACTCGATCTGCCAGAACCCCAAAACTCTCATAACTAAGTGGGAAAAACCACCTCCACTATCAAATCAGAGGTACATGACTCATGATCTAGAATAATCTCATCAGAAGCTCTAAACTCAAATGGCACTATAACTCATCACAAGACTCAAAAAGAGACCCCTCGGCCCCCAGGCACGAGGTCAGAAACACCCTGAACCAATGCCATAACCCTGGCGAATTCCTGATTTAAGAAACCACATTTTAGAAAAAACTGCTTTTTCCTTAAAACGGGTTTTCTCAATTTTTAAAACGATCAGGGTGCAAAATAATACCAAAAGAACATGCAGTCTAGTGTCATATAGTATCAGGAGTCTACTAAAAATGATCTGGGGTTCCCACGAATTTTACAGAAAATTCCAGGCAACTATCAGATTAAAACGGTGAAAATAGCATGATAATTATAATCAAATTGCATTCAATAGCTTTAAAGGGCATTCCACATATTTTGGAGAAATTCCAACCCACCTGGAACGCATTCCGTAGGCAACGCTGAAGTCGGTGAAGCGCCGGATCCTCAACAAAATGCAAATCATCTATACTCTGCAGCTCGCACAACACCCACATCCAAAAGCTCCAGCACAAATCTGCACTCCAAATAAATGCACACTTACACAAATCACTTAAGTTCACAATACACACAGCATAATACAAGTCCTGCAATGCATACCATAATTAATATCCATAGCCCCAAATTAAGTTCCCCTCATCACCAATAGGGCACTAAACAATAATTCAATCCTCATTCAGTAGCTGCCACAACACACCATACACAGTTAGGTTTGATGCATTTCCAAAAACCATAGCCATAAACACTTCACACTTGCACAAACATACTCTGAAGCTCCAAGAAAAACCCACAGCACACTTCTAATTACATACACATAACCCTCAGCTCAACATAACTAAAAGAAGGGATCACAACCAAAACCAAGCTCAAAATCCATAAAATCCATCTTAGAAAAAATCTTAATCCATTTAGGGAAACATCTGACACTTACCTCACGCACGGCCGACGCGAGCGCGGCCCCTCTCTGCTCCACGCAGTAAAACCACACAAGCAGCACCTTTGCTTGCTTAAAATCCAACTTCCCCACTTTTCTCTTTCTTTTCCTTGCTTTTTTTCTGATTCCTTTCTTTCTTTCTTTTCCTCTCTCTGTATCCAGGGGAGAAGGGAGGAGGAGTCGTTCAAATATATAGAGAAAGGAAGTCCACAGGGTGAATTGGAGGGTTGGCACAGTGAAAAGACCAAAATGCCCAAGCTTAACAACACCAAAAGCTTAACCAAGCAAAAACACAAAGGCCCGCTCAAAGGCCCACAAGCGCGGCGCCCACTTGCTGCGCGCGCGCTGCGCGCGCGCGCCGCTAGCAGCGCGCGGCCGCATGCGCGCGCCGGCATGCAGCGCGCGCCCGCATGCCCGCGCCGCCCGCAGCGGCAGCGCGCGGCGCCCAAGCGCGCCGGCGCAGCAACCTCACCGGCCGCGCGCGGCGCCTCTGCGTGCCCGCGCGGCACCCTCTGCTGGGCATTCCTCCACTCCGGGACAGCAAAAACAACCAAATCAGCAACTAGAAAGATCCAAATTAGCTCCATAAATCGAAACCAAGCTTTCTCTTTCTCTCACTAGAAAACTGCAATGTGCCTCCATGAGGATCGACGCGCGCGTGCTCCGCTCGGCTTCCAACGGTTGGTCCACACTACGAGCACTTCATCACCTCTCTCATTTCCCTATTTTAATTCACCTCAAAACCTCTTCTACAACTCCTTCATCACCCATTTTCCTTTCCTCTGCTTGAGGCTTAAATCCTCTGTTTTAAAACAGGGAAGAAGATGCCTACGTGGCAAGTGCTAATTCATTAGAGCTTGGGTGTATGGTGCAAGGTGCATAGAGAACAAGCAATCCAAAACCCTTTCCAACACCAACACCAACAACTACAAACCAACACCCACTCTCAACCTTCTCATTTTACTCTAATTCCCTTCTCTCAGGATAATTAACCTAATTAATTCATTAATTAATTAATCCAAAAAAAAGCTAACTCCAACTCACTTTTCGTCCTCGGGGCCTCCGCACCAGTCCGGAACCTCCCGAACTCCGCTGTAATATGAAAGTACACATGTCCACAGTTTTTTCTCCTCAAAAAGCTCAACCGTTGAGTCGGGGTGCTTAATCCAAAAACCGGCTCCAAAATTGTCAGTTCCGACTCACTTTTCGCCTTCGGGCCCTCCGCGTCAGTCCGGAACCTCCCGAACTCTGCTGTAAACACAAAGTACACCTGTTCCAAGTATTCCCAAATTTTCTGCACTCCACTGTGAAGTCGAGGCTTCCCCGAAGCGAGTCCTCTATCGGCGCACAATGCCCGGAAGACTCCGATCCAAGCCGGGGCTTCCGCGTCGACCCGAATCAACCCGAAATCATCTGCAAATAAATAAGGAACACACTCGAGGCAATTCCCTCCGCACCATGCTATCTTGCGAGGTCGGTGCGCTCTACAAAAACCCGGTACTCTACAATGAGATTTCAATATTTTCATATCATAAGTGACATAAATCGTACATAACAAAATAACAAAAATAATTTACTAAGCTCATTTTCAATTAAACAAATAATAAGTTAAAATCTTTAGTCCATTCAACATCCAAAAAAATAACAAACGACCACAAAATTTTCTAAACACAAAAGTACTAATACGTACATAAATAACGCATCCAAATAGGTCACACGACATAAAGTTGTTTGCGAATATAACAAAACAGCTTAAAATTGTTTAAATTTTCTTGAATTCCAAAGGTATCATTACTTGCGTTGAACCTGTCAAAAAAAGAACACGTTAAAAGTTAGTTTTAACGAGTCAAAAGTCTATATATTAAATAATAAAATTGACGAAAGGATAAAAATATAGGTCTTATACAAATGTAAAGGGCTAAGCCACAGTTGCTCCAACAGCATCTCCAGTTGTTTGAAAACCTCCATATGATCTTAATAATGGCTTGTTAGGCTCTATTGGAACACTTATTTGCACCTCCCAGCATTGTGATCCTAACTCGACACCACCTATTTTCGTAGTTGGATTTGTACTCAACAAAGAACCTTGCGCAACATACTTGTGAGATTTTCTCAAGCTCTTCAAATATACTTCAATTCCGCCCTAATATTGAGTAAAAATAAGTAAATACAGTTAAACTTTTAAAGTGTAAAAAGTAATTTGTATTAGTCTTTATATTGAAATAATATTAAATAATAACTAAAAAATAAAATAAAACTTGTGATTTATATATATTAGAAATAAGTAATAAGAAAATTCAGAATAAGAAATAGAAGGTAACCCCATTATCTAAAGTATGGACATCCTTTCCAACAACTTTTGCTCGATAACCCTGCATTCAAATATAGTATATATTGGATATCTATATTGATCTTAAGTTTATATAAATTTATACAAAAAAATTAAGATAAATTAATTACAAAAAAACTACCTGATTTCGTGCTACTTCAAAACTAGATTCAGAATATTATATTTCATTAATCGGCAGTTCTTCAAAGAGAATGTTATTATTATTACCATTCTGCAAACAAAAAAAAGATTAGATGATTTATCTCATTATAATTAGATGATTATTTTAAAAACGTAAAATAAATATAATGTGGGTTTCAACTATATTTTTTATTTAGTCTTTTATTATATATTATTTATTTTGTTGCATAATCATACAACCTAAAAATAATTAAATCTATTATCAAATAATAATTTTAAAATAAAAACTATAATTTTTTTAAAAAAAAAATTAAATCAACCCATCTATTCCAAGGTAATAAAAGAAAGCAAATAATTTTACAAAAAAAAAAAAAAAAAAAAAAAAAAAAAAAAAAAAAAAAAAAAATTCTAAATTAACTTAACTTTTTCTTGATAAGGTCCTGCTTGTGGGGCTCCTTCTTGAGTTTCATAGCATAGTGACGATTGATGGTCGTTGGACCGTGAGCCTTTGAGATGTGTGCATAGTTTTCATGATCCTGGTTGGGAGTTTCTCTACTTATTACTGTCTTTTCGGTCTCTAGACTGCGAGCTCGAGCATCAGCATTATGATCGCCATAACACTAGTAGTACATGTCATGTACGCCTGTGGATTGATCCCCACATTGGTGTTATTTACCAGTAGAGTGGTCTATTAGACCTGTGAGCTCCAGATAGCACCGAGTGGGTACAGGGTTATATGTCAGTCGATAAGTGTCGATCGTGGCATTAACCTAAGGTCCTTGTAATCAAGAGTGACACAGATTGGGTACTTTGTGATTTCAGTGATTGATGC